>JARHVA010000328.1:5342500-5845000 GCA_037957365.1 Torreya grandis | reverse complement strand
TTTGTGAAGGAGTGATTAGGGATGATGAGGTACAGTGAGAGCTAATGAGAGATTGACTAGGGATGATAAGAGATGATCATGGTCTTTGATGGATTGATTAGGGATGATAAGGGTCGATGTAGGAGTGATTAGGGAAAATTAAAAAATTATTATGGGTAATTAGGGATGATAAGGGTCAATGAGGGATGATGAGGGAGTTATTAAGTATGATGAAGGTTGATGAGGGTATGATTATGGATGATGAAGGTTGGTGAGGGTGTGATTAGGGTTAATGACAAAAATTAAGGGAATGATTAGGGATAATGGGGGATGATGTGAGAGTGAATAGGGATGATCAATAATGATAAGGGTTTATGAGGGAGTGATTATGGATAATAATTAATGATTAAGGAGTGATTAGTGATGATGAGGGATAATGAGGGAGTTAATAGGGATGATTAGAAATGATGAGGACTAGTGACATTATAATTATGGATAATGAGAGATAATGAGGGATGGTGAAGGTTGACGAGAGAGGGATTAAGGATGATGAAAAATGACAAGGGAGTGATTATGATGATGAATGATGATGACTAATGATGATTTATGTACTTTACCCCTCTCTCCATGTGGTTTAGGGAGAGGGAGATAGTGACATAAGTGATTTTGATATGATTTTTATAATATAGGGTTTGAAAACACTGACCTCAACCCTAATTTTTAATAGCATTGATTATGGTAGTGGTAGTGTCCTATGTGAATTTATAATGCTATAAGATGACTTTATTATATAGGACTCTGGAATAATACATGATATTGGAATTGAAACATTAATGGATTGACCCATCTATCTGACATTTGATTTAGATTGAATGTATCATTTTAAG
Source organism: Torreya grandis (assembly GCA_037957365.1). NCBI lineage: Eukaryota > Viridiplantae > Streptophyta > Pinopsida > Cupressales > Taxaceae > Torreya > Torreya grandis. The sequence goes on along the minus strand of JARHVA010000328.1, from coordinate 5,844,134 downwards.
ATTAATTTTAGATGGTGTTCTGATTCATTCTATTTTGAATGGAGTGCACCATGGATATTAGCTACAATAATGTCATTTATAAGTTATCATATCATGAATACATGAGGATGTCATGTATGAGTGACTGCATAAATAAATATAGTAATAGGTATGAGGTAGATGCCATGTATGAGTGAATGAATCATGACTACACGTATGCTACAAGTTTCATGCTATAAGGTAGTCATTAATGCATATTGATATGCCCATTGATTGAAAATCTCAAAAATAATTTAGGAATCTACCTTCAATATATTTTATTGATAATCCCTAGTCACTCCTTTATTTATATAGGTGATAATTTCCTTTATCTTTGAAGATATGGGTTAGTCAAAGCCCCTCTCCTTTCCATATATAATGATAACACCTCTTCTTTTGATTTTCAAGCATCCCTTAATAATGCCTCCTATATTTTATCCCCTGATTTGATAATGCCCATCTAGTAATTTTCAAACATGATAATGATCAGGTAATGTAGATATGGATAGGATTAGATACATGTATTCAATATCAAGATATGGATTAAGTGTTAAATTGGGTAGGGCATACTCACTTAGGTAGGGAATATTAAAGTAAACAAATCAATTAAATAGAGAATAATCAAGTAAGTATGGAATAAATTATAGGTAGGTAGGGCATACTCAAGTACAATAAGGTGAGTAGGTCATAATCAAGATCAAAATATGGATAAGGTATTTAAGTAGGGCATATCAAGATCACGATATGGCTTGATTATTCAATCAGGTAGGGAATACTCATGTAGGAAAAGTAAGTAGGGCATACTCAATTAGGTAAAGTAGGGGAAATGATAAATGGTATAGATATATTACATAAAAAACATGGTTCAATTTTTTTTTTTCTTATTCTATCTTCTAATCCTAAAATTTATAAAACTAAGTACTGAATAAAATGGATTTTGAAAAACTAAACTCTAAATTGTAACTCCTACATCTCTGTAATCAATTTCATAAGCTGTTGAGTGGACCTAATTTTTAATATTTAGTAAAACAAAAATAAATACATTTAAAATATATTACATTTTATATTCTTATATTTTAAATTTATTTTACTAAATATATCCTAATACAAACACAAACAAACAATAAAAAAACAAAAAACATCTTACCAATGGGTGTACGCCCTTTCTAATGCATAGGTTGTATACCTTTTCCTTTCATTTTTAAAGTATTTTCATTTCATTATAAAAGGAAATTTCTTAAAAGGGTGTACACCCTTTTAAATAAATTTTTTTATAGATAAATGGTCAGAACATGTCTTTCAAAGGGAATACACTCTTTGAACATTTCAGTCTTTGAATTTTACATTTTCCCTTTGAAATTTCTTTGGCTATAGACATGGAGAGCTCAAAAACTAGCCATGGAGTAGCCCACATGGTGTTTAAGAAATTTATGAGTATTTTTTGTCTTTTTGAAACATCTAATTAGGTAAATTTTATTATTTTAAAAAAATGTATATGGGTTTGTACAGGGGAAGCTTAGTTTTTGAATATATAATTTTTTTAACATCCAAATATTGTTTTTAATTATTAATTAATTTATAAAGTACATATCTCATTATGGACTATATACATATATTTAAAAATACCTTTATAACTTTATGACTATTAATCAAAAGTTTATAGAACTTATACCTAACCAATCTATGCATCATTGGACATTCTTTAAAAAAAATGATTTTCATTAAGTTAAGATAAAAAAGTTGCATTCGTACACTTGTAGTTCCAATTTTATAGCTATCTTGACTTTCAAAATTATTTTAAAAATTATATATTTTTAAAAATATTAAAAAAAAATCCTAACCAATATTCAACATTTAATCTATCTATATATGGAATTTCATACAATAATTCATTCGTTTACTCTAAAAAAGTGTGTTTGTACACATGAAATATCCTTATGTTTTCACAAAAAAAGTGTCAAGACATTGTCATAAATGTATTAATTTCACACATTTTATATTCTTATGTTATTGTCAAATTATTTTTACGTGTTTATATAAAACTCTCTCTCCAAGTTCAACTATTGCTATTTTTAGAAACAAATTATCTCTTTAATCTCCCCTGCCTTTTGTCCACCATTATCTTACATGTACCCATGTGTTTAATAAATTTATTGTTTTCATATTAGAATGATTAGCCTAGTATGTGGTAACTAGTTTCCATGCCAAAGGGTAAAACTAAAGGATAAATAGATCTCATATAGTGTATTAATATTTGAGCATCAATGTCATATAAAATATTTTATTTTATTTAGATAAGTATAAAAAAGAATATTCAGATAAACTATGTCCTATAATTCAATGAATAATTTTACTACATCCTAATTTCTTATTCTGTCCACATCAATAATATCATTATCCATCTCCAAATGGAGAAACATTACCACACAACTACAAATTTTTCAGGATGTCATAATATCAGTAGAGATCACCATTAAAAAATTAAACAATGAATATTAGGGTGATAAAATCAAATTGAGCATTAGATTTATCCACAAAGGAAAGTCATTGAAAAATATATCACTCACCCAAGCCACCAAACATTGGGATTCACCACATCAACATCATAGTTAATAATAGTAAATGAAGTAAATAAAACACGAAAATTAATTAAAATATAAATAATAAAATGTAATCAAGTTAAGCAGAGATAAATTTTTTTACAACATAATGATCAAGTAAAATATTCAAGGCTAGATAACATCACAACAAATATAGGGTCTAAAAAACCCAAAATAACGTTATATCAAAGTGTTGTCAAGTCATGTAATGCATGTATAAAAATGAACAATATTATCTATAGTTTAAACATTTAAATCCACATGAGACAATATCCCATAAAGACACAAGTCTGGGACTTATCACCCTCTCCCATGTCTTGGTACATGCCTTTATGCTAAGTAACTAATAGTGTTGGTAAACCCAATATAAATACTATAATCAAATATATATTATTATTATTCATCAACCAACCCAAATAAATCATAGATGATCAAAAATAAAAAATAGAAATAAGAGTCACATAATTGTACATAAAACAATCTAGCCACTATTTTTCTAAGATGTAAAATTCTACAAAAGAGATTTACAATATATCAAAATCTCATCCTTTACCAAAGGAATTAAATAAGATGTAGTTATAACTAAACCAATAATAAAATATATTAGGTCTATATGAAATCAAAATTAAAAACAATAGAAAGAAAAATCAAAACACTTTAACACCACCCCCTACACATAGTAGGCTGCCAAATTTCTTTCCCAATATGTTCTTATCTGGACAAAATTCAATTTATCTATCAAGAATTGTCACTTTTTCCTTTTAGGGGAATTGTAGTGACAAATTTTAGTCTATCAAAAACACAAGGTAATATTATAGTTTTATATGGTCGTTTGCATAACATTCAATCATTTTATTGACCCATGTTGGGACTATATACACATAGACATGGATGAAATAAGGGTCCCATATAATCCCTTATTATAGAGTTTTCTAATTATCAACAACTCATCAAGTCAGAGAGTGGGAAAATTACTATATGGTAATCCAATGGTTTATTTATTCTCTTACATGGGTCTATGTTTCCTTAGACAATAGTAAAATTTTAGACTAGTGATTCAAAATATTAATCCAAAGTTGATGAAAATGATGTTCTCTAGTTGAAAACTGTTTAGTAGGGTCGTTCCATAGAATTCAAATCCATATGTTACTCTTTTATTATTCAAAATTACATTATAAATGGACATATTTCTTCCAAAACATTTCACAAAAGGTCAATAAAGTTTAAACCCACTCTAATACTAATGTGTAGAACATTTATGTGCTACTACGAAACCAGCTACAATTTTTTTCATTAATAAATTTAATTGATCAAATTAATTAGTTACACATGCATGTAAAAATAAGCTAAATTCTCAATGACACATTCACTATAAGTTCACATCTTTTTTCAATAATTAATATTAGTTTTACATCCATAATTAATCATTTTGGATTAATATGGAGTGTCTATTGAGTCAGTCTTCGTTTGACAACCAAAAAGTTACGATTCTAGGAGTTGTGGGTTATGGCCCTATTATCATTCTAAATTGCACACTGGAAGAGGTTGTTAAATCCTTTTCCTCATTTAAATTACATATGGAGACACCTATAGGTTGTGGGTGGCCTAATGGTTGATGTGAATTTTTAGATTTAGGATAGCTCTCTTGATTTATCACTTGAAACTACTACTAAACCTATTTCTTATCAAGAAAAGGAGAAGAAATGAATGAAAATAAGTAAATGGTAGGTGATGGACAAAAATTAGTCTCCTCCACTTGATTAATATTCACTAAGAACATGAATTAGTACTGAATCTTATTTCACAATGAACATGAGTCTCTAAGCATCAACATTTCAATATATAGGTTATGATCAAGGGACTAAGCGAGTGGGGATGTTCAAGGGGTGTCATAGGAGACACTAGTGAAGTATTATCCAAACTTATCCATTTTAGGATAATGTAACACAATTCATGTGACCTGGTAATATGACTAACAAACTCCAAAGAGGTAAAGAAATAAGACAAATGAGATGAGTTTTTAGGTGTATTTAGGGTGATTATATGTCTTTATAACATCACATTACCTTATAAGGTCTATAACCTACCTCCTGTTATGCAAATAAGAGAGTAGTTTTGATTTTGTATTGATTCTTCTACTTGAAACATATTATATCATCATGAAGATACATGAAATGGATTGTATAGTATATTTATTCCTATTCCTAAGATCAAAAAATTCTTCTCAATCAGTTTGAAAACTCAGACCCACTCAACCCACTATAAATATGCTACAAAAATAGTCTCTTAGGCCATTTTAGGTACCAATTCTACCCACAAGTGCCAACTAATGCCTCATAAAAGTACATATGATATCCTTATATGACATTAGGATTATTTAAATATAATTTATGTGCATCATATCCATTCAAACCATCTTCTTCCTCCATCAAGCTTCTTGAAGGATAAAACTGGTAGTTTTTTATGCTTACCTTATTAACAATTGGTCATAAAGTTGAGGACATCAACTTATGAAATAATTCAAAAAAATTGAAGTAGGGTAACATTATTAAAATATATTAAAGGCATTTGGTCCCATGTAAAATCCAACATACTTCTAAGCATTCTAAACTATTCTTCTTAAACTACCAAGTCAATTAGCACACTCGAGATAGGCCTATTATCACAAAAGTCACCAAAATTTCCATTTTATTCACTCAAAATAAATACTTGAGGTATATGATAGATTATATGATATATTTAGGTTGTATTATAATTTATTTTACCCTTCAATATGTTTGGAATAATGTTTTAGCCATGATGAGGGTTTATAGGAAATTTAAGGTTTTAACCCTAATGCCCCTTGCCTAATGGTTTAATCACTTTCTATGGCATCTAATTGATGTGGATATATCATTAGTGGTTACCCTAAATTATCACAATTTTATGTCTTCATGAAAAAACACAAATTTGTATCTTGTATTCATATTTGTGTAGGTAGGCTTGTAGGTGTTCATCTAGGCACAATACATTGTTAGAGTTCAATAATGGATTTTATCTTCAATGGTTATTCTTATTAATACATGTACAGACCTTATAAACAATCCCTCATGAATTTCAAACCTCACATGACCCTATTCCTTATGTCTCACAACACAAGATACATGTTTTTAATACTCTTATAGGTAGGCATGTAGGTGTACATAATCAAGACCAATTTTGAGTAAAATGACCTTATTATTGTAGTTTCCTCAATTAAATACCTCAATCAACATATTTTTAAATCAATAAAATACCATTTTAATTATAAATAACTTTTATATAGTCTTAATAAACCCACATATCTACCATGTAGCCAAAATCTTAACCTGGCTCTTGAAACAAACACTACAGGACCGTGAAATATATTCTTAGGTCTATTGAAGAAAGTGTTTCAAACATAGGCTTATCTTAGTATATTATTAAATAATTTATTTAGGTTAAATATATCCTATTTAATATAATAAACCAATAATTTTCATTTGTTTATTAAAAATGTTGAATCCAAAATCAAGATTGATATTTTAGCCTTTTACACCTATTAGACCTTCTTGTATCTTCCTACATTCTCTCACCTCTAAGACTTGGGAAGTCATTAGTGACACCATTTGAAATTCATACACATGTTTCATGGTGTCTCCTACATGCTTTGGAATATTAAGGTGATCCTCAGTATCCAAACTTATCTCCATCATGTTATTCACAATCATATTACCCAATCTTGTATAGAGAGTTGTAGGTGATCATTGGTGTTTTTTAGACCCTCATATAGGCCTATGAATATTTTAGGTCACTTTTAAGGTAATTTATTTAATATATAATCACTAACACTCATGCCTCTTGAATATACCTATTACTTGTCTACTCACAATTGAAAACCCTATGAGAGATCCACACCAATGTTGTTAATGGACTACCACCTACAACCTAAAATAAACACCATGATTTTAAAGGGTTTTAGACCATATGTGAATTGAGGAGATATGGAGGTTGTGTGAGATATCACCAACATTATATCAGCTATTTTAATCCCTAAAACATAAAAATACCATTGCTTCTAACTTACAACTTGCTTCAATATGAAGATTCTACCATTTCAATACTTGCATATGCAAAAAATATGTTGGGAGATGGTGGAAAATGACTGGTAGGAACTTTAAAGAATATAAAAAACCTTCCTCTTGAAATAATTAATTTATAATTTCCCTCAATTGTCCAATATCGAGCTTGTGGGTTTTTATAAGTGTTTAAGAGGCTATAAACTTTTCAAAGATGATTCATAAAATAGAGGAACTAAAAATATGAAATATTTCCATGGAATGGGAGGGCATAGGGGTAGTAAACATATACTAACATAATTTTCCTTGATATCCCTCCTCCTCCATGAACTAATTCAAAACCAGTTGGTTTTCTTGAGCTTGCAAGTAGTTTGAAGAAGTAGTTAAAAGGGTTTTTTCCATTCTTGGACCTGAAACTCTTTCACAAGAAAGGATTAGAGCTTTATGAGGTTGGAAGGTTCCATGGACATTATTCACCACCTAGTTCAATTTTTCCCTTGGATGGAGATGCTCTAATCATGCATGGAGACCTATAAAAACTCATCAAAACATCTTCATGTAATGGAATTTTATCATTTGAATGGGTGCCCTGTGTGAGATGTTCATGGAGTCTTCCTGACATGTATGATATAGATGTAATGTAAAAAACTCATTCAACCTAACTTTTATTAATAAAACTTCACATTGAGCCATAATTGGAGTTAAATCAAATAAAAAAATAGAGTTTTAACTTTTATATATGTCAGAAGAATATATTTTCACACCTTTTGGATCTTGTACGGATTCTATAGAGTATGACATAATATTTCATGAATTCCACATGGCCTCAAGTGAGCACCCTTGGCATGGTGTTACTCTTCATAATTTATTATCTTCAAGTTAAATGTTACAAGGTTGTAAAAATAAAATGATCAAATGTAACAAGAAACCTTAATTTCCTTAAAACTACCTTAATTTATGCTAAATCGTGCCATGGAAGGTCAAGACCATGTTGACTAGATATCAAGCTTAACTAAAATGACTTCCATTTTGAATATGCCTTGCAAGGGACTCTGAAACAACCTAAGACAACTTGAAAATATAACATCAATACAAATCATGCCCTCAAAGCCATGACCAATAAAGGCTATCGAAAAAGTTAAACAATGCCTAGTTAACAAATTTTGAAATATAATGACCTATGGTAGCCAATTTGGCCAAAAAAATTTGTAACTTGTAATGGGTGTGTATATGCTATGAACTATAGACTAGTGGACTTATTTTATCGTTTAGGATATTAATTCCCTTGTCACACAAAAAAAACCTAAATTGGATATAATAAGGATTGTAATCCTAGAGAACAAGTGAGACAATTGATAATGCCTTCAACACACACACACAACCAAGAAAAAACACACACACAACAAAGTAACAAGTCAAAATAAGACACACATTTTGTTAAGGACTTAGGGAATATAAAAAAACAAAAAATTACTATGTACAACTGACCTTTAAATTCTGATCCACCTAGATCAAAAGGGAAGTTTCAAAGATCTACTTCATGTGGTGGATAAGGGAGATGGACAAGCTTCTATTTGATTGTCTCATTGATTAGATCAACTTATACTCTAGTTGTTAAAATTATTATACTTCTTCCAAGAAAAACAACTGAATTAACATTTCCTATAATATAGACAAAATCTTCTTTATGTTTAATGTTTTACTCATGTTTCTCTTTAACACTAAGACAGTCCTCAAATGTGTTCATAAATTCAACCTCAGTAATTGATGATTCATTAGGATCATGCTCTCAGTTTCCTATGACATCTTGAGATATGTATTGATAGACACCTTATTAAACATGTTCTCCTATTTTGATAACTATCTTAGCATTATATTCACACAAAGTTGCAGGTCCACTATCTAAGCTTGAACAAAAAAATTCTAACTATTTTAGAAATAAATATTCTTATTATTTATTTTAGAGAGAAACCACTTCATTCATTAATTCAAGTTGTTTACTAGTGACATCAGGCATGTCTTGGTCCTCAAATTCTTCACCAAGGGCATACAACTCTTCTTCTTCATTAGAGGCCTTAAAAACTTTAGTTGGGATCTCATCTTGCTCCTTCACTCTATCAATAAAATTTTTCCTTGTTAAAATATTCAATATGTTCAAGGAAAGCATGATATAATTGTTAAAAGCATCATTAAGCTCATTAGGATTATTTTTAGCTTTAATAATGATTTTGTTTGAGTAGATTTTATGACCAACCTCTAGTGGATCATCTTCTTTGAACTCATTTATGCCTACATCAACCTTTTTTATCGAATTTTCCTCTTCTTTAATGAGGCATGGGAGTTCATATGTTGATAAAAAGCTTAGTTCATCACATTTTATTTGTCCCAAATTTGATTCTTATTTTCCCTAATGAAGAGGACTACCAATAGTGATATCTTTACCATACTCACTTGAGACACTCTCCTTCTCAGCTGCAATCTCTTCACATTCCTTCCATACAACATGTGCTCTCTCCAAATGGGAGATGGTGGGAGTGCAAGAGAGGTCATTAGTTTATTTGAGTCTTGAGGGGGTGTCTTTCCAACTTGGAACCTTGAAAGGATTCTTTGGGAGATATTGAGGAAGGGGAAGATAATTTTGTGCTAAGACTTATTAATTTTTCTCCTACCAAAAAGTAATTAGATCTTGACATCTTGATATACCTTTGTCTTTATGGACAATTCTAACTTCTGGGCTGGATAAAGGACTTGGGATACTTGGATACTCTTTTGGTTTGACCTCTACTACCCTCTTCATTTGATGATTTTGGATGGGCATAGGAGAAGGTTCCTTTTCAAGTATCAACATGATGTACTTAGGGGTCATAGTCCAATAAGGTCTCCATGATGGAATTGTTTTAGGTTCTTGAGGAAGAGTGGGTGGAACTTGCATAGACATAGACTTTTATTGATGGTATGCTACAACTTGGGTTAGGATAGGATCAAAAGAAGGATGATTCAAAATAGTATAGAGCACATAAGATTGATGGTATTGAATTTGATGCATCTCTTCAAGCATTAACCTATCCTCTATACACTGAATTAACCCTATAATCTCTAGCATGTCATAGATTTCTATGTGTTGATTCTTGATCTCAATATTTACCCACTCACTCTTAATGATCTATAATAAGTATCTCCTTCTTTGAATGATTTCACTCTAAATGGAAGGGTTAGGGATAATTAGAAAAATAAAATATTTTCTATCAATCTCTCCCATTTGCATTTCATGTTTTAATAAGGTTTGTTTGAGTTATGATAAGGATTAAGTAGGATTGTAGCTATACTGACTAAAGGAAACATAGTTTTGACAAGGATAATTATAGGGATAAGTATGATGCTAAATATGTTGAGTTGAGGTACATGGGGAATATAAATCATAATAAATATGATATACTACTATTTGAAGGCTACTTTGGGTGAATCTATGAACGTTTTTAGCTTGACATAAAGGATATGAAGGTACATAAGATACATTTTAACCAAATGAAGATTTATAATGCATAACAATTGGTCTCTTATAAGTAATTTGGATATTTAAAATAGTTGTGGTTCACTTAGATTCACCATTGTTGATTAAGTTCATGCCTCCAAAGGCATATGTTTTGAAGGACATCACCAAAAATCCCTCAATAAATGATAATGAGTCCCACTAGGCATGCCAAAACTATTATCATTATAAATTACTTGCTTGATGAAGTTATTCAAGACTTACTCATTTATATGAAACATGGAGACACCTATAGGATATGGGAGGGATAATGGTTGAGGTGAATATCTATATTAGGGAGAACTCACTTGATGTATCACCTGAAACTACTACTAAACCTATTGCTTGCAAGGAATAGGGGAAGAAATGACTAAAAATAAGTAAATGGGAGGTGATTCACCAAACTTAGTCTCCTCCAATTCCATAAGCTATAATAATAACATTAATTAGGACTAATTCCTAGTGCATAACCAATACGAGCCTCTAAGCATCAACATTTCTATATGTAGGTTATGATCAATGCCTTAACCAAGAGGGGATGATCAAGAGGTCTCATAGGAAACACTAGTGAAGCAGTTTCCAAACTTAGCCATTATAGTATAATGTATCACACTTAATATACCTACTAATATGACTAAAAACATAAAAATAAGTAAGGAGATAGGATAAATTATATGAAGTTATAGTCACTTATCACTAACATTGATCAAACTACCATAAATATACACTAGTTGTAGCATTAATGAGGGTATAATTCAACATGTATTCATTTCAGAGATAAATTAAAAGTTTTATTTGAGTATGTATTCACCATAATTAGGTTGAGGATCCTTACTATTCTAAATAATGTAGTACATATAGGATAAATGAGAGAACAGAGAGAGAAATATTGTTGAGAGAGCCTATGGCATGTGTCATTCATCATAAATCAGTTATAATGCGAAGTGGAAGATGAGAGAATAATCCTATTACTATCTTCAAAATGATTTTATGATAATATGATGTTCTTAAAAGTGGCATAGGATCCCTTGGTTGAGGATTTACAATTCATCTCTTGAAGGAAAAATTACAACTTGGAGTTTTATCACATGGCATATTGGTCTCTTCCTCTACACCATTTTTGGTCATTCTATGCTCCTCTTATCTTTGTGAATATGAAATTTGAGCTTAGACATATTCTCAAAATAATATCGATCATTAGAACCTACAAGTTTTTACCAAAGTTGGCTTGGACTAAAATAAAGTAGACTGAACAACTCTATTTCACATGCTAGGTCTGAACATTATTTGAAGATTATCTCTATGGCCTATTTCATCCATATAAGTCTAGTAAAATTTAGTTGGATTATTGTTAAATCTAATACAACACTTTGAATGAGCTATTCCACATAGCCTATTACCAATGTTTTATGATGAAATTTGCAAACAACTCATGCATTATAGATCCAAATAGGATTGAGGGTTGTTTTTGAGCATTGTTCATGATATATTAATTTAGCATTAAAGTTTCATGTGCCTTAGATGCTAATTAAATAATATTTATATGTTTATAAAGGGTGATTAGAGGTCTTCATGCCACTAGATGAATTTATAAGGCTGCAACCTGCCTTCTCTTATGTAAATAAGAGAGCAATCTTTATTTAGGATTGATTCTTCTAATTAAACCCTATTATATCATCATGAATACCAATGAAATGCATTATAGATGACTTTAAGACCTATTCCCATGATAAAATAAGTATTCTCAATTGGTTTGGAAAATCAAACCCGCTTACCCCTCTTTTAGGGTTTTAAAACAATCTCTTAGGTCATTTTGATACATTTTCTACCCACACATGTCAACTAATCGGTCAAACAAGTGCCTATGATATCATCAAATGACATAAATATGATTTAAATATAATTCATGTGCATTATATCAACTAAATCCATATTTTCCTCCATAGAGCTCCTTGAAGGGTAAAACTAAATTTTTCAGATGCATACCTTGTTAACAATTATTCATAAAGTTGAGGACCTCAAATTCTAAATTGCTAAGCCAACTAGCACACCTGAGATGGGCATATTAACACAAAAGTCACTAAATTTTACCTTTTATTGGATCTAAATACATCCTTGAGGTATATAATATATGAAGGTGGTCTTATAATGTGTTTTACCCCTTAAATAGGTTTGGAACCATGTTTTGGCCATGATGAGGGTTTTTAGGTAGTTTAAGGGTTTTAACCCTAATGTCCCTTTCTTGATGGTTTCCTAAATTTATATGGCATATAATTGATGTGGATATATCCTTGGTGGATACCATAACTTACCATAATCTTTATTCTTCATGATCAAACCCAAATTTTCATCTTTCTTTCATATTTGTGCAAGCATGCCTATAGGTGCTTACCTAGGCCTAATACTCAGTTAGATTTCAAGAATGGATAGCATATTAAATTTTGCTTCTTCTTCAAAAATTTTAAAAAATTATAAGCACTCCAAAATTACTTTCACAACTCACATGACCCAAGTTCTTATACATAACAACCCAACATACATCTTTTCAATACTCTTGTAGGCAGGCCTGTAGGTGTATACAATCAAGACCAATCTTGAGTAAAAATAACTTATTATTTTTTATTCACAACTTAAATACCTCATGGAACCGATAGGGGAATAAATAAAACACAATTTGACTTTTAAAGACCTTTATATAGTCTTAAGACAACCACAAGTCTACCACATAACCAAAATCTTGACCCAAATCTTGAAACAAACACTATATAACTGTGAAATAGACTTGTAGGCCTACTGAAGAAAGTGTTTTCAAATTATGCTTCCCATAGTATCTTCTCCAATACTTTATTAAGGTGAAATGGATACTATTCACAACAAGAAATCAATAATTTTCATTAATTTGTTCAAAAGGTTGAATCCAAAAGCATAATTGCTCTTTTAGACTTGTACCTATTAGACCTTGTATATTCATAAATTTTCTCACCTTAGAGACCAAGAAATTCATTAGTGATACCATTTGAAATTTTTACACATGTTTCATGGTCTCTCCTTCATGCTTTGGGTTATTCAAATTAGCCTTAGTATCTCAACTGATATCTATCATGTTCTTCACAGTCTTATTAGCCAATCTTGTATATAGAGTTGTATGTGATCATTTATGTTTTTTAACCCTCGTATAGGCTTGGGAATAATATAGGGACTTTTAAAGGTCATTTATCTTGTCATATCTCAAAAAAAAACACTCTTTCATCTTTCAAAGACCTATTAATGATCTAATCTCAATTAAAAACCCTATGAGAGACCAAAACCAATATTGTTGATGGAATACCACCTAGAACCTAGAAGAAACACTAGGATTGTGAGGAGTTTTAGACCCTATGTCAATTGAGGAGATGTGTAAGTGTTGTGATATCTCACCAACATGATCTCAGCTATTTTAATCCCTAAAACCATCAAAACTCTAATGATTCCAACCTCTAACTTACTTCGATATGTAGATTATGCCATTTTAATACCTATACATGACAAATATGTACTGGGAGATGCTATAAAAGTATTTTTAGTGAATTTATAGAACATACATAACCTTCCTCTTGGAATAATTAAGTTATAAGTGCTGACAACTATCCAAAATTGAGATTTTGGGGTTTTATAATGGATTAAGAGGCTATCAACTTTTTAAAGATGATTTATAAAGCATAGGCACTGAAACTCTAAAATATTTCCATGAAATATGAGGGAATATGGGTAGCCAACATCCCCTAATATCATTTTCCTTTATATCTCTCCTCCTCCATGAACTAATTCAAAACTACTTGCCTTTATTGAGCTTGAAAGTAGTTCAATAAAGGAATTAAGTGGATTTTATCTATTCTTGGACCTAAAAATCTTTCTTAAGAATGAATTAGAAAATTTTGAGGTTAGAAGGTTCCCTAGACATGCCTCATCACCTACTACCATTGTTCCCTTGGTTGGAGATCCTCTTATCATGCTTGGAAACCTTCAAAAAATCATCAAAACATATTCTTCATGGAATGGAATGGAGATTGATAGGGTGACTACATCATATTTGTGGAGTCTTCCTAAGATGCGCAATGCATATCTGACAAATAATACTCCTTCAACCTACATCTTCTTTCCAACACTTCACATTGAGCCATATTTGGAGTGGAATCAAAGAACAAAAGAGAGTTTCAACATTGATATATGTTAGAAAAAGATATTTTGACATTTTTCATAGATTATATGGTTTCTATAAAGTATGACATAATATTTAATTAATTCCATGTGGCCTTAAATGACTTCTCTTTACATGATGTTACTCCTCATTCTGGATGCTCTTAGAGGCAATCGTTACAAGGTTGAAATAAATAAAAGATAAAAGGCAAAAATATACCTTAATTTCCTTAAAAATACCTTAAACTATGCTAAACTGCACCATAGAAGGTTAAGACCATGGAGATTAGCTATCGAGCTAAGGTAACATGACTACCATTTTGAACATGCCTTGCAAGGGAATCTGAAACAATCTATGATAACTTGATAGGATACCATCAATGTAAAGCATGAACTTAAAGCCATGATAAATAAAGGATATCAATAAAGTCAAACAATACCTAGTTAATTTTTTTTAAAATATAATGACCTGTGATAGCCAATTTGGCTAACAGGGCCCATAAAAGTCCATTTCCTTCCATGAGTATGATGTAGTCACCCTATCTTATAGAGGCCATAGCTTATGATTTTAGGAAACTATTTGAGTTAATTTTTATGGTAAAATGATGGTATGAAAAAGGTGAATATGATTCTAACTATATCCATTTAGTTAGGGTCCTTTTTGATATAATTCATAATCCATAAATGATCATATAAGCATACAAAATTATATTTTAGTACTTTTTTAGGAATTTTAGAATCTTAAAAATTAGATATTTTTGTAACTAGACATGAAATTGAGTTTAAGTTCATACATTAGTGTGTATTTAACATGTATAGGATAAGTGGAGTATTTTAGGCCTATCCTAGCTCTCATATAAAAATGACTAACAATACAGATTGTCGAACTTGCATAAAAAAGTTACTAAAAATAACGTTTACTAATAATAGAAGGGTTAGTTTACCCTAGCTATTTTATTTATTTGTTTAAATTTTTTAATTTTTCATGTCAACTCTAATTTTGGTTTGAGGTTCATCTACAAAATTTTATTTAATTTTTTTAATTTTTCATAAAGAATCAATAAATATTATTGTTTCACTAAATTATCTGTTATGTTTATTGGAATTCTTTTGCTTTGATAGTTCTTAGATTCATCATCAGGGGTCATAACAATTTCAAATATTAGAGGTGATAATTTTTTACTTTTTATTTGGTTTTGAATTTATATTTTTAGATGATTTTTATTAATTGAATAACATATGTAAAAGATGCCAAGAGAAAGAGGAAGAATTACACATATGTAAAGAGCTACGCTAAACCTACAAAGGGCAAGTGGAAAAATTGATTGTAATTTTCACACATTAATTACAAAGTCAAGAGGGAAATAAAATTGATGAAAAAATATATCATGACTAATAAATTCAGCAAAAATAGCCACCATAAATTGAATAAATGATGGTTAGGGCCTTAGAGGGAAGGAATCAAGGAATCAAGGTGGAATTTTTAGAGTATGGAAGGTAGTTTAAAGCCAAAGGAATTGATGACTAGTTAAATAGTATGGAAATTATTTTTCAATAAGAGAAGTCTGAAAGAATAAAATAAATTAAATCTTACATGCACAAAATTTAATATATAATTCTTAAAATAAATATTAATTAAGAATATTATTCTAACAATAATATTTCTCATTTAATAATTTATCAAATCACAACTAAAAAATTAATCAAATATAAATTAATTTATAATCAACATAAATATTAGTCTTTAAAATGTAGAATAAAATAGTCTTTGTGAAGTCATGTTGATGTCAAAGTATCTTGAATTTATGTAATGGGGGTGTATGTCATTAAATTAGTTGTTATAAGCCTCAAATTACTTACCGACCAAAATATTTACACTTTTCTTCCCATACCATTATGTGAAATATTCACACAACAACTATTTAGTGTTTAATATTTGAATTTACAACTTTAAATTAACAAGGACCATGTAGAGATTAGCCATTGCCTTTATATTGTAACTAGGAAATTGAAATAGATAAATTCCTACCTTTATATTATAATTAGGGAATTTAAATAGATAAAAATAAGGATGATTCTAAACAAAATTCATTTACAAGAAGCATATTATGTAGCTAAAGGTTAAAAATTATAAACATCATTTTGTTTTCTTAGTGAATTTATCAAGTACAATAATGTAAGCTCAACTAAAATATACAAATAGGATATGTTAAATATGGTGAAAAATATGTTCAAAGAGCCATCGAATCTAACCCATTATTAAATTATTGATACGGATCTTTTTAAATTTAAAAAAAAAATTGTAAAGTGTGATTGTATGTATAACTTGAAATTGGTATAAATGATGAAATTGAGGCATTATAGTTTTGAATAATTTCATAAAATTTAACATTTATGGATTACCTAGATTAAACAACATTTGATGTAATAAAATTAATATTAATCCAAAGTGAGGCACGTGTAATCACAAAAATAAAATCTATTATAAGTTAGATGGTTTTTAATTTGTCCAAAGAGAAATGGGATGTTGTTAGACATAAGCCAATTTCATCCATTTTTATAAGAATCAACTAAGTTAAAAATTAAAACCTTATAGATATTTAGTCATTCATATTAGAATGAGAATTTAAATGGATGAAATTTCTTAGGAAAAGGAGTAATAAAACTCTAAAATAGTTAGATAATTTACATAAAACTAAGGTTAAATAGACTAAAATAAAGTTTCAAATATGTTTCCAAAATACAAGTAGACAAATAGGCTAAGACTTAGTATATTTATGTAAATTCAAATAATAATATTAAAACAGTCCTAGATGTGAATTACTCTTTATAACTTATGATGAACATTCAATTATTTTGAGTTAGTTAAAGCAATGAAACACACTCAATTTTCAAATCTTCATATCTAGCAAAATAGGCATTCCCAAGAAGGTTATTTTAGACAAGCAACTCCAATGAGCTCTAGAAAGGTATAAGACCATACTCTAAAGTAAAAAGACAGTTTCCATTTTGAGAGTAAAAAAGAGGCATTTTGTGAAAGAAAAAAAAAAGGTCACAAGTTTTAGAAGATCTATAACTTAAAATAAATAAGATAAATATTAAGCATGCACATTCATGTGAAACACCTCTAATGATATAAAAATGAGTAGGCAATTTTTTTTTTAAATGTCATGGGACCAACATCTACCTCAACTAAGTAGTGGAAACCACCTTCATCAACAAAAAACTAAAAACAAGGGATATTCTATGAAACAGCCACCAAATAATAGTCCAAAGACAAAGGGTAATATTCCATGAGACAAGGTGTATTTCACAAATTTCAACCATATTCTATGAAAATTATTCTTAGGGTCCATCCTGAGTGGACGGACATACTAGAAGAGTTATAGACCATAATTCTTCTACCTTTTTTCTTTCTTTTTTTTCACTTAGGTCTTTTCTTCTTTGAATTTTATCATTTTTAGGTATACGAGTATATGTATTTTAATTGATTTAAATGGATAAGATTTATTGTTTATTGATGTAAAATTTTTTGGATCTACACTTACGAAAAATATTTAAATCTCTATGTCTTCCTCTCTAGAGGTATCATGTTCAGAGGCTTCCAAAGTTGAGTCTAACAGCACACTCTCAGTCTTATTTGTTCAAACCCTTCTTAGAATCACTCTCCTTAATGTCACTTCCTAAAACATTATGATCAATAAGGGTATCCTTCTACCAAAATAATCCATTTTTATTCTTAGTAGAGTTTCAAGATAAGACCAAATCTCCTCTTGTGAAACATTTTTTACATCGAAAAGGCAAACTCTCATAATCAAAATATATTTACAAATATGATCTTGAACACTCAATTTTATAGTCTTATGAAGACCTTCAAAAACCTTCAAATTAACTAACATATTGGAAAATGTAAGATGGTGATAAACTTCAGTAATTGAGTCCACTATAACATATTCACCCAAAGAATTACCAATGGATTTGACATAGTCTTTGGTTTAAAATTATAGAGGTAGATAAGGTAGCCTTACCCAGACTTGTTGGACATCAAAGGTCTCCTTAAGTGGGTTAAATTCAAGAAACCATGTGTCTTGAGAAATAAAAAATTTTGATCCCAAGACCACCTTGAATCCTAAAACATACATTTCTATCCCCTAATAGATCAAAAATGACTATGAATAAACCATTGGTGTAGGGGAAAATATGTAGGTTACCTTCCATATGGGGCTTCCACTTTATTGTAATCCATCCATGCACATTAGCTATGTAAGGTCTAAGATTAGAAAAATGACATAGCATTTCTTAATTCAAGAGCCTTATTCTCACTCCAAAATCTCCATTAATGGGTCTCCTTTAAAATAGATTAAGGAAATAGACTTGGCTAGGACTGACAACATCTCAACATAACTATTCATAGAGGAAAAGTCAGTGTAAAAGGGTCATTGATCCATCTCTCTAGTCATCACCTCTATTTTCTACAAGTTCTATGCATTTTACTATAAAAATTTTTCTTGGTTGATTAAAAGAGTGTTGGGGTTTAGAAAATCCCTTACTATTGATTCCAAAAGATCATCCTCAGATCTATCATTAGATTACACTTTTTCCACTTCTACCATCACATCATGAACACTTGTTCTATTCATCACCCTTGTGTCAGTTGTCATCTTCTGCCTGATGGTCATAACTTGGTCCATTAGGAACTGGGATCTACTAAATTATTTAGATGGGGAAGACATATCATTCATTATTGACATGGTCATTAAAAATAAATCCATCATCTATTTGAAGAATAGGAAATAACATTTTAAAATTATAAATAAATAAATGGAGCACTTTAAATACAGAATTAGTCACTGAAGAGTGTTTTTGAGATCCATAAATCCAGCTAATTGTAGAATTTGGAGAAAGAGAGAAAAAATAAGAAATTTTTTCTAAAAATAAAGATGAGTCAACTGTGGGGGAAATGGATAAGGTTAAAAATATTCACTTAAAGAAGACAATAGGGGGAGTAAAAAGATAACAAGAATCAGAAAGCTCAAATTTAGATAAAGAGATGCATACAAAGATAGATTCATAAATTTAGAATTATTATAAGTAATTGGTTACGGTGAACTCTTAACATGGATTGTGGGAAGAGGTAAAAAATAAAAAAGGTAAAAAGGGAAAGAAGGTTAATATTTTAGACTATTTTCCCACTAATTCATAGCTTTATTGTTGTTATTGGTATTCAGGTGTTTGAAAGAACTACTATCTAATCTTTTCGTGGCTTTTTGGCCCTTTCATGTAATTAGTTCTTGTATGGCCATGGCATTTCTACTTGAATTTATTCTGATTATGTTGTAAATCATTGCATTTTTTAATATGGGATAAAAGACCCATTGAACCTTGATATTGATCCAAAAAATATATATAAATTTATTTTTTTAATAAATACAATACTTAAAATCATTATTGTTTATGATTATAAATATTTATTTTGACATTTTGAATAGATTATGAACTTAAAATTATTTTATTTTTGTATTATTTCATTAGGGAAAAAGGTTCTTGAGCCATATAAAAATCAACCCCTAGGGAAAAGAGGCCACAATCATGCCGGAAACAATACAAAAAAGCAAAGGTCACACAGGCTATAAATGGTGCAATGAGAATAGATGGATAGAAAAACTTAAAAGGTTAAGTAACATATAGGTATAAGGTTGCAAGGAATAATATACTAAACAATTATAGAACCTAAACTAGTATGTCAAACACCCTTGGCCCAAATGTAAGTTAGAGAAATGTTCTTAGGAATACCTCACTTCCTCTTTTGGACAATAGTCCAATAATCATCATTATCTCCATTCATAGAATTAGGAGATGAAGGAGGTGAAAAACTCACCAAATATATAGAAAGATTTGAAGCTTAAGAAAATGACACAATAACATTAGTTCCATCAAAAACTATGCACCAACAGTAGCATTCCTAGTCTCAACAAGAACAACAAGCGAGATTCCTATGGTAGTCACAACAACAATAACAATAGTAGGGGAGATAGTATGGGAGGTCCCTATTATAGTTCAATCAATAGAATAACCATGAAAATCTAATGGCACTACAATAATAACAATAGGGGAGATCCTAACAATAGTCCTAACATCTACAGCAGTAAGTGAGGTCTCAATAATAGTCTTAGAAGTAGAAACAATAATAGGGGAGCTCCCTATAGCAGTCCCAACAGTAGAAGAGTCATGTAGTGGGGGAAGGGAATCGTTCCCATCATTATAAGGAGGCTCAAAGGATTCTGAGCTAGAATTATCAACATCAAAATCTACTGTAAGGTGTTCATGAAGAGCATCCTTCCACCAAGATGAAAATCGAGAAAACTTTAAGCAGGGGCATTTGTGTGCCAAATGACCTATATTAAAGCACCTTTCAAAATGAAATGGGATACCTTCATAATCAAATGGCTGACACTAAGAGTGATTAGAAACTTGTAAAATAACCTCTGTAGGGAGAGGCATAGATAAATCTAATTCCACTAAAATATGAGCATATGTGGTGTGAGAGAATAAAGTAGTGGAATGATCCACCATGATCAAATGGCCCACTGAATTTCTAATGTCTTTATAGAAAGATTCACACAAAAAGTGAAGAGGTAGATTTATTAGATGAATCCAAATTGGCAACCTATTAAAAGATTCAATGAGAGGGTTAAAGGTAGAAACCCAAGGCTTTAGCAGTAGTGCATGTTGTCCCTAAAACCAAGACTGACCATAAAATATAACATTTTGATTAGAGATTAAATTAAAAATAACTACAAATAATCCTTTAGCACATGGGCAAATTTATATTTTCCCCTTTGTAAGGGGATGCCACTACTCAAAGATCTAAGTGTTTAGATCCTGGAGCTATGGTTAGAATCTATAATATTTTCATATCAAACTCTTCTAAGAAAAATACTCCTCATTTTTTAATACTTCTTCCCCTAAAATAACAATAGGAGGGGGTAGTGTTGCAGGTTTCACCTTACCCCCAGACACAAGAATAGTATGAGCATTCTTTTTTTAGGGAGATGAGACTCTAGTGCGAACCTCATTAGCAAAAGAGACTAGGTCAAGAGAGGAGTAACCCAAAATAGTATAATTTACCATAGCAATAGTAGACATAGGTGGTGTACTAGTAATAAAATCCCTAGACATAGGCAACACACCAACAATATCCACTCCAACAACATGTAGTGCCCCAGCAATGTGAGAAACCTAACATCCTTTAGACAGTTCCCCTTTAGTATAAAAAACCCTTGACATGGTTGACACACCAATAGAAACACCAGACATCATGCCATAAATAGCAAAAAACCCTACAGTAGTTGTAGCAACAGTAGACCTAGGTAGCACATCAACAATAATCAAACCTTACAAACAAGGCACATGAGAGGGAAGAGGAGAGGGAGAGACCATTTCAAAAACCCAACATTAAGATTTAGTATTAATAAAATAATATTAACTATTTAGAAACTAAAAATAATAAGTGTCATCATTATTACATTGATTATTATCAATTATTTTATTATATTAAATATCCTATCCAACACATAAAATAAGTTGTATATACCAATTAATTTTGTTTATTTATTTATTTGAATACTTCATACAGTAGCCAACTATAGTGAGGAGATCATCATTATTAATCTATATGGGGTAGATGTTTGATGAGAAATAAAATCCCAACAATCTCATAAAATAAGTTGAGCATGGTGTTTGGCATAAGGGTGACATCATATTGAACATATCATTTAACATTTACAAATAACTTTTAAATATATACTAATTGAAAATCATATTTAATAGATAATAATTTTGAGTTAAAGTTGACTCTATGATCTAATTTAAATTCAAAATGGGATCATCAATTTATTTGATATAAAATAAATTATGAACATGTTTTATATATTTAATTAAATAAAACATAAATTTATATATTAATAATATAAAATTTAATATATAATATAAAATATATACATAATTTAAATGTGTAATTTAATAAATAAAATTATCAACATTAATAAATAATCAATATCAATTATTGTGACATTTTTATACATAATAAGTTATGTCATCAATAGTATTCATTATGATATTAGTAATATTTTAAAATAAAAACATTCCAACCCACATAAATAAGATCATCAATAGTGTTCATTGTGACATTAGTAATATTTGAGAAGATAAACATTTCATCCCATAGAAATTGTAATATTTAAGAAGACAAACATTCCATTCCTCTACTAAACATCCCTCTATATAAATTGTAATATTTAAGAGGTTGGGTTCTTCTTCCAAACCTCTCTCTACAATTATGGGAGGTATCTTGTTTTGAGGGCATCGATAATGTCATTGGCCACTTCCTTAAGGAGTATTCTACTACCTTTATTATGGGACATCCCACGATAGCCCAAATTTTGGTAGAGATTGACATCCCCAAAACTCTTCATGGAGATGTTATATTTTTGGTGAGGGATAGGCCCTAGAAACAAAAATTAGATTATGAGGTCATCTCTTTTACATGCAAAAGTTGTTTTTCTACTAGTCATTTGGCCTCTAGTTGTCCTCTCCCATACCATAAGGGGGTTTCAACTTGGTAGAAAGGTGCTCTTATGGAAAACTTGATGCTCAAGGGTTCATCTCATAATGATGTGTCTACTAAGGAGGTTGTGCTCCTTAGTGAGGTTGTTCTTGAAGAGGTGATGAGGGTAGTTGAGACTATTGTTGACACCTCCATTGTTGTTACTATTACTATAGATGTTGAGACTGTTGTCAGATTCTCCTATGATGCTACTGTTGGAGTTATAATAGGGTCTTACCCTGTTGTTTCCCCTATTTTTGATGATGATGATGATGATGATGATGATGATGATGATGATGATGATGTTGATGTTGTTGTTGATGCTATTGTTTTTGAGACCAAGATCATTATTGTTGGTGTTCAGTCTATTGAAGTCGCTGTTGTTGTGGTAATTCCCTAGGGTCCATCCCCTTCTGAGGATCTGGGTAGGTTTTCACCTCCTCTTTCTATGAATGGAGACTTGAATGAGTATTGGACTATTGTTGAAAGGAGGAAGTGGGGTCTTCCAAAGCATGTTTCTTGTTCCAAGGAGGTGTGACCCACTAGGCTAGGCTCTATTATTATTTAGTTTGGTGCTATTTGTGTGATATTTCTGTCAAGATAGTGGCTATTATTGTGCCACTTGATTGTTATTTCTATCACGTCTGAGGATTTATTTGCTTTAGGCTCTGGTCCCTCTTTTCCTATCTTCATTTTGGGTGCAACTTATCCTTTTTGGTTCTACTATTCGACTACTATTGCTGCTCTACCTCTATCCCAAGGTTGGATTTTTTTTTAGCCCTAGGAGCTTCTTTATATTGGGCCTAGGACCCTTTTCCTACTACTTCTAATCAAAAACATTCCATTCCACATAAAATGAGGTTTATACATCTTAAGTTTTTGTTAAATTGTTAAAAGATTAAAAATTTCATTGAATTATAAAGAAAATATAAATAATTTAAATTCACCTATATATAAATTACATTTTTTATAAATATTTAAAAATCAAAAAAATTATTATATTAAAAAAATTAAATATAATCTAAATTTATACAAAAAAAAAACTAAAATATTTTAAAAGGTTTCTTAAGAAATTATTTATTATAATTTAAATATATTTTTTACAAAGTTAAACTTATTTTTATTTATTATTATTTTGTATACATATATTAAATAACCAGACTATATATATATATATATATATATATATATATATATATATATATATATATATATATATATATATATATATACATACATATATATATATATATATATATATATATACACACATATACATACATATACACATATACATACATATACATATACATACATATACATACATATACATACATACATACTAAATATAGACTCCTCCTATACATACCTTAATTTTCTAAATCTTTTGTATATAAATGTACTATCAATAATCTATATATGTCCATACCATTGATGGGTCTATAGCATTATACTTTGGATAGGTCTATAACTTTGTACACTGAATCTAAATATCCTTGATCCCTAACTGAATCTAAATATCCTTGATCCCTCCCCTCCCCTTTCCAAGAAGGGATGATAGATGGAAAAGGTAGAGAAGAATAAAATATAAAAACTACATTTTTTTAATTGAATATTTTATTTAATATAATATTAATAAAATAAGAGCGCGCTTATGTATGATGAGTTTTATTTTTTATTTAATTGATAAGTAGATTAAATAAATGAAAAATATGGAAAAGAAAAAAAAAAAAAAACAAAAAACAAAAAAAAACATTTAATATATCTTAATTTTAAAAAATAAAAATTTAAAAATGAATAATTATAAAAAGGACACTGTTACAATTAATTATTAATATACTTTTGAATATTTAAATAATAAAAGAATATAAATTTAACATATACAAAATTAAATATTTATTAATTTTAATAACTTTTTAATTTATATTAAATATTTTATTGGATAAAAAAATATTTTTAGTTTATTAAAATGCTTATAACCTTATTTTATGTTAATTAGTCTCTTTTTTAAAATCTGCATTTCTAAATTCTAAAGACAACCTCTATCAAACCATTTTCATATTTTGGTCCTATTATTTGAATTGAACAATATGGTTATGATAGATATCTCAATTGAATAATATAAAATGTCATTTCTTTTTCTTCTTTTTCTAAACGAATTTATATTATTTCAATTACAAATGTATATTTATACTAATTAAAATTTTACATAAATTTTAATATTTTAAAATTTTAATTCAAAGTCAATTATAAATAATAAGTTATAAATATTTTTGGACATAAGGAATTTTTATATTCACTAGTTAGAATTATATAATAGAATATTAAATTTTTAGTTTTTAAAATTTTTCCTTTATAAAATGTAATATTTTTGACATATTAATAACATCCCATTAAATATAAACATCTTAGTCTAATTTATTTTTCTTAACACAATATATTTTAAAAATTAAATATTAAATATACCCAAAAATAAATATATAAAATTAAAAATTAAAAAATTAAAAAATATTATTTAAAAAAAAATATCATGATTTTGATTTTAATTTTTAAAACTTCATTTAAACTGAAAATTCATCCCAAATATCATAGAATAGAGAGTGAACAGTCTAAATAATTATCTCTAAACATTTTTAAAAAATAAAAATTGACATCTAACACTCCCGAAAATAAATCTAAATATATGTTAATTTTGATTTTAATTTTATTTTTACTTTATCCATAAGTTGACACTAGAAAATCAATATCATTATCGTTATTATGACCTAATAGATAAGTATGAATAAGTCATTGACATAAAGAATAGAGTCGTCGTTGTGGTCGTCGTTGTTATTATTATTATTTTACAATAGTTAGTTTGTGAATTTTTTTAATTTTTAATTTTTTAAAAAAATTAAATATTCTATTTTGATATATATATATATGTGTGATAATTAAATTTTTAAATATTAAATAAATATAATAATTATAAATATTTATATAGATGAAATTAAACATATTTATTTACAATGTTATATATTTAAATTATTATTATTATTCTATTTAAATTTTGTATTAATAAATATATTTATTTAAGAAACTAAATTTTCTATTGATTATGTATAAAAAGATATAAAATAAAAATAATAATAATAAAATTATTATTTTTTATATCTAGAGATCTTTAGAAGCTTTTAAAAATATTTTATTTAATATATAATTTTTTAAATAAATCTATTAATTATAATAAAAATGTGATTAAACTAAACATTCCTTTTAATTCATAAAATAAAATAAAAATTAAATTTTAATTTAAAAATTCAATTATAATTTAAAAATTTAATTTAATATACTAATTAATATTAATAGAGGAATTATTACCATTTTTCTTCATTCAAATAAATTATTTTAAAATATATAAAATTCCGTTTCATACATAAAATAAATTAATAAAACCTACACATAAATTACACTATGAACATAATTTAAATCCTTAATACTTAAGAAAAGGTTTATTAATTTTCTTTTAATATTTATGATTATAATCTTCTCTATTATATTACAAAATAACAAAGGTTAATATGTATTCTACTTGTCAAAATGAACAAAATTGCATGTCTCTTTAACTTAATTTAAATATTTATAATTTAAAGTATTTTAATTTATCTTAAATTAATTTATATATATATATATATATATATATATATATATATATATATATATATATATATATAATTTAAATTATTATGATTCATATTATTTAAATAATTTATACAATTATAAATATAAATTTTTTAATATAATATCTATAAACTGAACCCCATATATAACAAAAATAGGAGCAGCTAATAGCACACCCCCAAAATAAGAGGGCACTAATTCTAAAAGAATCATTTTAGAAATAAATATATATTAATTCACATTTTTACGCATGGAAGTGCTTATGTGAATTATAAAAAATTGTTTAAGGAGGTGTTACATTTCAACCAGCTAAACAACGCGAAGTACCGACAGAAGAATGGAAGAATAATGAAAGTCATACGCATATCTTATACTCGCAAAAATATATTATATCGAAGCTTAGCAATGTCAAAGAAAAAGAAGAAAAGTAATAAATAATCCTAAACCTGTTTAAATCTGAGGTTTATATATATTTATATAATGAAAACTGGATACAAACTAATATTGTAAAAAAATTGGACGTAATGTATCTCAAACAGAGATCTACTGTGACAGCTTTAAACCATTTTTCTTTCGTTAAATATTTGAAATAAAATATTATTAAAGATCCGATACAAAATATTATTGCCAAAGATTTAGGAGTTGCCAAAATATATCTCTGACAGAGATCCAAGCTGACAGCTTCAAACCATCTTTCTTTCGATAAATTATTGTTGAGAAGAGACAGCAACTTCCTTCACCCCATTTACTTAGATAGTTGAAGAAAAGAATACAAAGTGACTTTATTTTATCAAAAAAAACTCAGTGGATCACCACTTCATATCATTATTATAATATTTTTATGGGGCATCTTAAAATATATCCCACGCATATTCTCGAGCACCACCCCATGCTTTGTTTTAAGGTTTGGTATAATGGAATATGCTTGGCGATGAGTCCACTCGTTCTCAACTATCGAGAAGAAAAGTGTGAGCTGCCAAATCAGCACATGATTGCTTAGCACAACCATGTTAATTCAAATATAAACCTAAACTTCACTATTAAGAAATATTTATATATTGGCCTCGTCTCATTCATATATATTGAGATGAATTTGAAGGTTATGATTAAAAAAGTGTGAAGAATTGTAATGTGGTATATGAGATTTTTGTGCTAATAGAAGGATTTTGAGAACACTATAGGTATAGTTATTAGTACACAAAGAAAATTATATATATATGAATTGTACATTTAAAATGTATTTGTTGTGAGTTAAATATAACACTTTCAATTAATATATGACAAATTTATATCATTGATAACATGTAAGATAAAAATAATCACTATAATATATATGACAAAAAACATTATTCAATGTAAAATCTTTATAAATATAAGATGATTGTAAAATTATACATACATCCACTTGACATTGAGTTTTTAATATATATGTGACATTTAAATTATTGAATCTCCATAAACATTATTAATAATCAATACATAAATAGAGGGATCTACCTTACCTATATCAACAAACCATGAAATAATATATTATTTTATGATTATATATTGAGTATATTATGATTTAGAGTGCATTAAAGGTATCCATCAATATATTGGTGTTCTTGTGTGAATATTCTATTAAATTTATATGTTTTTTATTATCTCAGTCATGAGGTCTTGTGCATAATTTTAATAAGGTATCAAAGTTTAAGATTTTATATTTTTTCTCATTTTAACCACATTGTCATAAAAGTCTTTGTGATAACCTGAGGGTGTCTGTCTAAAATTTTGTACTTCATAACAATTTATTTATTTGAATATATGAAAAGATTCAATAAAATTTGTTCATTGTAAATGACATATTATTGTGACATATTTTATTCTCTTAATTTATGAGGTTCAAAGTAATTTTATGTCGGTGGTGAACTTAAGGTGTTTTCTAGTTGGAAAGACATTTTATGTTGGGGAATCAATGTTAGAGTTAGATTTGATGGGAATGAAAGCATTTGTGTTCCATTATTAATAAATTATCTAATGTATTTGAAGGACACAAATGACATTGTGAGCATTATCATCTCATGGAGTTAGTATTATTATGTTGATAATTTCATCTTTGTTTCCTTGGAGTGGTTTGAGAGGATGTCAAAGGATATGTGTCTTAAGAGAATTGGATTATTTTTTATGGTGTAAGTCATGTATTCGAAGAGATAGGTTCATTACTTATGTTTAAGGCCATGTGTTTGAATATTAGAATAACTTTATTATTAGGTTATTTTTTATCCCTATTTTAGTTTAGGGCTTTTTTGGTCTTGTGAATTGTATATAGGATTATGACTTATTTCATGAACTTATAATGATTTCATTTCTGAAGTTTGAGATCCATTTTAGGGTATGTTTATAATAGATCATATATATGAAAAGATGGGCTTTGTAATGTTCCCCTCAACAAAATAATAATTTCTATAAATCAAATATAAATTTTATAAATTTATTTTAATTTTTATAGGTTAACTCATTCAGAAATTTCACTTATTATTGATAACTCACTTGATTAAATAAACAAATAATTAATTTAAACACTTTATTAAATTACTTCATAAACACTTTAAACAATAATTTGAAGTAATTGAATAATTAGAAATAAAGATGAAGTTTTCACCCAATTGGTATGACTTATAAATAGAACAAAATCTGAATAACCCTTGTGTACTGATAAAAAAACTACAAACCCTACCTCAACTACATTTTATTCCCCTTCTACAATTATAATGAATTGTTCGTTAGGGACAAGTGTATGGTGATCCAATGTATATATGCAAAGGAATTTTGTGGGTGTATAATGACCCAGTAGGAGTGGCATTAGGGTTTTACAATATCATGAAGAGTCTTCAATAACTTCCAAAGGTTTTTTACTCATTGATGTCTATTGTGTTAATTTTCCCAAGGTGCTTCAAGCAAGAAACCATCACTTGAAAACCCTAAAATTCTATTATCATAATGATATAAGGAAACATCCATAGCGATTTGATGAGGAATCATGACACCCTACTAGAATAGAGCTATCAATAGTGATGCCAACTACAAAAGACCAAACCCTAGCTATATGGAATATTGTAGCAATCATATGAACTACTGTAGTAGTCATAAAACTATTGTAATAATACTATAAAAATTGAAAATTATTATAGATTTCAATCTAACCCTATGACGGTATCCAAAACTATAATTTCTAGCCCAAGAATTTCTATGAACTATAAATAAACCTCTAAAATTGAATTATTTTGATTCTCAGAAGCACATGTGTGATTTTTGGATTGAATCACCCTATAGGTATGGGGGGTTTCATCCTCAGACCCTTTCACTAGAGTGTGTTTGTCCTTTATTATGAAAATTTGAACAGTTGTTGCTCAATCTTGAAAAGGGTTTTGAAATTGATCCAATGATTATGAATTGCTTTCTCCTAACCCAAATTTTTTATAATTACCTTATTCCTCCAAATCTTAAATTAATTAAAATAGTATTTTTAATTTAATATTCATCTCTTTTCTTCTCATAATAATAATTAATTATTTTATTTGACCTTTTTAAATCTATTTTTCGCCTAACTCAATTAATAATAATGACTTAAATGTCCCTTTTAAGTTACTATCATAAAGTGTTGTTAGAGAAATAACATAAAATATTATTATTAAATTATTATTTTCTTTATTTGAAAAAAGGGACATGACATTATTATATTAATTTTATAGACATAGATCAATAGATATTGTGAAGGGGATCTATAGTCCGAAGCAATGAATTTAGTAGAAAAAGGCAAAAAAATAACATTTATATTTACAATTAAATATTAATTGAAGTATTATTTTCATAATATATAATTACGCCGAGTGGCGTAACATAAAATGGTATCCAAGAGTGTAATGGCGTGAGTTGTTCACTTTTATTTTTGTTAAGCTGACATAGTAATAAAATAAAATAAAAATCAGCTGACCAAAAAATATGTAATTAATGAATACATTATTTGAATATATATATTAAAATATTTAAAATATATATAAATATAAATAAAAATATATAAAATATAAAGTAGAAAAGTAGACCCAGCTCTCTCGAAAACCTTATCCTCCTCCAAGTAATATTGTTGCGCCACCATTCTTGTGTGTCTTGGTATTTCTATGTGTCGTGATATAATAAAAAAAATATTTTGATTATTTTTTGGTTTGGTTTTAGGATTTTTTTTTTTTTTTTATTAATCCCATAATTTTATGATTTATTATAGACTTCTAAATTCACAATTTTATGTTTTATTTTCAAATTCCATAATAAATATGTTGATATCTATAATTATTTTTATATTTATTTAAATTCATAATATATGATTTAGGTTTAAATATTTTTTATTAGTAATTATTTTTATGTATATGTAAATTTATAATATATAGTTTAAATTTAAATATTTATTAATTTTATTTAAACTTAAAATAGAGTTATTTATTTATTATATAATTATTAATATTTTATATAATTTTATCAGAATCTATGGATAGATTATTTTTATTAATTAATAATTAAATAGATTTATTGTATTTTAAAATTATTAGATAAAAGTTTGAATTTTACACACACACACACACGATCAAAATAATTATAAATAGTTAATTGGTTATTTATATTAAAATTATATATAACTATTTAAGATATACATATATTGATTGGATAATTATACATACATAAATGAACTAAAATACATCTTAAATAGTTGATTCGTTAGTTACATTCCTTAAATAGTTGGTTGATTAGTTACATTCCTTAAATAGTTATATCTTAAATAATTAATTGGTTATTTATATTATTTATTTATATTTTTTTTCTACCGACCCATTAAACATTTCTTTAAGGGTGACAGTTATATTAATAAAGGATTATAGTAAAAAATATATTTTTTAATTTTTTTTTTTTTATAAAATTAACTGTTGTAAATTTTTAAGGACACTTTGAAATAGATAATTATTATATTTAAAAAATAGAAAATAAAAATAAAAATGAATTTTATTAGTAATAAGTTATAAGAGATGGAGATATCTAAAGACTACATTTTTATGTGGATAAATATACATATATATACATACATACATACATATACATATACATATATCTGTGTGTGTGTGTGTGTGTGTGTGTGTGTGTGTGTACATATACATATACATATGTGTATGTGTATGTGTATGTGTATGTGTATGTGTATGTGTATGTGTATGTGTATGTGTATGTGTATGTGTATGTGTATGTGTATATATATGTGTATATGTATATGTATATGTATATATGTAAATGTATATATGTATATGTATATGTATATGTATATGTATATGTATATGTATACACACACACACACACGTGTTGGATAATTATACATACATAAATGAATCAAAATACATTGTAAATAATTAATTGCTTAGTTACATTCCTTAAATGCTTTTATCTTAAATAATTATAAATAGTTAATTGGTTAGTTATATTAAAACTATATATAACTATTTAAGATATACATATATTGTTTGGATAATTATACATATATAAATGAATTAAAATACATCTTAAATAGTTGATTCGTTAGTTACATTCCTTAAATAGTTGGTTGATTAGTTACATTCCTTAAATAGTTATATCTTAAATAATTAATTGGTTAGTTATATTATTTATTTATGTTTTTTTTCTACCGACCAATTGAACATTTCTTTAAGGGTGACAGTTATATTAATAAAGGATTATAGTAAAAAATATATTTTTTAATTTTCTTTTTTTTATAAAATTAATTGTTGTAAATTTTTAAGGACACTTTGAAATAGATAATTATTATATTTAAAAAATAGAAAATAAAAATAAAAATGAATTTTATTAGTAATAAGTTGTAAGAGATGGAGATATCTAAAGACTACATTTTTTATGTGGATAAATATATAAATGGTTGTTAAATTTAAATAGTGAAGGACCCTTTCCTTGGTTGTAAAAGGACTCACCTGATAAATTTAGAAAAGTGTTTCATTCAAAAACAAGTTGTTACTGATATACTTTTTAAATGTGTTATAATAAAATTTAATTTTCATTTTCATAGTCCACTTTAAAAATATAATTAATAAAATTCATTAAGTGAATTGTTCAAACCAATGGCACATACTAAAGAACCAAAAAATGATAAACCTTTAAAAGTTTTTATTGATGGATACTTGAACATGCCTTATGAAATGGAAAGTTTTTCACGTATTGAGTCAACTAGATCATGGTAATATAATCCCAAGCGAAGGTGAGATAATAAATGGGAACTCATGAGTGTGACAACTATTTTGAGAGTGTTCCCAAGGTTTACTACAATGTTAGTGAGAGAATCAGAAAAATAGGTTGATTTATATTGGTAAGAGTTATTGCTTTAAAAGCTATTTCATAATATAAAAAGAAATATCAGACTTGAGGATGATATAATTACATCAAACTGGGAATCATTGAAATATAATCCTTGGTATGTGGAGCAAAGGACTATGTCAGATGACCATAAAAATCAAAGCGATGTTGAATGTGATGATGTTCAATCCATTCATTAGAATACAATGGAACATGAGTGGGAAATCATATCAAGGCTAAATCATGGCCTAATTATGGAAGTATGAGAATTAGATATGTGGGGAAGAAGAGATCTTGATAGACAAGCACCATTTAATAATGAATATAAAGGAGAAGAACATACAACTTCAGATATAAATTTCATAAGCACAATGAAAGACAATGGGTTACTCATACTAAATGATATAACAAGTAATATTTCATGTGGAACCTTAGGTGCCGAATAAAAAAAGGCACTTGATATAATCACGAGACATTTTTTTTAGACTCATAATATCGCACCACTATGCATGATAATACAAGGAATAGGAAAATCACATCTAATTGGTGCCATTGATGAAGCATTTGAAAATGAATCATCAACTATGCAACGTTTTCCACTTCTATTAATTTCACCAATTAGAGTTACAACATTTAATATTGGTGCTTCGACAATCCACTCAACACTATGAATCCCAATCACAACATTTTTAGAATTAGAAGGAACAAGATTCACAAGTTTTCAAGAAGAAATGTGGCATATAAACCAAATATTGATTGAAGAAATGAGTTTCATTAGGGAAAAAATGTTACAGAACATAGATGCACGACTTTGTCAAGCATTTCTGAAAAATGCAAATATGAGTTTTGGAGGTAGATCAATCATTTTATTAAGAGATTTGGGTCAGCTACCTCCTATGAGTGATAAATCACCATACAATAGTAACAGACATGGAAAGTGACAACTAAAAAAGGTTTCTAGTGAAAACCAAAAAAGGTTTTGACATCTACTCACAAATCTTAGAGATGCACATATGACAATTGATGACTGGAAACTATTGATGTCAAGGACAAATAATGTATTACACCCAAGCATCAGGGAAGATTTGACAATGTTCTTCATTTATTTAAAATAAATGATAATGTGGAACCTTTTCATAATCAAATCAACCTCATGTCGTCCTCATCAACCCTTGACAATAAAAAACACCCAACCAAAGAAATCACCACCTTACAATTTGCGTACCCTTTTACAATGGGTACAAGTCATTTAAATCCAATAGATTCCCTAAATTTGGGTCTAGTGTAGGACATCAATTCCCCTTATCATCACCACCCAAATCACCTCCTCACACAACACATTAACACACCATAAAAAGGAACACACAACCTCATTTTTGTACTACTGCCTTCACCAAAAATATAAAATTATTTTTTCTTAATGATTCATTCTTAAAAGTTGAGATGAGATCAACGGTGGTGGATTTTGAGTGACGTTCAACTACCCACTTATAGTCGTTCGCTTCACAAAAAAATTATATATTTATATTTATTATTAATAAATTATATTTTATAATATGTTATTATACTATATATAACTATATATCAAAATGTTACTAATATTTTAATAAAAAAATATATAATAAAACCATACATTTAAAAAAAAATGCCCATGGTTGACTATCATCGGCAAAAAATAAGTTGTTGAACCACTACATGTATTTGTTTCCATATCAACACCATGACCTCCCCCTGCTAATGCAATGTCTTCACCATTATCCCTGAAAATGCATTTTGAAACATATTTGATAGGAGTTTTATTTATTGACTTATTTTTAAAATCTACTAGAAGTGATGTAATTTGTTGTTTGTTGGTAATTTGGGATTTAATATTTTCAAACAAAGTAAGTTAGCAATTTCATCATAAGAAAAACCCATGATGGTGGAAAGGGAGGTGTTGTATTACATCATATGACATGGCAATGTCTTATGTGGGGAGGATATGTCATGTGAAAGGGATGCAATTTTATGTTTTGGTAAAGCAAGGCTTTGTAAAAATAAAGAGTTTAAATCAAGAGTCACACTTAACCTAAAATCCATTAGCATTGACCTTGTCCCACCTTCTGTGCATAAAGCATTTGGTGACAATACACTGATATTTTTAATGGATATGATAGGGAAAAATGACATTCTATGTTTCTTAATAGGTTTAGTTATGCTAGAATGAATCTATCTTTAATTTTAATTTTTTTCTGTAAGTATTTTATTTTCATTGTTTGAGTATATTCCCATTTGAACTAAATGATATGGGTATCCCCAAATGTGCGAGAATTAAAATTACCAACCCTGCCTACCACTTGGACCAATCTCCAATTGACCACCTTTATTCTCATCCAGTGACTCCTCGACCACAATATTCACATTGTATCACCAACGATGCCCTCTTATGTACCTATATGGCATTCACTTTTCCAAATCTTCGATATTCACTTCAGCCACATTGAAAGTAACAACATAGACTCCATAAACTCAATGTATTGACCCTATATAAGTTACATTTCATTATTGATTATATTTGCACATCAAACTTTGAGACATTCCATAATCAAATAGAAAATAGTCAATAAAATATGAAACCACCCTACAAGGTGTAGGTCATGTAAGTCCAACAATTGACTTGAAGTTGGGGCATGTGTATGATATAGGCCCTCTAGTGTAAAATATCACCTGAAATACCTTGTCATTGCTTCTCATCAACACCACCTAACTCACATTAAAATATTTCATTTCACCACATGCAAATTTTGTATGGCCTTGCACATTTTTTAATGGGTATGAGTATGGTGTTTCTATATGTTCTTAACCCTAATGTATTATCTATATGTTTCAATATATTGGTAGCATAGATGGAAATAAGTTACATTATAGACTTTAGAACCTCAATGTATTGTCTCCACATCAGTGGCATTGCAATACTAATTTGAATCCCACATCGAATGTGGAGCCTTCTTAATCAGATTAGCCTCATGTCATCCTCATTGACCCTTGATAATAGTAAACATAAAATCAAATAACCAATCACCATGCAAGCTACATACCACTTTGGAATGGGTGCAAATCATGTAAGTCTAACAACTTCCCAAAATTTAGGTCTGGTGTATGAATAATTTCCCCTCACCATCACCACCTGACTCACCTCCTCACACCTTACATTAGCACAACATAATAAGGAAAACATAACCTTATTTTATGTCGTTAGTTCCACTGAAAATATAAAATTATTTTTCTTAACACTTCAAGCACAAAAGGTGAGATTGGGTATGTGATGATGGGTTTCAAGTGAGGTATGACTACCAACTTACACTTTTTTCCTTCACAAAACATTAATATATTATATTTTATTATATATTAAATTATTATTAATATTTTAATAATAATTGCACTCAAAGTTTTAATCTTTCTATTATCATTTCTTAAAAAAAAAATCGATGGAAATCAAATCCATTTTACCTTCATGAAAACCATATGATTAACTAATGGTTGATTGAGCGAAACATATCAATATAATGTGTAATGCATATAACCACAACACATGCTAGGAAATTAGGACACTTATTTAGAAAATAATAACATTTATTTGCCTACCTAGATTGACACATATTTCAGGCAAGGGAAGGTAAGACATTTCAATCCTTGTGGTACTATGTTTAATTACCAATATTTGATTAAGCACATGAAGTTGTTGTTGCTTCTAAATCATCTACTACCCAATATATGACTGAAACAAGAGTCGTATCAATGAAAAATAGATGTTAGATATCTAACAGTTCATTTCAAAATGTAGATAGTGAACCACTTGTTATTTTAGACAAGTCTAAAAATTATTAGACAAATATAATTAGACTACTCTAAAACCAACTAGACAAAAAATGGAAAAGGCTTCTTAAATGAAAGATGAATACATTAGATTCATGTAATATGTTATTCAGACCCATCTACCATTCTTGGCCTCTTATAGACATTATTATGTAAATTAAATTAAATTAAATTAAATTAAATTAAATTAAATTAAATTAAATTAAATTGAATATGTCTTAACCCTTATGTCGAGACATGCATTTTCTTCAAAAACATTTAAAAAAAACATCTTTACCTTTTATACAACTAACAGACAAATGTGGGATCTTGAGTAGGCATACTTGTCAAGATATAATTTTTTATGTCAAAAAATATTTACATTGCTATTTTTCAACTGCTACCTACTCCACCTATACCATTATACATATCACCATGTTTGCATCTGCAAGCTTTTATGTTTGAGTGACGGGGATAAGGTGTCGTGGTAGTTTTTTGACCCTTCAAAGTGCAAATTGGCCATAAAACTGAATTGATTGTTGTAAGACAATATTTTCTCTTATTAAATGTAATGATATAGCTGAAATAGGTATTATAGGTGAGACTAAACTAGGATCAAACCCTTTGTAGGCAAAATGGTGGTGGTGGAAATAATAACTTGGGCAGAGAGCATTCACTAGATTATAGGAGATTAAGGTAAGAATAACAAAGAGAATAAAATACCTTCAATGAGGCTCTAATGGTGTCTGAGCTTATTCAAAATAGTCAACGATTATTGGAATTAATGTAGATAAGTGAAAGGTAAAGGAGGAAACTTGAGAATTGATCTATGGTGTGTGGGTATTAATGTTTTGAAATGCAACTATCCATTTTTATCATGTGCAATGAGGGCACTCCATGTCTTTGCACAATTACTCCTATCAGATGGCCAAGGTTAAAATTCCAA
The DNA here is from genome assembly GCA_037957365.1 of Torreya grandis. Lineage (NCBI taxonomy): Eukaryota > Viridiplantae > Streptophyta > Pinopsida > Cupressales > Taxaceae > Torreya > Torreya grandis. The sequence continues at coordinate 5,806,309 of JARHVA010000328.1, read as the reverse complement.
GCTTGCTTCCAGTTCAGCATTTACGAAGAGGCGCAATCCTGGATGTGGGCCAAGTAATTGTGGGGGCAGGGGAGGGGGGGCCGAGGGGTGATATTTCAAGAGAAGCTAGGCATAATTATAGGATATTATTCATTTACCTGTACCATTCTTTCCTAACATGCTTGTGGATATGAATCTCAACTACAATATCCAGCTCTTTATCAATATCGATGTTAACATACTTCATCCTCTTCAAATCCACTCTAGATGTCATTTTATAAACCCTGTTTTAACACTTAATTTTTTATGTGTAATTGAATCCCCCACAATGTACTTGGTCGTAGTGGTGAAAATGGTTGTAGGTGACCCTTTAGATCGCGATAAGAGACTTTTGGTTCAACATGCTATCATCAAACTTCATTATCATTATTTAAAAAAAAACTAAATGAATATATTTCACCTTAAATTTAATTATACCATAAACAAATTACTAATCATGAAGTTGATTTCACCCTATTCTTGCTTGTGATTGAGAAATCTGCGTGCAAAGAGGAAGTGATGCTTAGCTTTAAACTGGTTCTAATCATAACAGAGGATAGTTTTCGGAAGCAACAAAAATAACATCAAAAGATCCATAAACAAACCTTAGATATGTTCTTGTCCGTAGAAACACCTCCAACATAAATATTTTTTTAATGAAAAAAATATCTTTACATATTAATAAAATATTATAAATTAATTTATAAAAATATAAAATGAGTGGACAAATCACATTCATGACAGTTACATCACATCAATTAAATTAGAGAAGCATCAAAGTAACAAATTAAATAAGGCTCTGAGGAGCACATGTCACATCAGTTCCTCTTGGTGGCCCTTTGTTCCTCGTGGTGGCCCTTTCCAATATTGTTTGTACGTCTTCCTCTTATTGGTGGTTCTGCGTGGTCAGCGAGCTGTAAGGAAAGTTCCTTCGAGAACATATTCGATTTCTCTGTCTAGTCAAGAAGCTCCTAAAAACAAGAAAAAGGAAGGAAAAAAAAATCGTTGGAAGCCAACCTAATAAAAATGGTTGAAACGATTAAACAATAAATCAATGATTTGCGACATCCTCCACCCAGGTGTTAAATTTGACCCCCGTTTAGACGTTTTTTACTATTTTAAACGTAAAATACTTCCAATTTTTTTTTCAAACCGTAATGAAAAACAGAGAGTTTTTTTAAAAAACTGTCATTTTGACGTTCACTTTTGAAAAATGCACGTTCTAATTTTATATAAGGTACAGCCCACAAGGACTTAGAAGTTAGGGACTCCAAGTCTCCAATCTCCCAGACCCCCCGGTCTAACCTCCAGCGGCGTCCAGCCTCCAGGCTTCCAGGTTGTTCCAGCCAAACTATTGGGTAATAAATGGGAAGTTGGGATTCAACGCAAATGAAGACGCGTGATGTGGAAATTGAGGCAGACGTTACATCAATGGTCAACCAGTAACTAATCAATAATCACTATTATAATTCCTTATTTTAATTTAAAAAGCATAAAATAATTATTTAAGTGGTTCGAGAACACTGCAGTTTGCTTTGCCTGCTAAATATATATTACATTTCCAAAATTCCATGGACTCCACCTCAGCAATTGGCATTGATGAATTGAAGGGTAGTTGAAGAGGGTTGGTGATGTTGGTCTTTGACTCTTTGCCACTGCCTGCCGCCTGGTCATTCATAATTTCCATTCCAATTTCCCCCCAAATTCCAATTGCAGCCCGCAGCTTGCAGCCTGTGTGACAGCGTTTGACAGTGAGACACTGAGAATATATGGGCCGCGGCAGAATAAGGTAGCAGACTAGCAGTAGCAGACTAGCAGTGACAGGGTTTGTCCCTTAATATAGGTACTGCTTTTGAATCTCACTCCAACAAGTTTAAGCTAAATATAATTCACATGGATTAACCATAGCTCTGTTTTCTCTCATGAATTTTAGCTGCTTGCTACACTTGGACCAGTGTAGAAATTTGTGTTAACGTTTATATTTTTTGATTTCTAATTTAATTTTTATATACATTTCCTATCATTTTGCAGATATGTCTTCAACTGCTTTTATTGAGTCGCTCCCTGTGATTGATTTTGTTGCAAAATTTTTAAATAAAGATGTGGTAACAAGGCCCTTGTCTGATGCTGATCGTGTAAAGGTATTCGACCTCTGCTTGAACCTGTTCATTAGTTCTGATGAAGATGATTTTTTTTCGCTTGATGGATTAACAATATTTTCATGGGTTCATATGTTAAATGGAATATCTTAACAATATCAAATTAAAGTTATGACATGAATTACTGTTTAGAGCCCTCTCCTCACGGTATAGAAGGGCTTAGTTAAAATTCCACTTTTTGGTGGGAAAATACTTCTCAAACATTCTGATGCCACCTCATTTATTATACATGGCAGATGATTCCCCAATTCCAATGAGTTTATGGACCACTGATATCATGTAGAGATCATCTTACCATCAAGAGCCTATGGTCACATTGATTTTGCAGATTAATCATGCCCACTCTTTGATGTCACCTTTTTGACACTGAAACCATTGTTTTATGAAGTTCCTCCAAAGCTCTTTCAACTCCGGACCATGAATTTCGTGTCTATGCCATTGGCTGTTTTCCGTAACCTTTTATTTTTTCCAATAGGCTATGGATGGCTTTCACATGTTGGCCAAAGCAAGGCTGCACTGCATCTCTGACATTAAACCTTGATTTATTTGTTTATTTGTAACTTGGGTTCAAGTACACCGAATTTCAATAATAGAATAAAAGCATTTAAGTTGCATTAGAACAATGGAATGCGACTCATGAAACAAAGACCATTAAAAAATCGAAGTAAAGATAGATATGAAGTTTAAGAAAATATGCCTATATAGATGCCTCTCGAAGTAAACATTCCGAATCTAGAATCAAGATGATTATAAGCAAATGCTAGGAGAGAAGTTAAATTTTAATATTTATAATCTATTTAATGATATAATGATGCGGATTTTTGAATAAGCACTCCACATCTAGAGTCAAGATGTTCAACACAAATGAAGGCCATGATAAACAAATTTTCAATGGTTTGAATTTCAAAATTATTAATCTTTATAATGTACTCCAAAAATTGGTGGATTGTACTATATTCAATGCTTCACCCCAAATGTTTGTATTATAGGTTCATGACTTTTTTAAACCAAGGCATTCGCTGCTTTTACTAATTTCTGTGCTTTATTTGTTCTCCTTTGAAGAAACACACTTTACAGATCTAGAGAATATTATAACAAAACACTTGAATTAGAGCTGTATTTTTTCCTCATATGAAATTTAAATCATTGCACCGCTACTATGATAAGTTTAGTTCTCTTCATTATCTTCGATGATCCTTATCCATATCTTATGTAATATCATGCAACAAGAAGGCTTATTCCCTTGTGCATTCCCAAATCCATTTCCATATGAACCACGTAGACTGCCTGCTGGAGGCCACGTGGACTGGCTGTCAGTTCAAAAGGGCACGTTTGAAGCCTCAGGTTTTTTCAAAAGGTGAAGAGTCAAGACAGTCGGACAAAAAGGCCACAGAAACAAAGACTTAGACAAAAGACAAGGAAATTGGATTCCTTCGGACTTTTTGTCCAAAGGAATTCTTTCAGACAAAAAGTTTGAAGGAATTCGGACGCTTAACCAGCAGAATCGCCAAACAAAGCCCGAAGACAAAACCAATGTGAAGGGAAAAGTTAAGGAGGTTTTGGCAAAGACAGTTTCAAAAGGCAAAGCTTTACAAATGAGTGAATTTCTATGGACTTTTGTCCGAAGGAATTCCTTCGGACAAAAAGTCCGCGGGAATTCAAAAAAGGGAGCAGACAGGTCACAAAACCGTTGAAATTCGAAGAAAACTTGTGCACAAAACCCCCATATTACTTTGGATTAGAAGGACTATGTTGCCCAATCATTATGTAGGCCGGATTTGATTGCATAGGAGTTGTCTCACATATGAGCCGAGGGACATTGTGACATCAAGAAAGAGCACCTTGTTTTAAAGGAGTGGCATTGTTTTTTGGATGAGATCCGATGCCAGCTAGTGGGTGCCACTCAGGCCTCCAACATTGTTGTTTGGATGACTGGTCACATGCAAAACAAGGGCTGACAGAGAAAACAAATAAATGAAGCCGAATGTCCAATTTAGGCTTGTGATTGTCATCTGGAACAAGAAGAGAGTCCCTAAGTGGCCACAAATCTCCTTTCTAATAACAAACTATCGAGAAGGATACCTGCCATTCTTGGAAGGCTTTCCCATTTGACGGAACTGCAAATGGGTGGAAATTACTTTTCAGGCCTTGTGCCACCAGAGCTTGGTCAACTTACGGGCTTGCAGATCGCTTTAAATTTGAGTTGGAACAAGGTTTCAAGGCAGATACTAGCAGAATTAGGCCACCTGAGTTTGTTAGAATCTATTTATCTCAACAACAATCAATTTGTTGATCAACTTCCTCCTTCATTCGCAAAGCTCTCGAGTTTGATAGTATGCAATGTTTTTTACAATAACCTTACTGGGCCATTTCCCAATATAACTATATTTCAAAAAATGCCTGCTAGTTGTTTCATTGAAAATCAAGGGCTCTGTGGAGGACCTCTTTCAGATGCATGTCAACCCTTATATTCATGGCAACCTGTCTTGCATCTTGAAGAAAGTAAAACATCAATGGGGCAAATTTTGGCCATCACTACTGCAGTCATAGTCAGAACTTTGTTGGTTATTATTGTAAGCATTTTTTGCTTTTTCAGGCGACCAGTGCGTGTGCTTGTCCCGTTTGAAGACCAACACTCTATTACTTCAAATGTTTATTTTTTTCCAAAAGAGGGCTTTACATACCAGGACCTAGTAAAAGCCACAAATAATTTCTCCGAGGATGTTGTGATTGGAAGAGGAGCATGTGGAACAGTGTATAAAGCAATCATGTCTTTTGGAGATTTGATTGCAGCTCTCTTTCTTCTTGCAGGTTTCACAGCGTACCGTTCTCAAAAAAATGGAGCTTCCAAATCCTTGTTGTTGAAGCAAGCCAAGAAGATATCCTACTGACAGTGCATCAGCAACCATAAGAATCCCTGTAATATATTACATGCCTTAAGGCTTAGATAAACCAATACTAATATGTGAATACAAGTCAACAGGGCAAAACCAAAGTCAGAATACTCATAAAGCCAATATCATGAGAATCTCAAGGGAAATTTTTGAGTTTAAACCCTCCAAAACCATTCCAATCATTACAGATAGTTCGCAATCGCGGGTAACAGACTTTGCTGAAGAACTATGCACTTGCCACTTCTGTAGCTAGAAAGAAGGATTCTATATAAGAATTTGCAAATGGATAATTTGCATAAAGATAGATTTTCCAATTGTTCAACGCTTGAGAAATATCCATCTGGAGAGTTGTTCAAGGTTCCCCATCACATGAACAATAAGTTTAATTAATTTCTATATAAAATTATGAAAGTCAAAAATGATAAATGAATGTTATGTGCAAGGTGACATTATCCTAAAAACCGTCACAAAAAATTTTCTTGACGGGCAAGGGTGACCGTCAAATTTAACCCCTGATGGGGGATATTTAAAGATTCCCAATAAACATAGTATTATATGTAGCGCCAAAAACAAAATATCTCAGTTAATACGGACTCGTTTGACTGGTTAAATTGTAACGCCGCCTTAAACAAAATATTAGAATTCATCTGAGCCCTTCCATACCTAAAAATGTGAACGGCGATGCAATATTGAAAAGAAATTAAAGTTCAACACAATAGAGACGTGGGTTTCTTTTCTAAATAATGATGGAGAAAGGAATTGAATTTGTTTATTCTACAATTAGGTTCTTTTTCTAATTTTATATATACGCACACAGTTCCATGAATAAATCTTAGTTTTCAGTGGACATTCATTAATAAATAGAATATATAAAAGAAAGCATATATATTGAAGCTGTCAGGTTGAGTATCTGTCTGAGATACACTTGCACAATATTATTTTGTATCGGATCTTTACTCGATCTCTCTCTATATGTAAATGCTCCAGAAATAATAAAGTTTTTCAAAGATATTGTAAACTAACGAAATAAAAAATATGTGAAGTAAGATAAAATATTTGGATTAAACATTTTGAAATATTAAATAATTAAATTTAAATGTTTTTTATTATTATTATTATTATTATTATTATTATTATTATTATTATTATTATTATTATTATTATTATTATTATTATTAATTTTTTATTTTTTACAAATAATTAAGAATAATTTATAAAAATTATAAAAAATAATTATAAACCTACAATAATTAAAGATATATAAAAGAGAACTTTATATACATGTTGAGAGAATGAAGTTAAAAGTTTAAAATAATTAATGACATTTAAATCGAGAGAATAGATTTATATTTCTAAAACCATCTTCAATAAATAATATACTATTATTTATAATTTCATATATATTGTGAAGGATATATTATATGGTTAAAGGCATTTAATATATGTTTGTGGTAAAAAAAATAAAAAGATTACTTCTTAACATAATTCAATAAGGGAAGAAAACTTTGTTAAAACTATTTTATAGATTATGTTTATGATCTTTACTCAATCTCTCTATATATAAATGCTCTAGAAATAATAAAGTTTTTCAAAGATATTGAAAATTAATGAAATAACAAATATGTGAAGTAAGATGAAATATTTGGATAAAATATTTTAAAATATTAAATAATTAAATTTAAATGTTTAATATGTAACATTTTATTATTATTAATTTTTCATTCTTTTACAAATAATTAATAATAATTTGCAAAAATTAATTAAAAAAAATTATAAACCTACAATAATTAAAGATATATAAAGGAGAACCTCATATACATGTTGAGAGAATAAAGTTAAAAGTTTAAAATAATTAATGACATTTAAATCGAGAGAATGGATTTATATTTCTAAAACCATCCTCAATAAATAATATACTATTATTTATAATTTCATACATATTGTGAAAGATATATTATATGGTTAAAGGTATTTAATAAATGTTTATGGTAAAAAAAATTAAAAAGATTACTTCTTAACATAATTCAATAAGGGAAGAAAACCTTTTTAAAACTATTTTATAGATTATGTTTATGGTTACAATCACATGAACTCATAACTCAAAAATTTGAAGAGAATACTATTTTATTTTTATTTTTTCCCCTCTGTCTACATCCATATATCTTTGTGAATGTTTATGGATACATGTTTTTATTGCAGGAAGAACATCTCATAAATATTAAGGATTTCTTTCTTTCTTTCAGTAATAGATAAGAGATAATAGTATGTGAAATTTAATGTAGATAATTATTGTTTTTTGTATAAATATTATTATTTATAAAAATAATTATAAAATGATATTTTGTGAGAGAGATAGACATATAATATATTTAGACATGAACAAATATGATAATATGTGTGTATATGCACACTATTTGTAAACTTCTTATTACATAGTATTGATATAAGAAAAATCACTTTGTATATTATAAATATTTTATATTTAACTATTGCATTGTCTAGCTAATATTATTTATGTATATACTAAAATTATATTGCACTAACTCAAAAAAATAATCATCTAATAACACTATAATAAATTTAATATCATAAATTATGTAAACAAAAAATTAGTTGACATTGAATTATAAATATAAATCTTACAAAAACATTTTTTTTTCTAAAATTATTATTTTGAATCATAAATCCCACTTAATATATCCATGTCTATAAAATTAATCCAAATACCACTTTCCATCTACATGACCAACCATTAACATACCCAAATCAGGGCTAGAACTTAAGTAATGAAATAATCATATTCATAAAGCAAACCATTATCCTATCCATAATTCATGATACCATAATAAACCTTCAAATCACAATAGGAAGAAAAATCAACCTAATAATGAATTTAGCCTTAAGATTCAGACAAGAGCTAAATATAATCTAACAAATTGAAGAGACATATCCTCAAACATCATCTCAAAACACCTCAAGGAAGTAAACTTGAAAGTATCAACATAATAATGTTAATTCCATGGGATGAACAATGCTCACAATTGAACTCATACATAAAATAAAGTAGATAATCTATTGATAATGGAATACAAATGCTTCCATTTCCATGAAATTGACGTAAAGATTTATCTTTCAGATCATTAATTTGTTTGGGCTCTCCATCATGGAGAAATAAAGATAAAGGAAATAAACATGCATCCATAACTTATTTCTATAGTTATAAATAACTCCAATATGTTTGGAGAGCCATATGAGATTATCTAAAAGTTTAAAATTATATTCTAGTATTCTTAGTCATGCTAAAAATAATAAAAATTAGATAACTTTGTAACCAGGTGAGAATTTAGGTTGAAACTCAAAAAAAATGATGAATTTAGTATTTATAGAATATATTTAAAATTTTAAGCCCATCCAAACATGCATAAAAATGTTATTATATAAAATAAGTTACTAATTATAGTAAAGTAAGTTAACTCTAAGTAGTTTTGTATTTTTTGAATTTTATCAAAATTTTCATGTCAAATCCAAATTCAAATTGAGGATTATTTAAAGACTTTTATGTGAATATTTTATTAACTCAAGGTGAATTAATAAAAATCATGGTTTGACAAAATTATGAATATTGCATCTATTGATATTTATGTTTGTCTAGTAGGTGGATCATCATATGGAATAAGAGAAATTTTAACTCCTGGAGATAATATATTTGTGATTTTGTATTGGGTTTTGAAATTGTATTTTTAGAGAATATTATTTAATTGAATAACATGTGTAAATGTTTCAAGGATGGGGAGGAATTGCACATATGAATAGGACTATGCAATAACTATAGATGCAAGTGGAACAATTAAATCAATTGTAAAAAATGTCACAAATCAAAGACAAAGACAAGATAAGGAATAAATAGAGGAATAAAAAAATCATGAAAAATAAGTTCAAGAAAATGAGGAAGAACAAAAATGACCACTATCAATAGAATAAGGGATGGTTTACGATTTAGAGGGAAGGAATAAAAGAATTAAGGTTGAAGTTTTAGAGTATGGAGGTAGTTTAAAACAAGAGGAGTTGATAGACTGGTTAAATAACATCAAACCATTTTTCAAATTTAAAAGTCTAAGAGAATATGATAAATTAATTTTTTCATGCATGAAATTGAAGGGTCATGAAACTATTTGGTGGGATGACCCACAAAAAGAGAGATAGAGAAAGGGTAAAAGGAAGATCAATACATAGAAAAATATGGATAAGAAGCTGAGGGATAATTTTCTTCAAGTGTATATGCACAAAAAATCTATATAGAATATTCCAAAATTTAAGGCAAAATGATCACATTAAAAATAATATAAAAATGAGTTTTACAAGGTTTTCGTATGAGTGGATCATGAGAAAATATAATAATATATTATTTTAAAGAATTTAAATGGTTTGAAGTTTTATAATCAAGATGATTCAAGCATGTACATGATACTTTTCATGTAAAAGGATTATCAATTAGATTTTAAGGCATAATAAAAGTAAAATAGATAAGATTTTAGAAGATTAACTTGGCCAAAAAGATGATAATCACCTTCAATAAGGGATTGAGGTGGATTTAATCCCATTAGATGAGGATCACTCCATAGTATTAAAAAAGAAGAGGATAATAGTCAAGGGTTTTAATATCAACAAAGAGCAAGAGGATTTCAGAGAGGTATAAGCCATGGTCGTGGTAGAGGATGAAATGGTCCATGTAGACCTTATTTTTTTTTAAATGTGGATAAAAATATCATAAAGAGTTTGAGTGTCTGAACTATTATGCACAAGAATGAAGGAAATAGTTCATGCAAAGAAATAATTTAGTTGAGGATGAGACTGAAGAATGAAATACAGAAGATGTAAAAAAGACGTAGGAGAAAATCTCATGACAAGGAGAATAATGATAGCTCCAAGGAAATAACATGCACAAATCAAATAAGTGGTGATTCAAGGTTGCATATGAATATTTCTCAAACAAGGTGCACTTTATGAGGTAAGATATGCAAAGTAATTATATATGTTGGTAGTTTTGAAAATATGGTTTTTGAAAAAATGGTAGAGAAACTTGGGTTTCATTGTGAAAATAAACCTTATCCTTCTCATATTTAATTTCTTAAAAGGGGAATGAAGTTAGTGTAAACTAAATATGTTTAATCAAGTTTTCTATAGGAAAAAATTATATTGATGAAATATGGTGTGATGTTATTCCAATGGATGTATGGCATGTGTTTCTAGGAAGGCCATGGAAATATCACAAAAAGGTAATTCATGATGGGGAAAAGAAATACATATAATTTTTAAAAAGGTGGTAAAAAGGTAGGTTTATTATCTCTTTAAAAAAGGGTAAGTATAAATCATGTTGTCCATCAAATAATTTATCAAATATACTAAGATGATAGGTTATTGTTATGCATTAATAAAAAATAAAGAAGACATGTAAGTGATGAAAAAATCCACAAAACTAATAAAAGTGTTGAAATCATAAACAAATGTTATACCTAATGAGTTACCAAATGGTTTACCACCAAAGAGAGACATTCAAAACTATATTTTTTTTATTCTAGGATTATCTCTCCCCAATCAAATGACCTATAGGATAAGTCCATAAAAAATAGGTTTCTAAATTGTTTATAAATGGTTTAGTCAGGAAGAGCATGAGTACATGTAACACCAACAATTCTAACTCTAAATAAATATGGAACATGAATGATATGTGTAGATACTAGAGAAACCAATAAATTAAAAACCAAATACATATTATACCTTGTTTTACTAACCTGATAAATGTGACTTCAATATGATAATACTTTATAAATATTTATCTGAGGAGTGGATAATATTAGATTCATATTCATGAAAGATATGAATGGAAAAAACATTCAAGACTACCGATGGATTATATTAGTGGATGGTGATTCCATTTGGATTATCTAATGCATTCAACACATTTATGTGTGTGTTGAACACAACAATGTGAGATTACATTGGTAGGTTTGGAGAATTTTATTTTGATGATTTTTTGATATTCAATAAAAGTAAATAAGAACACTTAATTTATTTGAAAATAGAATTATAATTGTTAGGAAAAGAGAAGTTTTATGCAAATCTAAAGAAGTACTAGTTTATTCATAATAGTTTGGTATTTTTTGGTTTGTAGTTTCAACATATGGTGCAAGAATGAATGAAGAAAATGTTAAGGAAATTGTTGAGTAGCCTTTTACAAAAAGCATCACATAGGTAATAAGTTTCCATGGTTTGAAAAAAATTATATAAATTTCATTAATAATTTTAGTATTACTTTTGTACCAACAATAGATTGTGTAAGGGGAAAATAATATGTGCGGACAAGGGAAACAAAAAAGTGATTTGAATTATTGATGGAAAAGACTAAAGAAAAACTTATTTTAGTATTACCATATTTTAACAAAGTGTTTGAGGTAGATTTTGATGCTTCACATGTGAGTACCAGTGCTATATTGAGTCAAAGAGGAATACTCATAGCATATTTTAGTTAAAAATAGAATGAGGTAAGAAATAAGTATTCTACATATGATCTTGAATTGTATGCCATTGTATAATAATTAAAACATTAGAGGAATTACTTGGTGCCTAAGAAGTCTATAATATTTAAATATCATGAGGCTTTGAGGTATGTGAACACTCAAAAGAGTTAAATAATAGGCATGCAAAGTGGGCACCTTTATTGTAGGGATATACTTTTATTTTGAAGTATAAATCAGAAAATCAAAATTAGATAACTGATTACTTAAGTAGACAAGTGGCAATGTTAACTACTATGGTAAGTTAAGTATTTAAATTTTTAGTTGTTAAGGGTAGATGCACAAATTTTGGGGATAGAAAAAGTGACACAATGAAAAATACAAAGTATTTTCTATAAAGGGTGTATGCCCTTTTCAAAAAGGTGTACAACTTTTTTTTAAAAACCAATGCAAAAACAAGGGTCGGTCCCAACCCTAAAGGGTGTATGCCCTTTGCAATCCAAAGGGTGTATGCCCTTTTTGGAATGAAAATTTGTTTTTTCAATTTGAGGTGTTTAGAGTGCAATTTTTTTTTTCAATTTGAGGTTTAAGCTTATATTTAATAAAATAGATGTTAAGTATAATAATATAAAATGTAATATAAAATAAAATTAAACGTAAACTTATACTTTAAATTTATTTTACTAAATATAATAAATTAAAGCCACTCAGCATTTTCTAAAATTGATTACAGAGCTATAAGAGTTACCATTTCAAAGATAGTTTTTCAAATTCCATTCCAACCAATACGTAGTTTTCAAAATTTCAAGATTAGAAGATAGAATGATGAGGTACAAATCATGTTACCTATGTAATAAATCTATACCATTGAGTATTGCATCTCTGTTTTACCTACTTAAATATTCCCTATCTACTTTATCTACTTGAGTATGCTCTACCTGATTAAATAACCAATCCATGGCTCAATCTCAAAGAGTATACTCTACCTAAATACATAAGCCATATCTTGATATTTACTATTCCGTACTAGTGTCAAATTAAGTATTCCACTTACTCACCCTGGTCTACTTCAAGGTATTTTAGAAACTTGCTTACAATTACATCTCTTCCTAACCATAGATTATCTCTTGGTCTATCACAAAAGGTCTTCTAAGTATTGGTATTGAAATATTAATGACCTTATTATATAGTATTATCTCTTGACTTCTTATCCTCTGTATTTAGACCAAAATACACTTTAAATGACTTAAAATAGGGTACTTAGTCCTAAGATAGTAATCTACCTTCAAGGAAAACCCTTCTTTGACTCCAAAAGCACTCAATTGTACATCTTCAATTTTTTGAACAATAGTATGAGGGTTTCACCAATTATTTAACTCAATATTCTTAGTGCATGAATAACTTTAATTTAAAACTCATATGACAAAAACTCTACCCTTTATAGGCCTATTAGGCCAAATTCTACCTTGTAAGGACTTGAAACAAAGAGGTCTAAATCTATCTTGTTTATTGGACTCGTTCAATTAAAAAATTCATGAAAATATTAAGATAGTGATACAAGACTCATAGGTTTATTTACACAATCTCAAGATACCAATTAGATCACCAAAGTGCCCAAAACATTAACCAAGTCTTAAGCACTGCTATAATATTATGTATAGACATGTTTCATCTTGAAAAGGTGTTATTAATATAATATCATCAAAATATTCTTATAAATATTTATTAATATGTTTAGAGACTATCTCTGAGGATAAGAAACCAATTTCCTTTAATGCTTTCTTAAGAATTATATTCAATGGAAACTCTACTCTTTAAGTCCAGATGGCTTAATCTAATTACTTGGAAGTATATTGACTTAGCTTAGTTGTCAAATGCTTTAAATCGCTTTACTTGTAACTGTTCTATAGTTTTTACATAATAACATTAGACATTCATAAGAGTTTTATACTCAATCAACAAATTTGGATATGTACTGTACTTGGAGTTTACTATTTTTTCCTTGGAATCTTCTTAACAACCTTGTTCTCAACATAGAAAATGAAATTTAATTAATAGGTCTATCAATATGCATAAATGAAAATATTTTAGCATACAACCTATAACATATGTAGTAATTATATAGTCATTCATATATTATATATACCATATAGATGGTACTACATGTAGGTATTTGATCACTCATACATGACATCTTCATGTGGTCATGATATGGTCACTCATATTGGACATGAATTCAACTAATAACCCTAGTGCACTACATTTCCACCTAAACCATTAACCCCTAACCCCTAACCCTAAACCCTAAACATTGAAACCTAAACCATAAACCCCAAACCCTAAGCTATAAACCCTAAACCATGAACACTAAATAATATACCTAAACCCTAGACCCTAAGCCTGAAACCTTGAACCATTGACCCTAATACATTAGCCCTAAACGAAAAACAATAATCTATAAACCCTAAATTATTGACCCTAAACATATAAACTTAAAACACTAAACCCTATACTTTATACCCTAGACCCTAAACCCTAAAACATAAATGTAATCACTTAACCCTAAACCCCAAACCATAAACCTAAATACCTAAACCCTAAAACCTAAATGTAAGCCCTTAACCCTAAACTCCAAGCCTAAAACCATAAACCATAAGTCATAAACCTTAAACATTAACTCCTAAACCAAAAATTATAAACCCAAAACATTAAACACTAAACCTAAATACCTAAACCCTTAACCTAAAACCCCAAACCTTAAAATCTAAACCATAAACATTAAACACCAATTCCTAAACCATAAACCCTAATCCCCAAACACTAAATCTTAAACCCTAAATACTAAACACTAATTTCCAAATCCTAAATCCTCCACCAAAACCCCAAACCTTACACTCTAAACCCCAAACCCTAAGTTTGAAACCATAAACCCAAAACCCTAACCCCAAACACTAAGCCCCAAACCCTAAAATCTAAACTCTTGATCCCTTGAGCCATAAATCATAAATCCTAAACCTTTAAGCAAAAAATATAAATAATAAGGCCTATAACCTAATCATTAAGCCATAACATTGAAGCTTGAACCCTAAATGCTAGTCCCTATACACTAAACCCTAAGCTGTGAATATTGAACCATTAACCATAAACCTTAAGCCCTAAATTTGTAAATCCTAAACCTCTAGCCATAAACCATAATCTTAAGTTATCACCTATATAGAGAAAGGAGAGGTGGCATTATCTAAGCCATTTCTTGAAAGGATAGGGGTCATTACAACCTATATAGAGCGAGGAATGACTAGGGACATTCATGTAAAAGGCTTGAAGATGTATTCAATATGAATTCCTGAATAATTTATATGTTTTTTAACTAATGGGTATATCAATATGCATAAATGTCTATCTTGTATAAATCAACCTATAACATATATGTAATAATGATATAACCATTCATAAATTACATCTAACCCATACCTAGTACCATATGTAGGTATGTTGTCACTCATATATGACATATTCCTATATTCACAATACAATAACTAATATCATACACAAATTTAGCCAATCATCCTAGTACACTCTATTTATACCTAAACCATTAACCCCAAACCCCAAACCCTAAACACCATAAACCTTGAACACTTAACCCTAATACATTATCCCTAAACCCAAACAAATAATTCCTAAACCCCAAAACCTATATCCTAAACATATAACCTTAAAAATTTAAACCCTACACTTTATACCCTAGACCCTAAGCCCTAAAAACTAAAATTTAAGCCCTTAACCCTAAATCACTAACCATAAGCCTAAAATCCTAAATCCAAAGCACTAAACCATAAAACCTAATATTCAATTGCCCACTCCCCTATTTTGAAAACCTATAGGTGTGTATGAAAGAGTTTTGTATATTAATGTATGATATTTGATTATGTACATGGTAGATTGGTTCCAAAACCAATACTATATCTCCACCATTGATGTTATTAATCTCTTCCATGATTTTATTAATCTCTTCCATGCCTCTAAACTTGATGAAGCTCTCAGACTAGTTCAAACACTTATATTACAACCCTAAAAGACATAAAACAACACACCACACACATATGCTTCATGAGCACTTATGGAGCACAAACACAAACAAACCCAACTAACTCAAATATTATATCATTTCACTATGAAGGGAGGGTTAGAAACAAGCTCCAACATTTATTGGGTGTGTCCCTAATCATCAATATTCCTCTAGATAAGTGTTCTAATTATTTTTAGTCATAATCACTCTTATTTAGACCTATTTTCATGTTTGACACTAATATGATCATTAGTTTATCAATCCAATCCATACAGGGAATGGCATGACACTTGCCAATGGTCCTTAAGTCTCTAGATCCATGAGTTGGACCTTAAAAGGCCTCTAAATTGGATTTACCACCTTCTCACTTGGTGATCACTCTCTATTCACTATGCCAATTTGGATTGGATAAAGTGAAAGTGATTGTATAAGTACTTGTGTGCTTTATTAAGGAAAGAAATGTATACGAGGAGGCTAGGTCTCATTATATCTCCTAAAGTGATCCTCATCCTTTGGGAATATTCTATACCTACAAGAGATCAAAAATTATCAATAAAATACATTATGTACCATGTCTGTAAAGATAGGGTACAAGTCAACTTGATAGTAAGGAGACCTGGGGAGTCCTCTACAAGTCCAAGATCATTTCCTAGTCAAACTAGCCCTCCAAGATGCCTTTTCTTCCACTTCTTCCCAATCAGGTAATTAACAAGGGGTTTAGATGGTTTTAGGTAGTTTTACCCCTTAAGGATAGTTCCTAAAATTGTGACATTTGAACCCTAAATAAATTATACTAGATCCTTTCTTAAGACACTCTCCAACCTATCCTAGCTCCTTAGACTCCCCTGCTAGGTATCTGTACTAATGTGAGCTTACAAACTTGGCCTCTCAAGCTCTTCAAGGTATTTTGTGTACCTTATCATGTTCTTGAGCTAATAAATGATCTCTCTATGGCCTTATCTACAAACTAAATTTTCTCACACAACTTATATATCCCCATGGAGGTCCTATAGTTCTCTTCAAGGTTCACTTGGTGTTAGAATTGAGGCTACTTCTACTTAGGGCTTTTAGGCCTAGTTAAGGCTTAGTAGGCCTAGTCTACACATAGCTACTCATCAACACCTATGAATATTTTTTATGATTGTGATGACTCCCATGTTTTTTCTCATGTTCAACACATCCTCCTACATTTCTTTTCAAGGTTCTGATAGTCTCTAACTCATTTCCTTACCCTTTTCATATTGAGCCTATAAGATTTCTCTTCTTGGGAGTGCCCTCTATCAAGACAAAATAGAGGTCACTTCCCCTTTTTTCCTAGACAAAATTATGATATTAGGGGATTATAAAAGTTATGGATACTCTTTATATAAATTTTTAGGGTTGATTCACACTCTCAACACCTTCAAACCTCATAAAACCCAAAGCAGACTTCTTGAGCACTTATTATGTGCATGGTTTATGTGTCAACTATAGGTTAAGTCTCAAGCTCAATTTCCACATATATTTTTTTGGATTAATTATCTCATTAGTTTTTTATAACCATGGTTAAGGTCTTATAATCAAGTTTATCACCCATTCTTTCTTGCCAACTCCTCAAAGCGTACTCTTTACTGACTTAGGCTTAATTTGCAGTCAGCTGTGACTGTGTGCCTACTCAAAAAAGGTATGCCTGTAGGTTGACATTATATCTTAGACCCTTATATACCATGTTCCACATCTTCTATAGATAATAACCCTAGTGCACTCCATTTCCACCTAAACCATTAACCCCAAACCCCTAACCCTAAACACTAAACCTTAAACCCTAAACATTGAAACCTAAACCCTAAACCACAAACCATAAGCCATAAACCCTAAACCATGAACACTAAATAATATACCTAAACCCTGGACCCTAAGCCATATCTTGAAAGGATAGGTATCATTTTAACCTATATATAGAAAGGAATGACTAGGGACATTTGTGTAAAAGGTTTGAAGGTGGATTCAAGATGAATTCCTAATAATTTGTGGGGTTTTTAATAAATGGGTCTATAAATATTCATAAATGGATATCATGTTGCATTCAACCTATAACATAAATATAATAATGATATAGTCATTTAAACATTACTCTACCCCATACCTAGTACTACATGTATGTATGTTATCAATCATACATAACATATTCTTGTATTCACGTATAGTCACTCATACCAGACTTATCCCTAAACCTAAAATAATAATACCTAAACTCCAAAACCTAGACCATAAACATAGAACCTTAAAACCTTGAACCCTAGACTTCATATCCTAGACCCTAAGCCCTAAAACCTAAACTTTAATCCCTTAACCCTAAATCCCAAACCATAAGCTTAAAATCATAAATCCTAAACACTAGACCATAAAACATTAACCTTAAACATAAGTCATTAATATTAAACACTAAACCTTAAACATAAAATTCAAAATCATGAACCTTAAACCCTAAACACCAAACCCCAAACCCTAAACCAAAAACCTTGACCCCTAAAATTTTAACACTAAACCCTAATCCTGAAACCCTAAGCACTAAACCATAAACCTTAAAAGTTAAACCCTAAACCACAAACCCAAAACCATAAAACCTCAAACCCAAAACCATAGACCCTAAATCCTAAAACTAGATAAACCCTAAACCTTAAAACCTAAATACTAGAAGCCAAACAAAAAACTCTAAAAATTGATCTATGAATTTTGAACCCTAAACCCTTAACCTAAAACCCTAAAAATGAAACCTAAATGACAAACACTAAACATACATTATGGAGACCACACTAAGAGGAATGATACAAGCATTGGTAGTTCAGCTCAACCCCCTCTCCACTTTCCTATCATAATTCCTACATAAGCACAAGGATTTAAATACAAGGAGAAAACATGTCATAAAAAATTTAGTGGCACAAATACTAATAATTTATACTCATGACCCACATCATTATTTGAAAATAACTCATAAACATGAGAAGATCAAAAATGAACCAGCGCTTTCTCTCAATGATTTGTAAATAATTGTGTCTAGAAGAAGGATTTCACCTCATATGAAGCAAGTGGAAAGAGGTAATTTTTTTTATCTATCATCATTTTTCATCATCCCTCACCGTTCAAAATGATTTTTTTCCAAGCAAGTGCAAAGAGGATATTATCTTATTTTCACTATGTAAATCACTCAACAATCTCCCTAGAGTAATCCATCATGACCCTATCTAATCTACTAGACATGAATGAGAATAATCACCCTAGTACACTCCAATTGGAATAAAAGGAATTAAAACACCATTCAAAATTCATCTAAAAAAGATAATGTTCAATCTAAAATAAATTTCTACTAACTACTGGGTTAGAACATAACTCTACTAGATGGAGTGACTAGGGATGATGATAGAGTGATTAGGTATGATGAGTTATGATGAGGTAATTATTAGGGACATTGAGGGATGAGAACAGATGAAGAAGGGGTGATTAGGGATGATTAAGGATGATGAGGGTCGATGAGGGAGTGATTAGGGATGATGAGAGGTCCAATTAAAGATGATGAAGGATTGACTAGGGATGATAAGAAATGATGATGGTTAATGAGTGAGTTTTTAAGGATGATGAGGGATGATGAGAGTGTGACTAGGGATAATGCTTAGGATGACGAGAGAGTGATTAGGTATGATTAGGGTTGATGAGGTTTGATGACCTGGAGTGTTTAAAGATGATCAATGGTAATGAAAGATGATGATGGATGATGAGGGAGTGACTACAGATGATGAGGGTTGATGAGGGAGTGATTAGCAATAATGAAGGATGATGATAGCTAATGAATAATTGATTAGGGATAATGAGGGATAATGAGAACTAGTGAGGAAATGAATATGGATCATAAACATGCATATGAGGGTTGATAAGGGAGTGATTAGGGATGATGAGGATCAATAAGGGAGTGTCCTATGTGATTTTGGAGTGTTAGAATATGACTTTATTCTACATGACTTTCAAATAATACATGAGATTGAAATTGAAGAATGCATTGATTGACCATCTATCTGACATTTATTTTAGAGTATAGTATCTTTTTAGAATGAATCTAATGGTGTGTTGATTTATTCTATTTCAAATTGAGTCTATTTGGGTGATTAGCTACATTCATGTCAAGGATAATTTATCATATCATGATTATGGGTAAATGTCATGTATGAGTGAATGCATACATGTATGTAATAGGTATGTGATAGATGTCATGTATGAGTGACTCTATCATGACTATATGTTTATTATAAGTTACATGATATAGGGCAGTCCTTTATGCATATTGATAGACCTATGGATTAAAAAACTCACAAATTATTTAAGAATTCACCTTCAAGCTAGGGTATTCAATCAGGTATGGCATATTAAATAGATAAAGTAGGTAGGGCATACTCAATTAGGTGAATATGGGGCATAATCAATAGTATAGATATATTACATATGTAACATGATTTGGAACCTCGTTTCTCATTCTATCTTTTGATCCTAAAATTCTAAAAACTAAGTATTGGCTGGAATAATATTTAAAAAACTAACTTCTAAATGGTAACTCCTACAATGTTGTAATCAATTTTATAAGATGTTTAGTGGCCCTAGTTTATTATATTTAGTAAAATAAATGTTAAGTATAAGAATATAAAATGTAATATAAATTTAAATGTAAACTTATACTTAACATTTATTTTACTAAATATATGTTTGTACCTCAAATTGAAAAAAAATTGCATTCCAAACACTTCAAATTTAAAAAAAAATGCATTTCTAAAAAGTTTCACGCCCTTATAAAAGGATGCATGCCCTTTGAAAATGAAATGCACCTTTTAAAAAAGATGCACGCCCTTTGCAAACGCCACATGCCCTTTAGAAAGGGTGCACACCCTTTTTAAATGGTATACACCCTTTCTAAAGGGCATAAAGGTCTACACCCTTTATAAAGGGTGCGCCCTTTTCAAAGGGAGTGCATTCTTTATAAAGGGTGTACTCCATTTGAAAAAGGTGTATACCCTTTAAACATTTCAATTTTTTTTCCTTCCAAATCTACCTTAGGTACAGGCTTCGAGAGATCTGAACTAACTTAAAATTGATCATGAAATAGCCCACTTAGTTTATTATAAATTTAGGTGTCTTTTTCATCTTTATTGACACATCTAATCAAGAATATTTTACTATTTTTTTCAAAAAAATTATATGGGTTTGTAGAGGAGAAAGTGTAGTTTATATATATATATATATATATAAACTACACTTTCTCCTCTACAAACCCATATAATTTTTTTGAAAAAAATAGTAAAATCTTCTTGATTAGATGTGTCAATAAAGATGAAAAAGACACCTAAATTTATAATAAACTAAGTGGGCTATTTCATGATTACTTAATTTAAACATAACATACCTCATTATTACTTAATTTAAACATAACATACCTCATTATGGACTATATACATATTGTCACAAATTCCATTATAATTTTTTGAATATTAATCAAAAGTTTATAAAATTTATATCTCAACAATCTACATATTGTCAATTATACTTTTAAAAAAATGATTTTCATGAAGTTAAGGTCAAAAAGTTGTGTTTGTACACTTGCAATTTTAATTTTCTAGTTGTCTTAACTTGTAAAATTATTTAAAAATTATATATATAATAAAAAATTAATAAAAAAATATTCTCAACAATCTTTGATATTTCACCTATCTATATATGATATTTCATATAAAAATTCAATTGTTTACTCAAAAAAAATGTGTTTGTACATGCACTCTCCTTATCTTTTTACAAAAAATTACCAACCTATTGTCATAAATGTATCTATTTCATACACTTTTATCATCTTGATATTGGAAAAAATATATATATTTAGAAAGTACATTCAAAATTCCACAATTCATATTTTTATGTCATTATCAAATTTTTTTTGAATTGTCTCTAACATTCTCTCTAAATTCAACTATTGTTATTTTCAAAAAAAAATGTGTCGCTTTATACCCCCCTCCCCTTTTTGTCCCCCATTACCCTGCATCTACCCTTAAAAAATTATATGATATTGATCAAGATTTTGAAAAGATCATTTATT
Source organism: Torreya grandis (assembly GCA_037957365.1). Lineage (NCBI taxonomy): Eukaryota > Viridiplantae > Streptophyta > Pinopsida > Cupressales > Taxaceae > Torreya > Torreya grandis. The sequence continues at coordinate 5,784,545 of JARHVA010000328.1, read as the reverse complement.
AATGTAAAAATCAATTAATAAGTGAGACAAGTACTATTTATGATGATTACCTTATAGATGATGGAAATATCTTAAATGGAATACAATTATGTATTCTAGTTGGGTCTTGTAGAAATAATTTTACAAGAGAATTGTATAGTGATTGTTTGGGTGGACATTCTGGTAAGAATAAAACAATAAATTGTTTGGAGATTTATTTTTGGCCAAATATGAAGAGAAATATATAAAGGTATTTTTCAATATTTTGGATATACAAAGTGGATAAAAGCCATGGAAAAAATACATGGTTGTACATGTCATTACTAGTCCCAAGAGGACCATGGACGTATTTAAGTATGGACTTTGTCTTGGGGTTTCCAAACACACCAAGAGGTAATGATTAGATTTTTGTTGTTGTAGACAATTTTTATAAGATGATTCATTTCATTGCATGTAATAAAACTAGTGATACCACTATAGTAACATAACTATTTTTCAATAATGTTGTGAGATGGCATGGTGTTACAGAAACCATTACATTAGATAGGGACATGAAATTTCTACATCATTTTTTGAGGAATCTATGGAAAAAACTGAGAACTAAACTACACTTTAGTAACACATACCACCCAAAAAATATAAACACATAGAAGTAGTAAATAGGAGTATCAAAAATTTGTTGAGATGCAAAGTTGAAGATAATTCCATGTAATGGGACTTGGCTTTACCAAAATTTAAGTTTTCCCATAATAGTTATGTTAATATATCAACATAAAAATCACTATGTCATATTGTTTATGGTATAAATCTTAGTGGGTGTTTTAGATTTATTAATTACCTATTGCATAACAAGTTAGTGATGATGTAGAAGAATTTTAAGAGCATATACAATAGTTGAAAGAATAATTAAGAAGAAAGCTATATAGGAAATTAATGAAAAATATGAAGCAACAACATATGTAACAATAAGTTCAAATGTATTTCAATAAATAGATTTGATGATGGTGTATTTGAAAATATAAATATTTACCAACGAAACATATAACAAGTTGAAGTATAAGAATATTAGTCTGTGGAGAATTGTGAATATAATTAATGGCAATGCTTACGAGGTGAATTTTCCACAAATATTTTATTTATCTCTAATATTTAATATTTCAAATCGATATCATTTTCTTTGAGAAGATGATAAAGGCGAATAAGATGAATAAGTGGATTAAAAGCAATATGTACCAATGAAGAAGAAATAAAAGATAGTGCAAGTTCTAGATAAGAAAATAGTGAACACAAGACAAGTAAGTTATAATAAACCTATTTATTATAGTAGGAAGGACTACAATAGAAAGACAACCCTTGTATTTTAGAATGGAAGTTAAAAAATAAGGACAATAATAAATGGAAGTAGTATAATCATGACAACTTGTAGAAGTTGAGTTGGTTTAAACTAAAGGAGAATGATGTGAAGATCTATCTTTTGAAGGCCATAACTTTTGGTTCATTAAGCCGATTGAGATATCAATTGTGGAAATGATTGTTTCATTTCTTGAACCATTATCTGAGTTTTTAAATTTTGCATAAGTTAGTTTCTCATAAATATTTATGGAGGAATCTGATAGAAATTGATCTACCAAAGGGTTGAATACTCTTAAAATTAGAAGGGGAGATCGTATAACCATTTGAAAGCATAGTCCTTAAGACTTATTGGGAATAGCTTGTTTATATTTTTTTAATGTGCTCATAATAAAATTATGGTGCATGAAATGATATAAGGTGTTTCTCTGGATCATTTTACACTTATATAATGGAAGCTTATGAGCTACGAAAAAGTTTCGGTAAAGAAAAAGCATTTATCTTAAGGGATAATGGGTTATAAATATATGAAAGTTACGATTTTAAAAATATGTTTTCAAATAATTAATTATTAAAATAAATAATTTATTTCTAGTGTTTAATGGTGAAACCATATATTTTGATGCCAATTTTGATTAGGTGACAGCTACACATATTCAGATATGTTGGAAGCGTTGCCAATTCAGATAGATATATATAATTTGGCAACTTCAGACACGTGTACAATTTTGTAACGTGTGTTTTATGGCAATCATAAGTAATGGTGACAACTTCTACTTTACCATCTGGTAAGCCCTGGTGCTTATATTTCCCCTTCTTCACGCAGCGTGTATTAACTTTGCAATAGAACATATCTTGAATGTGAGCTCGATTTATAGCATTGTTCTATAGTGGGGGAAAATGTGTTGCACCATTAGAAGAATTTTGCAATAACAAGTGCGAGTGATGGTAATTTGGCCAGGATTGAACCTACAAACTGTGTCTTACCTATGTTTCAGTCAGACCCTGCTTCAATTTTTATGAAGCAAAATTATTAAAAAAAATTGAATTATCTATGTGTGGTACAGTAGAAACCGTTGTATGAGGCAATAACACGGAGAAAGATTTCTAATATCCCATGTCTGAAAAAAAGTGAATTCTAACAGTCTAAAGATTAAAAAATTCCATGCAAAACTTATCAGCTATAATTAAGAAGAAAAAAACCATGCAAAAGTTATCCGCTTTAATCATTTTACTCGTAACTAAAATTTAAATCCAGACCAAAAGATAAAACTAAACTGTTTTGCAAAGTTTTAACTTTATTATAGTTTGACGTGTAAGTTTAACTATGGACAAGAATTGAACGTGAGCCAACAAAGAAATGGGTCATGTCTAAATCTCTATCATCTGTATATTCTGTTAGGGATGTTGAGATTCTTCTCCATCAACATTAACACAAAATCACAATCATATTTTAGCCATTAGTAGATCTATGGATATATCTCTCACCTGTTTTGGGCTGAGCTTAACCAGCACGCATAACCGGGTCAGCTGCGAACTTTTCAACCTCTGTCTAACCGTTTAACATCACGTTCATAGTTTCTCTACCATCCAGCTTGAGCTAAACCGTTGCATCGACAGGAAACCGTGGCATCTCGTCGCGTGGCTATCACTGGACGTAATCGCTGATGCCACCGCTGACCACCAACCATCTGGGACAACGCTCAAACTAGCAGTCAAACCCTGTAGTCAAACATGTATAAAACCGTCAGTGAGCTCGTAGCACTAATCGTAACTAGCTAAGGCGGGCCAGCCATTACCGACTATGTGGCACGGAGAAATAGTGGCATGTAGATGACTCATAAGCATGCATTGTTTGTAATGTTTTTTCCTTTCTAGGTTATCATTCCTCTTGGGCACATTCTGGTGTCCTCCATATCTTGAATCTCTCCCTATGAGCTACGTAAAGGCTTAACAGTAGCGTCTATGTTATTTATGATTTGTATCCTACTGGATCCAAGGCGGAGAGAGATAACTCGAGTGCAGGCGGATGGAAGAAGCTCAAAAATTGTTGATCCATGGATAGTAATGGTATAAGCATGCCTTGTGTTTGACAAAATGTTTCAAACAAGGCTGCCATATAACTAACTGCCAAAGATTGGGTGAGCTTAGTAAAACATAGAAAAAATGGAAACATTAAAGTGAAATTATAAAGATACTTCTTCATTTGTTTGGGGGTCCATTACTTTTCAAAGAGCGGTGATAGGAGAATGAGATTTTTAATTATAATATTTTATCTATTTTTTTGGCTTTCTTATTGTCACAGCGCCAACATCTAATAAAAAATGATTTTTAAGACTATTGTCAAACTCAACCCTGATAATAGAGTAAACTTGCATTGTGTTTGACAAAATGTTTCAAACAAGACTACCACATTATTAGTTCATTCTACAAGTTAAATGTTGCCACTGAAGTTTGAGACAAGGAAATTGACAAATAGAGCTTTAGAACATGGTAGAACAAAAATTTTAGGACCCTCTATAGTATTTTAAGCACTGTAGTATTTTTCATTTGTAGAATTTTAGGAGCCTTTATAGTATTTTCCTATCACATAAAGTTTTAGACTGATAAATAGTGAATATCGATTAAGTGTTTACATAAATCACACTCATTCAGAGCTTGATGTGTCTATAGATGTAAATGACAAACATAACTCCCATTCATTGAGACCCCTACTAAAGCCCCATTGCCATTTGTTATCTATGACTCTCCCTCAACTACATGTGGAGTAGTCATTAATATAAATAAGAACGACTATACTTGGAGTTGTATGGCCATGGTAAACATGAAATTATTCAAATCTACCATTCAAGTTTTTATTTCACTAATATAAATAGGAACAACTATACTTTATTTGTTGACTTGGATAATTACCATTTTCACTTTTCATACTTGGAGTTCACCAAACATATGTACCATTTTGTGTTTTCAACTATCTTTATCCATATTGTTTTCAATTTGACACTTGAATCTCAACTGCTAAAACATATTTTCCTTTTCATTACCCAAATGTATTTTAAAAAGTCTATTCCAAAATCTATACATGATTTTTTGGTACATAATTCATACAATAAATCCTTTCCTTTCTCAACCATAGAAAATTTACACTTCTTTTAGTTTGACCTATGTACTTTTTGACAGATCACTGATGTTATATGTATATTTGAGCATAGTATTAGTTACGGGACTCATTCACAAGTATTTATTTTTATAGTCCCCTAAGTGCATTTTATTTTGGTTGCGTGGTTTTAAACATTGAATGTTATGCCACTACAACATTATATAAACTTTTGTATGGTTTACAAGCACTTGCAATTAATAGTAAAAGAAAAAAAGTCAATTGTTTTCAATTTAGTATTAATAAATTTCAACATGTTGTTGATGTTTTCATTGATTCATGTGTATTGATCCTTGAAAGTGGCTAAATTCACTCCATTTTGGTTTAGGACGTGTGTGGATGAAGCTTCATAATTCATTGTGATAGGATCATCATGTATGTGTGCTTTTAAGTACAATGAAAGGGTTATTATTATCATATTTTGATGTGTTTATGCAAACTTCCACTTTGTAAAAGTTTGTCAATCCATGTTTATTATACTCCCATTGTACTATATAGTGTATTTTTATTATTGTTGACTTATTCATTTAGAATCTTCACTGAGCTTATTAAATATTACCATCAACCTCTTTGAAATAAGCTCCAACTTAAATAAATTTTTTTTGCATACAATCCCCATGGACTTGATATTCCATGCTTTAAAAATAGCATTGCTCACCTTTGAAATTTACAACAAGCATGTTTTGACTCTTTTAAAGTTTTTAAAATATAATGTATCTACTACATTTTCTTTATCTAGTCTACTTCATATAAATTTTATATTACCTTGTCCTTGAATCAACACAAAAGTTGTTGGCACCATATTATATATATTATTTCAAAATCAATTTCTACATTATATTTTTATAATGTGAAAAGACAGTCTTTTCTTTTGAATGTTATAATATCTACAATTACTTTCATGTCTTCTCATATGTACAGTTCCTTGTTGGAGGTGCATAATATATATACTTGCAATATAAGGTGTCAATTTGATAAACAATGATTGCCCTATTATTTCATGACTACTATGTCACATTGTCAACTACTAAGATTTTTCTTCCCACCATCATACCATTGCACACTCTTGGTGAATAATAAGATGAATTATTTCAGCAGTTAATAAGTAAGGGTTAATGTCATAAAACTTATTCTTAACTAGTTTGTATGAAAATTGGTGTATGTTGGAAACTAATACTATGAATGTTGATTGCTCTAGATTTAAGATGGATGACTAGGAGTTAGATGAATGCCTCAAACAACTTTATGCAAAGACCAAACAGATTGTATGTAGTTTCAACTACTATAGTTAAAGATGAATTTTAGTTATATCATTTTTGGTTGATGCTAATCTATTGTGACATCCATTGTGTTAAGAGAAAGAAGTCATTGGGAAGTCCTCATTATGTGTAAGGGCTCAATTTAGACATTCCCTTCCCTTCCTCAGAGATTGAATGAAGGTTTTAGATGGACCATCAACAATTGGGGATGGTATTCCCACTATTTTGAGACATCCATCCCCTATCCATGAATAACCAGGGGTGTAATCCTAATGTGCAAAGGATTCTTTACCAAATAGAGATGTATTCAAGGGGACAAAATAAGTAATTTTATTAATGGTTTATGTATTTTCAATGCCTCATTTAATATTTTTGTCACATATATAAAATGTTCAATATTTGTAAACTTTGCATCCATATTTTCATTTGTTAAATATTGTTTAATTATGTAGGATGAGGGATGGATCATACTAAAGGTGAAGAGGGTGCTCATGAAGCACCCATTTACTTTTTCTCATGAGATGTATGAGAACATTTGGTTGCCCTTAATGTTTGAATCTCTCCTCATGTTAAATAATGCTTATTTATTCACTCTTATAATAGTCAACATTAGAATACTTTTGACACACCATTTATTTTTATACATTGTTTCTTTTTGTGTTTTATTTTGATGGGATGGAGCGGAGCCATGTGGATGTGGCTGATAGTCCCCTGCATAATGACTTCGTGCCTACAAACTTGCATATTTTTTGTACTTTCTCTTTCCTTCACCATGCTCATGCAGGTTTACTTTTTCCATATATGTTTGGAGTGACATATATATATGTCTACCTTTGTAGTAGTAGGAGGTGGAGTTGGATAACCTTGATGACAACATCAATGAGGATGTTGACAATGACGATGATGGTGACTGGCTTTTAGGTACTTCAAAATCTAAAATGGAAGAGGAATCAAATTCTTTAAGAACATTATATTATCTTTGATGATGTTATCTTTTATTTATTAATTTATGCTTTTATCCTCACATGCCTTATTGAATGACAGTATGTAGGTGAGTACAATGTTATGTATTTGGGTACTACAAGATAGAATGTGTAACTTTGCTTTTTTAGGCCATGTGACACATTTAGTGTTGATGATGGCCATCCATTTTGGTCATGAAACAGACTTAAAAATCACTATCATAAGATTCATGATCAGTAGCCTATTCTAAAGAGGCCCTCAAGTCATGTAAGAAGTGGATTTTACAAGTCAAAGGGAAGAATAATCATAAAAAGGTAAACATAAAGAAGGCCAATAGAGTGACTATTGAAAAACTAGATCATTAGAAAGAGAAATAGGTTGGAAATATCATGGTTGGCTAGGGATAATGTCTCTAACCTATCTTATCTCAATGAGAAAGCCTTGAAGGCTGTCAGTGATGAGATGATTGCATGTGATTAGAGTGAAAACTTGGCATGGAGAATGGAATCATGCATTATGTGAGGAAAACATCATCGATAAATGGAGTGAGAAAGAAAATGAGTGGAGCAACATCAAGGTGCATGCAATAGCGGACTTCAAGTTAGATGCATTCTGTCGATTGGTTTTCATGAAGTTAAAGTTAAGTTCAATTAAACTTATTCAATGTTAACATTGACATTTTTTCTACAATCATTGTTCAAAATTAGAGAGATGACCCTCATTCCCATTCTACTAATGATGATTACATTCCTTTGAGTGAAATTATTTTGTGGAATGGTAGAAGTGTTTGTTGAGGGGACCATAAAAAAATAAAATGTGCATGATAGGTTACCTCACAAATTGATATTGTACCTCTTATGATGATTAAGTCTTATATGCACTCTTCTTTATTCAACCTAAATTTCATTTAACCTAACCATTAAATATTTTGATAGTGTTATATATTGTTATGGAATATAGGCTTTTGATGGAGATGAGGTGGCACACTCCTAAGAATTATGAACCACTTATTATAGGTATGATAGTCACTTTTTATTTACCAAACTAATAAGTATATTCTTCATGTTAGTGTCTTATTCTTATTTTTTATCTAGATATTTAACCTACCTATTTTCAAATGTAGGTGGCTTCATGCTAGCATGACATGAATTCATGTGGTTGACCACTTCCACTTATTTGTCCTCCTGAAGAGGCTTCATGGTCAGGGCATTTGATATTACCTTGCAGCTACTATCTTGGACATTCTTATTTATATACATTCATTTTTGCATAATATATATGACATGTATGATGTGTGGTCAAACATATTATTTGGACACAAGATTTCAATATAAGTATTAATTTTTTGGTTTGTGTTGGATATAAAGTTTTTTATTTATGTACGACTTAAACAATGGTTGGTGGTTAATTTTGCATTTATTTATATATTACATGACATTGCATGGTTAAATGATTAAATATTTTTTCCATTTACACATGAAATAATTTTTATTTGTATGGTATGTGTTGTTTTCAACATGTGATGTATCATGTTCACATGTATACCATATTCTTCTTTCAATGTTACACATGTTGGTGACAAAGTGCACATGTTTGGATGTCTCTATGTCTATTGAGAAGTAATTGTGGTGGAAAGGAGTGAAATATAAGATTTATATGAATGGATTGTCTCTTTTACATTCCTTTGTCTCATATCATGAAACTAACACAACACCGTTCGATGTCTATGGGTCATGGTTTGAGGTAGGGGATGAGGGATGAGAAGGATTACAATGGTCTAATACATCAGAATGACCATGGCACAAGTAAATAATAATGGTATTCTTTGTTTGTTTTTGGTGTATCTCATTATTTTTTAAATTCATCATTAGCCAGTGTATCATGCATTACTTTTGATTTCACTTGCCTACTTTTCTCATTTCTCAATAATGGGATAGTTTATTTTTTTCACTATTTTCATTCAAGTTAGAAAACTATGTATGTGTAAGGAAATTATACATATAGTAAAATATTTGGATGCTCTTATGTTTTACATATTCTCAAAAAAGTCATTAATCTCATGGACCCTCATTTATGATTAGTCTTTTTTTTTATCACTGCTATAAAAAGTGAATGTTATTATTGACTTCCATGTGTATTTCTATAGATTAAGTGCCAAATCTAGATGAAAATGCATCTTCCCAATTACTTGAGCGCATGGAATAAATTTTGCTAAGGATGATATATGAGAGTGTGGTGGGTGCAAAAAAACATCTTGGTTTATAACTGTCACTAGAGGCTATAAAAAAATAATCACTTGAGAGGGAAAACTAGTTTTTGTCCAAGCTTCTTGATAATGAAAGGACAAAGGTTAATAATTTGATAATTGAAATGGTTGAGAAGAATATAGAGGTTGAGAATTTTCAATATACACTTATCACATTGAGGGATGAGAAGATGGATGCTAAAATAATTTTTTTCAATCTAGAAGCTGCCCATGCCTACATGAAAGTGGTCTGTGATGTAAGGGAAGAGACTATGAGGGCCACGAAATTAAATCACAAAGGAATAGTTTCCATATATGGGCACCAAATTTAGATTAAGGTAGAGTTTCAGATATCATTTTCACAACTTAATGGGATTTATCCTAATATACATGGTATTCCATAGAGAAACAGTGATAATTAGTTATGTGCAATGACTTATGTGTTCAATATGCAATATATGCTTATGACTTTGGATGGAAAGCAATTGAAACACTTTTCTAAAAATTTTTTTAATCTAAAAAGTCAATGTTGTTTTTCCAACACTTGCTTACTTGATCTTGTGTATTTAATTTGTTCATGAATGAATGATTAAGATTTCATCCTTGTTGAAGTGATTTTGAACTTGGATCAGGAATTATACTTTTCAAAATATTACTACTCTATTTTTTTAGCATACACAATCATGACAGTCACTTAAGACATGTGTAGAATAGTACATGAATTAAATTTGAAGATTGGATTAGTTTAAGGAGTCTTATCATTTTCTCATCAGATTAAATAATCTATAATACTTGACAAAGTCATTCAATGGGCTATTGAGTGAAACCAAAGCAAATATATTCTTCTCAAGACCAAACAATGCACTCACATACCTATATATTAGTCCATTATTAACTGTTTAAATACTCATAAGATAATATTGGAACAAGAAAATAGAATATAGATCATTCGAAGCACTATGAAATTGGAATTAATCTCTTTTGTGAAGCAATAGACCTGAAACAAAGATGTAAACTTATTATCTTCTAATATAAGCCTAATAGAGATCATATTTCCTAAAATATTCCAATTAGAGATAGTGATGTAGGAGCATCAACTCACCTATGTAAATTTTATACACAAGGTCAATGTTTGAATGGAAGGTCTTACAAGGTAAGGTTCAATAATAAAAAAACCTTTTTAGGCTTCATGATGTAAAAAAAAAACTTTTAATAGAGTCATCTTTAAGTGTTTGAAATTCATGATAGGTTTAATAGGTAATAAATAATCCCTCTCAATCTTTCCTTGAATCATGTATGATTCATAATGTGTCTTCCCTCCAAAATCACTAGTATGTAATTCACATTTGAAAATAGTATTAGGCATTGAAAAAGGTCATAGGTCTATTAAGTATGAATTATCATGATAACAAGGTCCAAATTATTGTAAAACATAAATTCTCCTCCAAAAAGAAATGTGAAACATGGAGGGGTGACTCAACATGTGTGATGAGGTAAAAAACAAGATAGGAGGAAGAAAAATGTTTATCCACTTCTTAAGAATAGGAGGATCCACACGTTGGAGGAGGAGAACAACATAGTTTGAAGTATTGTATAAAAAAAACATTTTGTTTCATAAAAGGAATATGATTAGACCATCCTTATAGGAGCATAAAGGTTATAAATATAATAGGATGATTGAAATAAAAATAGAGAGAGAGGAGGAGGAGTTGAAGAGCATATAGAGAAGAAGAGAAAGTGTGACAATCACAAATAGGGGTCTGTATGTAAGAGAAAGTTAATTTATTGAAAATAAAAACATAATTTGTGTAAAATTACTATCTTCAAATAATTCTCACATGTGTGGACAAGTTCCAAGTAAATTTTGAAGTGATTCTACACTCAATTTAAAAGTTCTAGTTACTCAATCCATTTGAACCTTATTTTATATATGTTTATAGTCACCACAGTCACTGTTTATACATATAAGATATTACATGGATTGAATTTGATAATTGGATTTAAGTCATATAAGGTTATTGAGGCCATGTTCCAAATTTTATATTGTAAAAATAGTTTATATTTTTTATAATCCATCCAATTGAAGCTTTCAGCCTATAGATGCTCAGTCAAACCCTAGGTCTAACCTTTTACTACAAAATAATCTTATAACTCAGAAATGAAACAATGGAATTTATTGAATTTTTTAGGTAATAGTTGGAAATTATCAATAAAGTGATCCAAGTATTACCAATTCAATAGGTCTTCTAAAAATCTAGATATAATTGATTGAGTTTTGAACACCTATAGATTGTCTTCAAGAAGATATAGAAGTGAAGTTTGATAGTATTTACTTGGTTTATATTGGCCCCAAAACCTAAATAATGGTTTATTAAAAAATTTATGTCACTATATAACATTTTTATAATTGATACAAATTATTATCCCTCTTTTAATTCATTTTATAAAGGATTGTGTTCTTATAAACTTGTAGGTAATCATTGAAGACAGTCTAGCAAGAGAAATTTTTATCATTTTGTTTTTTAAATCAGTTCTAAATTTGTGAGAAGGTTTCTTGGTGTTTTATAAAAAATTTATAATTCTTGGATAAGTGAATAAAATGATTCATTGGATGTTAGGAAATAAGACTAGCTTAGAAGGCAGTTTAGGTTTATTCAGGCCTAAAACATAAACTTGTTATTCCATTCAAATCCTTAACAATCCAATAAAGATAATTGGCTTCTCTTCCCAATAAAAGTATAAAAACACCCTATAAGTACTTAAATAAGTTATTTAAGAAATTAAAAAGGAATACAACCTCTTCAAGTAGAAACAGGGATGTAACTATTACTATAGAAAAGTAGGGTTTTGGTAAGTTTCCTTGATTAGTGGTGACCTAGCCAGTATTTTGGGCTTGTTCAGACATATAATAGGGTTTAATTATCATTGATTTGAACCATATATGCTTTTATTCAACCAAATATTATTTGAATCTTTAAATAGAGAAGATTGTGTATATATTTTATGTAGATATCCAATGGATGAGGTGGAATTGGAAGATTTGAATCTATGTTGTTTGGATACTAAAGTTTGAACCTTCTACAAGGTATATATGTTGATTTTCACTAATATATACTTGTCAAAAGAGGAATTTTTTTTTATTAAAGATTTTTTTCCACTGTTATCCCTAACAAACATATTTGTAGGTTGAAATTTTCATCTGCATTTTGGGATGTTGGGATCCTTCAAGATCAAAGACAAACTAAGAATACCTATTTAAAAACCTAGTAAAGACCCATATAGATGTGTTGAAGAAGTGATTTTGATTTTTTTTATTGCTTATGAATCATGAAAAGGTTTGTGTGAGATATATTACTGTCAAAAAGCTAGGCATTGTAATTTAGATCACGAAGAATGTTTCCTGATTTAAATATAGAGGTGAAAGATAGATTTAATGAGAAAATTTCCTTTAAGACCAATACTAAAGATTCCTTTTATGATAATTTTGGATGAAGTCTATTTGCAAGAAAGTATCAAGAATGCAATTGAAACATATTAGTAAATGGTCTTGTTACCAATGTCATCAGATAGTTATTGGTCTTTGGATACTAATATTAAAACATAATATTTTGTTTAAGAATTAAGAGATAATTCAGTGGCATAAATCAGTTCAATTTGGTGACATGCAAAATAGAAGGTTGAATGTCCTTAATACAAGTCATATTCAAAACTTCAAGTAAGAGATAAATCAAAATGTACCCCCTTTTTTCCATAAATTAAACATGTTTAAATACAATTGATTAAAATACTATAAAATATCAATCATTTTCTACTATAAATTGTTAACATTATATCGTATAAAGAGCCTCCCATGCCATTAACAATGTCCTATTCACTTTATGAACCAACACTATCATCTAATGGATTTTAGTCACCATCACTCTCATCATTTTGAGTGGACTTAAATAAGAATAAAGGTTTCATTCCTGATATCCTTTGGCCTAGTCAGATGAGAGTAAAATAGGTGGTGTGGGAGATTGTGTTCCTCTTTCATAGTTTTGCATATGGTTGGGATGGACAAAGTCTAGATGCATCACAATGGCTATTTTGAATGATGTATATTTTGAACTATTATCAAAATGGGAGCTTCAATGTAATGAACACATTTTGTACTTGATCTAGGTATACATACACATCTAGATCATTTGATACCTTTGTCAGAAAGAACTTTTCCAAGAACATCCTTAAATATGGTAGGATGGTACCAAGTTTATTCCAAACATCAATCAAAACCACATCATGCTCTGGCCATTCATATGACCACTGTATCAATAAATCACTATTGTTCCTCTCTATCAATGTGATGTACTCATAACTTAAAAATAGAATGTGGTATGATGGATATACCATGTTGTAATTAATAAGAAAATTACACTAATGAAAACCATTAGAGTAGAAGAAATTTTTAGTGTATCCTAGTCCAATTGAATTTATGGTAGTGACCATAACACATGAGTTTTGGGTCATTGCATCACATTCAAAATTAAGCTCCTCCAGGGTAAACCTTTTTCCAAATATTTTTTTAGAATTATTCTCTTACTTTCACACCTATTTCATATTTTTAATATGGATGACACTACCACATAATTAAAAAAATGTTTAGCGATAATTTCTAAAAAAATCATAAAGTCTAATTAATTATTCTTCATATAGTAATCAACATATTAAATTCACGTTAATGCAGCATGGTCTTGATGCATGGACAAACGATAGTCATTGTGAAAGATCAAATATTAAATTTAAAGACTCTCATCTTAAATTAAATTTCTCTTCCATTCTCAAAGAATCCCTACTTTGATACCAATGATAAGTATTAGATAAGCTTTACAAAGATTTAAATCATGAAATGGAGTAATGGATTCATGTACATAGGAATAATTTAACACACAATAATAATATATTTCTTTATTACATATTAATTTGGGCATTAAAATTATATAGGAATGCTTTTCCTATAAATAGGGTGAACCATATCACCATAAATCTCTCCTCATATCTGTATGAATACTCATAAACCTATAATCATAATATTGGTGTAACTCACAAAAATATAACAACCAACCAAATATATATAATAGTGAATTGTTCCTTTCATAATTTTTCACACAAATTAATATGAGGACTAATCATTTCATAATAAAAAAAACCATTAGGAATGAATTTGGAATGATTGATCTAGACTTATTAATTTTTTTTTCTTGGGATAGAAGTCAAGAAAATAGATAGTGGCATATTTATATGCCAATCTAATTATGTAAAGGAGATTTTGGAGAGGTTTAAGATGTTGAATATAAATCCAATATCTACACCAGCTAAGACAAGCTTAAAGTTATGCAAGGATGATTGCAGCAGTAATGTAAAGCCCACACAGTCCAAGAGCATAGTGGGAAGCTTAATGCATTTAACTATAACTAGGCTAGTCATCATGTATGTAGTCAACCTCACATCTATATTTATAAATAAATGGCATAAAAATTCCTATTTATCTCCCTGTTTGTGCAAATGGATTGTTGAAGTCTGACTACCTTCACAATTTTCACCTATTTGAACATCCCACCACTAACTAGGGAAAGGTTTGGTGATTGGGATGAGATGGAAGACCTTCAAGCATAAAATTACATGCATTGGCTATGATCCTATTCATTAGGAAACTCCTAAAATGAAGCAATAATTGTTTATAGTGTTATAACTCCTTATTTTAGTCACCCCTCACACTTGGCCTCAAATAAGTTTTTATTTTCCCATGAAAATGTATGGGAGAGTGTGAATGACACCTATAAATCTTATCTATGGCCTTAGAACTCTCAAACTTGCTTTAAAAGGACATCTAATTGAGGTTTCCACACTTTTCACCTTTGTGTGCACCATGCCAGTTTTGATTGGCTGAAAGGGGAGCTTTAGTTTGGACACTTATAAAATTTTACATAAGATATAATGACCATAATGAGTTATAATAGGTCTTGATCTTCCCATCAAACCTAGTTTCACCTTATGAAACATCATAGACCCTATAAAACATTAAAAATGGTGAGAAAAGCACTATTTTTCATACTATCTATATAGTTTCATATACCTCCTTGCATGTGTGAGAGCCTGAGTGAGTCTTCTATATCTTAAAGTTAGTTTCAGTCCACTTACATTGCATATAGATTCTTCAATTGCAACATTTCTCCAATCGGGTCCTTATGAGGGTTTTAAAGAGGTGTCTGGTCTTAATATTTGTTCATAAATCTTGGACATTATACGTGCCTCCAAATTCCACAATATTTATTCCAAATGACCCTTCTAAATTCCCTCAATCCCTCTAGTTCCCATGCATATCCTTACAAAATATATGAGTATTTGAAAACACCCATTAAG
This sequence comes from Torreya grandis, assembly GCA_037957365.1. Classification (NCBI taxonomy): domain Eukaryota; kingdom Viridiplantae; phylum Streptophyta; class Pinopsida; order Cupressales; family Taxaceae; genus Torreya; species Torreya grandis. The sequence goes on along the minus strand of JARHVA010000328.1, from coordinate 5,769,193 downwards.
CTTGTTTTATTATCATTCTACATGCTTGGACTATGTCAAGGATTATAAAACACTCTCCTATATGTTTCTTTACATTACATGGGCTAAAATATGTCTATATAATTTTTCAATCAACCACATGTCATCCCAAGGGTTAGAAATGAAGATGGATCTCAACATGGTTCTAGGTCTCTTTGAAGCCTAGTGGGTTTAGCACACTCTTTGCTAGTATGAGTCACTTGAGCTGATGTAACATGATATAATGGTTTATTATTTATTATAATACTCCATTTATTATTATAAAGCCATGACACAACAAATATAACATTCCTTTAATCACTTTTTCTTTCTTTTGTCAACTTGGCCTAGTGGAATGCCAAAGTGGATTGTACGCATGCACAACTAGGTCATTCTAAGGGATTTGAGCTTGTTTTCGTGTCTTTAATAATTATTAAACCTTAAATACACATCACCCAATTTTTATTTAATATCTCAAGGTCCCATCTTTGATCATTCACTCATTTTTCATCTTTTCCTTGGGCAAACCAAAATTCTGCTTTTCTTGAGTAGTTGACCTCTGAGATAAAATAAAGAGATATATCCCTATTAATTATGGAAAAATGAGAGATTTAGGATTTTAATACTTTATTAATTATTATTTTTACTAAATTTTAAGTTCAAACTCCATCATTTAGGCACCTAACCAACTCAATCTCTCCAAAAAAGGGGTTAGAAAAACCTATTTTCCTACATTTTTTCCCAAACCTCCTTATAGATGATCTTTCCAATCTCATTTTATGATACTATGATATTTATAAATCATATCCACATTTAAATTTTTCTCACTTATCTTTTTAAACCTTTTCCTTTAGTGTATTCCTTATGTTTACCCCTTGAACCAAGGGTGTCCTAGCTTGTTTGTATAGACTTTAGTCCATTTTTCAAGTGAGGGCAGCATTTGATCATCTTAATAATGTCTTGAGAATTTTTTGGCATATATTAGATAATTATTAATCCAATTTAATCCATTCATACCTTCCTCTCTATCCTATAGGGTTCATGACTCATTTAGCCCTCCACTTTCCTTAAACACTGCCTTGACTGTGATAGTCTTGCTTGTAGGTGTTTGAGTATGCATTAGGCATCGGGAATGGAATTTTAGGATAATTTTTGAGTGAAAAAAATTATTTTTACTCCCATCACTCATTAAATTTATCCTCATACACTTAAACCTTCAAATAACTCTTTCTTAGCCAAGATTGTGTTGACTGCCTTAAACAGGACTAAGATACTTTGGTTAGCTATATGTGGTCACATGGCTTGCTTAGAACTTGTTTGAATTGTATGAAGGTTTATTTTCATTTATGATATTAAAATACCTTCTCATTCTTATAACCCATATGAACATTCTCAATCCAATAATCAAACCTTATGTTTAAGTCTTTGATTACGACAGTCTTTTCTGACCCCTGTAGCTTATTTTAGATCATTCAAACTTGAAACAAGGTTCAAATGTATCTTAAAAACTCATTAGAGTCACTTGAGTCATGTTTTGAATCATTTAAACCACATATATATTATTTCCAACCCAAATAAGTGACAAACCTTTCTCATTGTCTATCTACAGTCCTCCTTTAGCAGTTGTAGGTACAATCTTTTGGCATTTGTATAGACTATGAATGCATAAAAGAGGTCATGGAAACTTTTATCAACTTTATAGATGGTCCTATGGGTTATTCATATGTCCCTTAACTCACCTAGACACCTAAACAAGTTTGGATGCTTTTATACCTTCTTAAAGTAATAAATGGTCATTATTTCCTCTAGGCCTTTAGGTGTTGATTATCATAGCGTACAGACAGAACCTGAGCTTGGAGGATCAAAACACAAATTACTACTCTATAGTGGTCCTTGATACTTAATCATTCCATTTCATCTTATAAACCACTACCAATATGAATAAATTCAATTTTTCCCAATCAAGGTGTCAAAAACCCTCTACATCTTCACAATCATGTAGATGTCATTAAAACATCTCAGTGTGTTTTGGAGTACTTTTGGATCTCTAGATGACTGCCTTACACTTGCCATTTTAACCTAAAACTTTTCATAGGTGTTTTATATGTTAGGGGATTCTAATCCAAACAACTAAAAACATTGGAAGGTCTTTTGGTTATGATATATGTTATTCCTAAAAAACTTAAGGACCTTTATTTTGGTCTTTTAAAGATTTAGTTTCAAAACTCAATTTTACCATCCTTGAAGATGGCCTTCATTCCTTATGTATTAATTCACCTTCCATAAGTATACTATGCTAACCCATAACCTCAAGGTAAAATGTGTTCCTCCAATGTTACAAATTCTCCATTGAGACCCATGTATCGTCTGCTCAGGCCACCTGTAGGTGGTGTTTAGTTGTAGCAGGCAGTGAATACAAGAATGACACTATGGAGACCTCTCATGAAGATGAATTTTGATGCTTCCATCTGACCTCCTAATGAATTTATATAAAAATAAATATATTTAAATTCACATTCATATTTATACACATCATTGTGATGTCAGAAAGGATCCTATAGAGGCCAATTTTGAGTTGTAAAGTAGTGAGAGTGAAAATGAACAAGAAAGGTTTTTTTAATGGATTATAACACCTTAAAATTCAATTTTAACCTTTAAATTACAACCTCCATCAATAAAATTTTCAAATCAACATTAAAACACTCTTTTCAATGTGGAAATCACCTTCACGACACCTAAAACAACTAAAGATGCAAAAGAATAGTTTGCTAGCAAGGACAAGCCTAGAAAAGGATTATTAATATCATGAAGCTCAGAAACTGATAATAAACATAGAAACCCTATGGAGGGACCCTTTAAAATATATGAAACTATCAAACTTGTCAAACCAAAGCAAACTACTCAAAAACAAGTGCAAACAGTGACCCCTCTTGGATGAAGAAGCATAAAACACTTCCTGGATTCTTAGTAATGGTTCATAAAGGATAATCCACAAAAATTAAACTTATTTATATTAATTTTAATTAAATATAAATCAATTTCAACCCCCATAAGCGTTCTTCCCAACTCCAATTATACAGCTCATACCAAGCATGCAAAGTTGACCTTCCTTGGCTTGCAAGGATAGAAAAGAAGAAGCAAAAGTAAATATTTAAATTTATGATGAAAATAATAAAAAAACTCATTTAAATTATCTTAGGGAGATAAAAGGACATCATCCCATGTTTTAGGCTGAAAATGAGCTCACCAAGTCCGTACAAGTGCCCAAATGGGCCTAAAATCAAGGAGAAATTGCTTCTTTCTGCACATAATTGATTATTGGACTGTCATCTGACCACTAATAACATTTTATTACCTCTTACACATTTAAATATATCTTGGTGACACATTTTCTCCCTGAACCCATCCATACAAGTCATTTATTATGCTAAAAATGTGGCCAAAAGGCATATTTGACATATGAAATATGGTAAAGGATAAATGAATGACTTGAAGACACCTTAAAACATATAAAAAACCATATTAGGAAAAATATAACACAATTTTAACCTTTGACAAATTTTTACCTTGTTTGATCAAGTTTGACTTTGATTGACTAGGGTTGACTTTGATTGACTTGACTAGTACAAAGAAACTAGGCTTAGACCAAAGCTAGACCAAGGATACGTAAAGTATTTAGACCACTATGATACCCATATATGACATGTATAAAATAATAAAAAGTTTAGAAATGTAGGGGTTGACTCAATTTGACTAAAGGTCAAATTTGGTCAACACTTTTGGTAATTCTTAGGGGTAACATGCTTACCTATGTTAAGGACTAGTAGCCTTATGCAACTAAGGGCCAATAGATTCAATGTATTATTAAAAATTAAAAATAATTAAATTCAAAAAAAAACACAAGAAAACACACCACACCAATAACAACAAGATGAAATAAAAAATAACACAAGACAGGACACAAGACAAAACTCACACTTGTGCATAAGCACTTAGGGAGCACAAGGGAATAAAGAAAATATGTACAATGGGAGAGGATTACATTAGTATCAATGTTTTATATATATCCCATTTACTGGGATATTAATCTCCTCTTCATCCAACCTTGAAATTTGGAAGGCATTGTGTTGCTTGCATTGTGTGATCACATATGGGCCACTCCACAAAGCATCAAAATTTGAGTGTTTTCTAAGTTTAGCTCTATCTTCATCCCATTTTAGGATAATGTCTCCCTCCTTGAATCTTATTGGCATGTATTTCTTATCAAATTATCTCTTTTTTTTCTCTTGGTGAGTTCTCATAGTTTACATGGCTTTATCTCTTGTCTCCTCAAGCTCCATCAACTCACATAACTTGACTTCCATGCTCTCATTCTCCATCAATTTCAGCTGATAAGTGAGGTCCAAATATAGTAACTCAATTGAGATAGGTATTATAGCTTCCCTTCCATAAACAAGTGTGTATGGTGAGTTCCCAATTGCTCTTTTTGGGGTGATCCTATCAACCCAAAGGGCTATCTTCAACTTGGAATGTCAAGTCCTTTGGTTCTCCTCCATTGTCCTCTTTATGATCCTGATTATATTCTTGTTTGTGGATTCAAATATTCCATTCCCTTGGGAATAATAGTTGAATTAGGTGCTAAGATTTATGCCATGTTTCAAATCACATTCACTTGTCCTTATTCTAAAAAAATCTAATGCATTATCCAAGATTATTATTAAAGGAGCCCCAAACCTTATTACTATACCCTCATATAAGTCAAGGACTAAAATTTTATTTTCCTCTTTAATAGTTACATCCTTTACCCATCTTGTAAAGTAATCTATAGAATTCAAAAACCACTTGTGACCATCACTAGAAAGTGGATTGATTAAGCCTATGAAATCCAAACCCCATTACATGAAGGGTTGCTCAACTTGGATTGGATAAAGAGGCAAGGTAGAAATATTTTGTTTTCCATCAAAAATAACACACTTTTGTCATTTTATTACCCAAGCATGGGTGTCCTTGAACAAGCTAGGCCAAAAGTAACCAGCCTTCATAATCCTAGTAGTTGCAGTTCTTGGAGCAAAGTGACCACCAACTGGTCCATCATGAAACTAAAACAATACTTTATCAACCTAATCTAAATCAAGACACCTCAATAACACACCTGAAAATTCCTTCCTAAATAGCACTCCATCAACAAGTACATAAGGAATAGATTGCAATCTAAAATACCTTCTTCTAGCTCTATCAAGACCTTGTGGACAATCACCAGTTTGAAGGAAATGAATCATGTCTTGTGTCTAAATCCTCATGGATGATGATATAGATACCATAGTGTCATAATGAAGTGCCAAAAAATCTTCCTTTTGCTCTTTCAATTCTGAATCAAGATGCTCACATAACCCTTTTCCCTTCACTATCTTAGTTGTCTGGATTTCCACATAATATTCCATCACTTTAGTGATCCAACCTGCCCTTTTCTCATTCAAATCCCTACTCAATATAAATTCTTTGACACTAGGATGAGGTAAAAGTATGTGAATATTTCTATTTGATAACATGTGCCTAAACTTGTTTAGGCTTCTAATAACTGAAAGCACTTATTTCTCAATATAAGTGTATCTTACCTCATAACCTTCTAAACCTTGGCTAAAGAAGGCAATAGGCTATTGTAAATTCTCATCATTTGCTTGAGTAATCATGGTAGAGATTACATCTTCAGTCCCAAAAGTATAAAATTAAAATCCTTGGAAAAAATTGGACTTGAAAGAGTAGGAGTTTGGGAAATGGCTTGTTTGATTTATTCAAAACTTTCCTTTCTCCTTCTTGTCCAAGTGAACACTTCATCTTTCCTTAGCATGGAAGTTAGAGGCTTGATCAAGTTATAAAAATAAGGAATGAACTTCCTTATGAAATTGATTTTACCAAATAAACTTTGAAAACCTTTTTTATGTTTAGGCAAAGGCAATGACAAGATGACATTCACCCTTTCAGGATTAATAGATAATCCTTTTATGGAGTCAATGTGTCCTAAGAGTTTGCCTTCATAGACAGCAACCACACATTTATTTGGGTTTAGAGAGATTCCAAAATCTCTACACCTTTCAAAAATATGCCTTAGGTGATTCAAGTGATCACTTGCATCCTTGGAGAAAATTGTTCTATCATCAAGATAGAACAATATAATGTCATTGATTAGTCCTTGAAAATCCATATCCATTGCACATTGAAAAGTATCTCCAAAATTAGATAATATAAAATTCATATTCATATATGTATATGTACCCTATTTAGTAGTAAAGGCCATCTTATATAGGTCACTTTCCTTTACCAAAATCTAATTGTACCCAAAATAACCATCTAGGAGAGAAAACCTCTCACTACCTACCACAACTTGTATAATTTTCTCCATAGAAGGGAAAGGATAATTATCTCTCAAAGATATTCTATTTGAGTCCCTAAAGTCCCCACACAACCTGATCTCCCCATTATTCTTCCTAACAGGGACTAAGTTGGCCAACCAAGATGAATGCTTGATAGGAAAGATGATTCTAGACTCAATCAACTTAATGAACTCTTTTTTCATGAGGGGTTCAATCTCAAGATTGATTGGCCTTTGTCTTTACTTAATAGGCTTGGAATTTTCATCTAGATCTATGGTGTATTGAGCTAGGCTTGGATCAAAAACCTTCATATCACTATACTCCCATGCAAAGACATCACTAAACTCCTTGCACAACTCAATGAAAGCATGTTTCCCTTGTCTAGTGCATACTTTTCCAAGTGCAAGTAACTTATCCTTAAATATTTCTACCTTCTCATAGTTCTCCTATTTGGTAGACATGCTTACCTTTTCCTTATTTAGCTAGTTATCTTCATTGAATATGCTTTCAAGAGTAACTAGGCCTTTACGAAGCTTGTTGGACTTCAATTGAACAATCTGCCCTCCATATTGCTATTGTAGTTTGGACTGATTCCTAGGAGAAAACTCAGCCTCCTCTTGTATAAAAAGAGCTATTTTCTGGTCGCTATCAAACACTTTCCAATTAGTGACATTATTCGGTATGGAGGGCCTTACAATCACCTTTAGATGAGGTTGGTTCTTGTCTTCTTTTATACCTTTTAGAACATCAAATTGAGCACCAATAACTACCAACCTATCAACATGTTTTTTGTCCTCTCTTAGAATATATGTGATGTTGAAAGCTTGGAAAACTTCCACAATATCCCACACTCTATGCTTATAATACTTAAGTAAAGAGTTCTTGGTCAGATTATGCCCTCTAACTTGGTTCACAACTAGCTCACTATCCCCAAATACTTGCAATTCTTTGACACCTATTTTCCTTTCCCATTCAAGGCCATGAATGAGGGCCTTATAGTCTACCACATTACAAGTACATGAGAATTGAAATCTAAAATTTGAATAGTACCTTTCTTTAGAAGGTGAAACCAACATTTCTCCATCACCTACCCCAATTTTGCTTCTTGACCCATCAAAGAAGATCTTCTATAAAACATTCACATCTTCACTTTGCTTCACTAAGTTTGGTATGAAAGAGAAGGTGAAATGAACATTGCTCCACCACCTAACCTAATTTTGCTTCTTGACCCATCAAAGAAGAGCAGCCATAAACCATTCACATCCTCACTTGGCTTCACTAAGTTTGGTATGAAAGATTCCTTTTCATGCATATAATACACCCCAAGATAATATTATTCAATAAAATTATAAGGATCATACTCATAATTCTCATCTCCCCATTCATCTAAGAACAAATTAGAAACTCCTTCAAGGGAAGATGATGGAGATTGGTCAATGTGAAGTTCCTCTTCATCAATGATAGCATAGTTAACATTTTCAACCTTAGGTGAGTAGGGCTCCAAGTGATCATTATGAATATGTTTTGAATATATCTTCACCTTAGTGCCATACTTTGTCCTAAACACCATATAGGACTAATTGGCTACCAAATATCCACCTATCTTAGTTGTAAAATCTCTTGACAAGCAAAGGGCAAAGTATGGAGGTAAATCTTCCACCACCACATCATGAGGAATATAAAAGGTAGGACAAGCATGAAATATCAAATTCAAATATTTAACTACCCCTAAAGTCTTGGTTGGTGATCCATTCAACTGTAAGACTCCCTTTATCATTGGCTCATATTTGAGGCCTAGTTTATCCGCTATACATTTGGGCATAACTGAAGTACTATCCCCACTATCTATGATGAAATTATGAACCAATAAATCACAATTATTAGAGATAGGTATAAAGGACGAGTTTTCTCATTCTTTTTCACTTGACCATCTATAGGTTGAGTTCCAATAACTAAGACAACATCATCATTCCTAGATGAGCCAACTTGCTTACCCAATCCATACAATTCATTTTGGAATATATCTTTCTACCCTGGTATTGTAAAAGATTCCCAAAATGAGATATTTATGTGTACCTTATTCATTTATTATACCATATTTATGGAAGGATTACTCATCTTAGGAATCTCTTTGAGAGCATTAGCACCTTCTGATGTAGATTGTGGAGGTGGAGGCATAGAAGCTATCCTTATGTTTTGAAATCTATAATTTTCTTGCACCTTAGGAGATTAATTATACCCACTCACCATTTTATATTATTTAAGGGTCAAAATAGGTCCTTAATTGGCTCTTTGAGCCTCTTCAACATCCCTCCTTTTGGATCTAGTGTTAGAAGATACACTAGCATTGATGTTGCTTGGGTTTGCCAAATGATTTATGTCACAAAACTCTCCCTCCAAGTGATTAATGAGAGTAGCATAAGATTAAAATTGACCATTTTCCATACCATGTTGAATTTACATCTTAAAATTTGGAACTTGTGGTGCTTGGTTTCCTTGCATTGGCATGGTTTGATTGTGCATTTCATTCACATAAGCAACTTGTTCTTGATTTTTCTCAAAGGATGGATAGCATGGTTGTTATTGAATAAATTTATTTTGAGTGGGGACAAGATATTTATAAGATTAGGTAACATTAGGATTGTATCTTTGATAATTCCTAACTTGGGTGATTTGACCTTGTCTTTGAGCATTACCTTGAAAAGGAGGTTTATTGGTTTGTCCAAACTGATTGTAGGATTGGTATGGCTTATAACTTTGGGATTATTTCCTTTTTAGGGAAAAAAAATCATTAGTGACACTTTGTAACAAAATTTTGACTTCATGGATCTCATTCTAAATAACAGTGGAATATTTCTCATTACTAGGCAAAGGAGCCAAGGTAGGTAATGTCACTTGACTAGGAAGTTGCAAATCAAGGAATAATGGCATTAGAGGCCTAGGATCAATCTTTCCTACTTGAACAAGATAGTTCTCAGTATTTATGGATATCTCATAGTCAATAGGTAGTGTATTCCCACCCATGGATTGGATCATCATAGCTACATCACTATTCAATGCTTTTAGATAGTACAATAATGCATAGTTTGGAGGCCTCCCAAGAACTAGAATTATATGCCATGTTTTTTGAAACCTAGTGTTAAAATATTGCATAAACTAATGTGGTTCCATATTTATAGTGGTCAATTACTTAGCTAGAGATAAATAGTCACTCTTCTCTCCAAACCTCTTAGTCAATAGATCTCCTAGTTCATCCCATGAACCAATATAATTTTCAAGTAGAGTCCCATACCAATCTAAGACCTTTACTTTGAAAGAGAAAGCCAAAAAGCTAATAGCCACATTATCTTGAGTTATATTATGGATATTTAAAAAAAATTATATGTTTATAATGTGTTTAATGGTAGTAATATAACCCTCTCCACTAAAATATGGAACACTCTTAAGGGTTGCTCCTAGAATGTGATCATATTGGGCAAGGTTTAAATGAGATGATCTAGTGAAAGGCACAAAATTTTGTCTCCTTTCCATCTTGGAATGTTAAATTTGTGTATTATGGCCTAAAATAAAAAATATCTTAGACTTATTAAACACCAACTCTCTTGGATAAGGATGGGTGTTCACAAACCTAAACCTTTTATCAAAATATAAGGGTAATTGCACAAATTGAAAAGGTAAAATTTTAGCAACAGAATTAGTGGTTACCTTTAGCATGGATATTATGAATTTATCATCAAAAAAATACTTTAAATATTTATTGGAGTCACCAAGTACTGTATGTAGATGCTCTTTTAGTTACAACTATGCCAAAACCAACACCAATCTTGGACAATCTTATAGGACTTAGAAGTCCCACCAGGTGTGCTAAAAACTATTGACACTTGGATTTTTACCCATAAGGAAATTTCTTAAATATCTTCATCTTATTGGAACCATGTAGACATCCCTCTTGCTGTGGGTGGCAATGTTGAGAGATTAATTTCTAGAAGGGCTAGTTCCCTTGATGCACTCTTTGAAGATTTTTTTTACCTATCAACTTGTGGATGAAAAGGGATTAGGAAAATAACTACAAAAACCAAAAAAAATGTGATGCACCAATTTTTATTATCCATCCACTTGACTGAAAATATAATACTTAAAGACAAGCAAAAACTCTTTCACACAAAACTCACAACTTAGGATGCATTGTCACATCAGTGTTTCATATGTTAGATTCAAGAAGGTATTTGACACCTATGAGGGTAATGGATGATTCCATGAAGGGAAACAGTCATAAACCAATACTAAGGAACTTATACACTTAAAAATTAATACTAAAAAATAACTATAACAATACCCTTTCTAGAAATTGGTAGACAATCAAGAGTTTCACTAGACAAGACCAATAAGATTATAATCAATACTCAATAATATAGCATGTGAGTGGAAAAATAAATTGTATATTTCTTCAAGAGTCTTTCAAGTAAAAATTTGGCCAGAGTTTCCTCATCAACCAATGGAGGCTCCTCAAAAGAGCTAAAAGAATACATATTTATAGCCTTTGAGAGAGAGGAAAAGGAAAATAAGTCCAAAAGTAACTTATACATGTGTAAAATTGAGGAAATAACTTAAAAATTCATGGAGAATATATTTTGGATGATCCATGCAATGTTAGGAGGTTGCATTGTCTATACAAGCCATGAAAATTGTGAAAAGTGGTATTAAACTCCTTGTTTGTGCATAGAAAATTGCCTTCATAATTTGCACCTGTTTGAACATCCCACCACTAATTAAGTATAGGTATGTTGATTGAGATAAGATGGAATTAACTCATTCATATAATTCCATCCATTTGTTTTGATCCTATTCATTTGGAAGCTCCAAAAATCAAGTAATCATTATTTGTAGTCTTAAAACTCCTTATTTCAGTCACCCCTCACACTTGGCCTCAAATAAGTCTTCATTTTCCAATTAAAATACATGGGAGAGAGTTAATGACACCTATAAATACTATCTATGGCCTTATACCTCTTAAAATTTCTTTAAAAGGACATCTAATTGAGGTTTTCACACTTTTCACCCTTGTGTGCACCATGCCAATTTTGATTAGCTAAAAGGGGAGCTTTAGTTTGGACACTTATAAACTTTTCCATAGAATAAAATTACCATAGTTAGTTATAATAGGTCCTGAGATTCCCATCAAACTTGTTTCCACCTTTTGAAATAGCATAGACCCTGCAAAACACAAAAAATAGTAATAAAAACACTATTTTTCATATTGTCTGTATAGTTCCATACACCTCCTTGCATGTGTCAGAGCCTAAGTGAGTCATCTATAGCTTCAAGTTATTTTCATGCCATTTTCATTGCATCTAGATGCTTCAATTTCAACATTTATCCAAGCAGGTCCTTATGAGGGTTTATAAGGGTTTTAGAGAGGTGTGTGGTCTTAAGCTTTATTCATAAAGCACATTTGACATGCCTCCAAATTCCACAATATAAATTCCAAGGGACCCTGATAACTTCCCTCAATCCCTTTGGTTCCCATGCATAGCCTTAGAAAACATATAAGTATTTGAAAACACCCATTAAGCTTATTTTACTCTCATTTTGTATGCTTAGACTGTGTCAAGACTTAGAAAACACTCTCCTATATGTTTATATGTATTCCAAGGTCTCAAATACATCTATCTACATCCTATTATCATTTTTCAATTAACCACATGTCATCCCAAGGGTTAGAAATGAAGATGGAGCTCAACATGGTTCTAGGTCTCTTTGAAGCCTAATGGGTTTAGCACACTCTTTGCTAGTCTGAGTCACTTGAGCTGCTATAACATTTTTATAATGGTTTATTATGTATTATCATACTCCATTTATTATTATAAAACCATGACACGACTTCTCCAACATTCCTTTCATCACTTTTCCTTTCTTTTGTCAACTTGGCCTAGTGGAACCATGCCAAAGTGGATTGTATGCATGCAAAACCAAGTCATTTTGAGGTATTGGATATTTTTTTAGTGTCTATAATCATTATTAAACCTTCCTAAAAAATCACACAATGTTTATTGAATATTCCAAGTCCCCATATTTGATCATTCACTCATTTTTCATCTTTTGCTTGGGCAAACCAAAGTTCTAATTTTCTTGAGTAACTGACCTCTGAGACAAAAAAGAGAGATATATCCCTATTCCTTATGGAAAAATTAAATATTTTTGAGTTTTATAAATTCCTAATTATTATATTTACCAAATTTAAATGTCATACTCTCTCATTTAGGCACCTAACCAACTCAATCTCTCCAAAAAAGGGCTTAGAAAACCCTATTTTCCTACATTTTTGCCCAAACCTCCTTATAAATGATCTTTTAAATCTCATTATATGATCCTATATTATTTATAAATTATCTCCACCTTGAAAATTTTCTAATGGATCTTTTTAAACCATTAAAAATCTTTGACTTTAGTGGATTCCTTATGTTTACCCCTTGAACTTAGGGTTTCCTAGCTTGTTTGTACAGACTGTAGTCCATTTTCCATGTGAGGGGAGCATTTGAGAACCTTAGAAATGTCTTGAGAATGTTGGTGAATATATTTTTTTATTATTAATCCCCTTGAAACTATTCACACCTTCCTCTTTCTCCTATAGGTTTCATGACTCATTTAGCCCTCCACTTTCCTTAAACCCTACCTTGACTATAACAATCCTACCTGTAGGTGTTTGATTATGAATTAGGCATTTGGAATGGAATTTTAGGATCCTTTTTTATTGAAAAAAATTATTTTTATTACTATGACTCACTCAATTTATCATAATATACCTTAACCTTCAAACAACTCTTTCTCAGCTAAGACTGCATTGACTACCTTAAACAGGACTGAGATAATTTGGTTAGTTGTAGGTGGTCACATGGCTTGATTAGATCTTGTTTGAAGTGTATGAAGGTTTATTTTCATGTATTATATCACAATACCTTCTCATTATTATAACCCATATGAACATTCTCAATCCAATCATCAAACTTTATGTTTAGTTATTTGATTAGGACAGTCTTTTCTGACCCCTGTAGCTTATTTTAGATCCTTTAAACTTGAAACAAGGTTAAAATGTATCTTCAAAACTCCTTAGATTCAATTGAGTCATGTTTGTAATAATTTTAACCACCTATATATTATTTCTAACCTCAATAAGTGACAAACCTTTCTCATTGTCTATCTACAGTCCTCCTTTAGCAACTGTAGGTACAATCTTTAGGCATTTGTATGGACTGTGAATGCATAAAAGAGGTCATGGAAACTTTTATAAAATTTATAGATGGTCCTCCAGGTTATTCATATGTCCCTCAACTCACATAGCCACCTAAAAAAGTGTGGATTCTTTTAGACATCCTTAAAGCAACAAATGGTCATTTTTTCCTCTAGGCCTATAGGTGTTGATTATCACAGTGTACAGATAGAACCTAAGTTTAGAGGATCAAAAAAAAATTAATAACTATATATATTGATCCTTGAGACTTACCGATTCCATTTTATCTTTTAAACCATTACTAATATGAGTAAATGCAGTGTTGCCTACTCAAGGTATCAAAAACCCACTACATCTTCACAATCATGTAGATGCCATTAAAACATCTCAGTGTGTTTTGGAGTAATTTTGGATCTCTAGATGACTACCTTACACTTTCCATTTTGACCTCAAACTTTTAATATGTGTTTTATATAGTAGGGTATTCTAATCCAAATAACTAAAAACATTGGAAGGTCTTTTGGTTATGATATATGTTATTCATAAAAAGCTTAAGGACCTCTATTTTGGTCTTTTAAAGATTTAGTTTCAAAACTCAACTTTATCATCCTTGAAGATGAAATTAATTCCTTATGTATTAATTAACATTACAAAATTCTACCATGATAACCCATGATCTCAAGGAAAAATGTGCTCCTCCAATGTTATAAATTCTCCATTCAGACCCATGTACCATCTGCTCAGGTCACCTGTAGGTGGTGTTTAGTTATAGTAGGCAGTGAATACAAGAATGACACTATGGTGACCTCTCATGAAGATAAATTTTAATGCTTCCATCTAACCTCATAATGAATTTTTATCCAAAAAAATATATTTAAATGCACATTCATATTTCTACACATCATTGTGATGTCAGAAAGGGTCATGTAAAGGCCAATTCTGAGTTGTAAGGTGGTGAGAGTGAAAATGAGTAAGAAAGGTTTGTTAAATGGATTATAACACCTTAAAATTGAATTTTTAACCTTAAATTAGATAACCTCCATAAATAAAATTTTCAAATCAACATTAAAACACTCTTTTGAATGTGGAAATCACCTTCAAGGCACCTGAAATTATTGAAGATGCAAAAGAACAGTTTGTAAGCAATGACAAGCCTAGAAAAGGTTTCTTAAGATCATGAAAATACAAAACCAATAATAACCATGGAAAACATATGGAAGTACCTTGAAAAACATATGAAACCATCAAACTTTTCAAACCAAAGCAAATTATTCAAAAATAAGTGTAAACAGTGACCCCTCTTGGATGAAAAAGCATAAAAATCTTCCTGGATTCTTAGTGATGGTTTGTAAAGGAAAATAAACAAAAATGAAACTTTTTATATGAATCTGAAGAACACTCAGAGAAATTTAAAACCCTAGAATAGTTCCTCCCAACTCCAACTTTACAACTCATACCAAGCATGTAAAGTTGACCTTCCTTGGCTTATAAGGATAAAAAAATAAGAAACAAAAGAAAATATTGAAATATCTAATGAAAATACTAAAAAACAAGCATTTAAATGATCTTATGGATCTGAAATGACACCATCCCACATTTTAATCTAAAAATGAGCTCACCAAGTCCATACAAGTGCCCAAAAGGGCCTAAAATCGAGGAGAAACTACCTCTTTCTATACATAACTGATTATTGGACCATCATCTAACCACTCCTGACATTATTTGACCTCCTCCACATTGAAATCCATCTTGGTGACAAATTTTCTCCCTCAACAGATCCATATAAGTCATTTATTATGCTAAAAAGTGGCTAAAAGGCATATTTGACGTATGAAATATGGTAAATGATGAATTAATGACTTGAAGACACCTTAAAACATATCCAAAACCATATTAGGACAAATCCAACATAATTTGAACCTTTGACAAATTTTGAACTTGTTTGACTATGGTTGACTTTGATTGACTAGGGTTGAATTTGATTGACTAGGGTTGAATTTGATTGACTAGGGTTGACTTTGATTAGCACAAGGAAGCTAGGCTTATACCAAAGCTAGACCAAGTATAAGTAGAGTATTTAGACCATTATGAGACCCCTATAAGACATGTAGAAACTTCTTAAAAGTTTAGAAATGTAAGGGTTGACCCAATTTGACTAAAGGTCAAATTTGGTCAATATGAAGGTCAATAATAAGGGGGAGTGTTAAAAGTATTTTATTCTGCCTTCTTGCCTACCCAACTAGCAAGCTTTGAACTACCAAATGAATTTAATGCATAGTTGAAATTTGAAATCAAATGATGGTAGGTGAGAATCCCAACATTAGAAGACAAAAAGAGAAAAATAAAATATAATAGAGTAGAATATAAGTTATCACAATAGCAAATAAAAGAGATAAGGAGAGGAATGGGTAGATAATATGATGCAACAATAGTCAGAGATAGGCAAACTTTTAGATAGCAGTAGTAGAAAATATAGCGTGGAGAAAATAGGTAGAGAGTATATTCATAGACAATAGCAGTCGATACGTGAGTGGAAGAAAGAATAAAATGAAAAAGAAGGGAAAAAGAATCTTATAGTAAGAAAATAAAGAAATAAATTAAAAATAGCAGGTGATAAAAACACCATAACAATAATCTATGTGAGTGGGTAGATAAGAAAATAGAAGTGGACAAAGTGATGTTTTTTTGTGAATTTGAATGAATAGATGTAGTTGTATCATTTTATGCATTGTAATTAGAATATAATACTTATTTTTAATCTCATAATATATGCATGTCTAGGTTTTAATGCTTAATCTCTACCCATCTCCTATTTCATCTCTTCTTGCATTTTTATTTAGTGCATTTCCATCACTGTTATTTGGCTCCAGACTATCCCCATAGTTTCAGTGTTTTGTTTTATTTTGTGTTGTTGGTTTTTTCCCACCTAGACCTTCACATTTTTTTTTTTCCAATAATCAATAGTTCTTTATCAAATTTAAGAAATAAAATAATGCAAATTACTATTCCCTATAGTAACACAGAAACTCGAGTTCAATTGTGGGGACCTCATTTCCCTACATATACCCACATCCCCTTGTGATTATATTTAAGTGTAATATACACTATTTCAAAATGAAGTATCTCCATCCATATCCCATTTATCCTAGTGACTATGGTATTTATTAGGTTGTATTGATACAAAACAATTCTTTTGTAAACTAAGGTTTCAATTTTATAGATAAGAATTTATGGGGATTGTCCTTCCAAAATAACTTGGTATCCCTTCTTTTGAATTAAAATTTAATTAGATTCCTTTTATATGGGTTGATCATAAATTTGTATCTAATCTAAATTTTATTGTCTTAATAATTTTTATCATTCATCAATGAAATCTTGTCTTCATTTGTGCAGAGGGGTGCATCTATCATTGTAGATTTTGTCCACAAATTTATGGGCTAGGAAACACATTTCCTTCTTCACCAAAATAAGATAAGGTATAAACAAATGTCTTTGAATTCTTAGTTGACAAATTTTTTGAATATCAGGGTGAAATCAAAATTCTTACACTAGGACTATTAACTAATATTCATTGGTAAGTATAGTTTTTTGTTCTCCTTTCCAAGTTAATTGGTAGTCTAATTAACTAAGTGATAATTGATCAAGTTTAGCTTCACTCATTACCTTAAAAGTTTATAGATTGAAAATTGACCTTGTGTGGATAGTGATTATTTTTATGAAGTGTTTAATGGGATTTTTTTTCATTTTATGTTGTTAAAAGGGACAAGTCTTTTGATATCAAAGTGAAAAACATTGTTACACTTGTTGGTTCATTTATTACAAGTGGTAATGAAAACCCTGATATAGAAACTAATGTAAGTACAATTTCCCTTCATGCATCCTTTCATTACTATTTAAATTTATGCACATAGACTTATCTATATTATAGAATATAGACATGGATAGATCTGAAGTGCTAATCTAAAAATGGTGACATGTTGAGTAGGAAAGCATTGCATATTTTCATTCTTATGGGTCATATAATACATTTATGAAACCCTTTACTTGCAGAATATTAACTGGTTTATCTATTGACCAACTTTTTTTTCCAATTACTTGATAGCATAAGTGAAAGGGTACCTTTTTTGTTTATTATGATATTCTTTATTACTTATATGCTTCTGCATTTGAGTTTTGATCCCAACCTAAAATGTGTGGTAACTAACTAGTATAAAGGAGAATTATCTCCTATTTTACACATTTTTTATATATCAAATGAATACAACACAATAAAATAAACAATGAATAATTTATGAACTTCATGGATACCAATCTCCATGGCAAGACTATCATATAAATATTTAGTATTATAATAAAACATACATAAATATGGCATTAATGTTTTGACCACAAAGATATAAATCTTAATCACATTATAAGTAGATCAGACCAGGCAATCAAATTAAGGTCTTTAATGGCTTTATTTTTTAATGTATTTGTATTAAAATGTATCACTTTTAATAATGCCTATAAAAAGTGAATATTAATATCAATATGATTTAATATTAAATTATATGAATTTTATTTTGGGTGGATTATATTTCATTCACAACAACTCAATGACCATTTCCATTAATTCTATCTCTACAAAGTAAAAACTATTTTTATATTTTCCTCCTTATTTTATACTTCTCTTACCAAGATACCTATATACTCAACCCTGATAAGCTCTAAATAATGTTCCTAGTAGTAGGTACTAAATCCACATCATGGCACTTGTTGATAACAATTATCTTCATAAACAGAGGAAATACATATGTAAAGATAATCCCATTATAACCTTCATAAATAGAGGAATCTGCTTCAATTGGGTTTTAACACAGATGGAAAAATGTGGCATAAGGTAAAAAATACCACATTATGAAAACTCATGAAAAAAGTAAGTATATCAATGAAGCCATGATAAAAATCAAGGTTAAGCATTCATTTGTCTACATTAAGAGTACTACACTTCAGAATCACAACTTGACTAAATCTGAAGTCTAATTTACGTGCTCACATTATCCTAATTACTAAAAAATGAAATGTCACACCACATTACCCACAAGATAGGTTCAAATTTATTGTCATTAAGACCAAACCACTAGTGGTATATTATACTAAGCACTATTGTGATACTACAAGATTTATCAACTTCTTATTTCACCACTAGTCAATAATGATCTACACAACCATACATTAACACAATAGCATGATTGACTCATTCAATCTCAAGTCCAATATGATAAATTAGACATTTCTCATACTATAAAATATTATCTAACATGTTTATCATAATTCCGCAATACTTATATAAATTTGATATGAATTATGTAGGCTAAACATGAGGCCCTATTTAAAGACAATGAAAAGTTAACATGGAAGGACTGAGATAGGTCCATTTTAAATCTTATGTATTTTAGATGTATTAAATTAATAAAATGAATTTTTTAAAGGCCTCAATGGCTCAGATTCATAAGCAATAAAATCATAAAAAAAATGTATTTATAAGTCCCATTAACACCTAAACTATTAAATCAAACTTTTTCAAAAAATATACTTCATAAATTAAGGGAGAAGAAGGACATTTTTCCTTTTTTAGCACTTCTGAAATTGGTGTTCTCTTTTCTTTGATATTATTTCACAAAGAATTTTTTTAACCTAATTTCCTCTTTTTATTCCATCTCGAATTACATAGGTGAGAGACACACAAGTAGTTGAGTCAATCAAATTTAGGACACTTGTTGGTTGCATTTATAATATCAAAGCCATATTTTCCATGATGTTGCCAAAAAGGACTAGTGGACTATGTTAAGTAAATTCCTTTTAATGATTTTTTAATTCCCTGAATATCAGAGGTGAAGTATGGATGACAATTGGGTTTGAATATATTGATTTTTTTATTATTTACACAAAGTTAGATATAAATATTACTTATTTTCAAGTGATGTGATAAGTTAATACATAATATTAAAAAAATGAGACAAATATGCCATCAAATGATTTCCCAATCTAGAAGCAAGTATTGGGTCACAAATCTTTAAGAAGTGTTATTAAGTATTTTCAAGATACCTTTCCTCCTAGTTATATAGTACTAACATTCTTTGTAATTCACATGGGTGAAAACATGACATTTAATTTATTTTACTTTCTAGAACAATGCCTAGAAGATAGGTAGCTACATGAGCCCTATCTATCTTTTTTAACTTATGAGAACTACCTAGTTTATTTTCATGGCATTTTGAAATTTACTTAAAATTTATGTGAATGTTAGTGGTAGTGATATAAAAAAGGTATTAGTTACCAAATCTCCACACAAACTCAAATATTTATACTAGTTGTTTTTCTGTGTTCTTTTGTTCAATTTGTTGACATATTTTTATGTTCTATTTTTTTAAGTAGTCTCTTGTTCAGTTGGAAAGTGTCAAATGTGTGGATCTTTTCAATGTTGTAAATTCTATGTTATATATCATATTTGATGAAAACAAGTCTGAACAAGGATTAACACAGGAATAAGAGTAGTTTTTCAATTACACTTAAGAGTAACAACCACAAGGAAATTTGGTACAAAAATATTTAAAAACTCGAGAATCATGGAGTGTCTAGATGGATCACATAGTTCTAAGAATGTATTTTTTAGAAATATATTAAATTTCATCCCTATACCATTCTATGTTAAAGGTTAATGGTATTTAAACACCCTTTTGTTTTTTTTTTGTTTTTTTTTTTGATATAATAAAATGATTATAGACCCACAAATTATGGGCACAAGATTCCACCCAAATTGTTTTCTATTTTTTTTAATACTAATCACTAGAGTATTTTGGTGTCATTAATGATATTTATCGATTGGTTGTACTTGAATAATTTTACATTTTTTTTAATTCATTAAATTCATTTTGTCTCTCAAGAGATAATAATTGGGATTAAAATTCTATTCTCTTGAGGAAAAAATGATATTATCTCTTGAGAGAGAGAGAGAGAAAAGTACTTTATATTGTCTCCAAAGAGACAAAAATGATATTGTCTATCAAGAGAGAAAAATGAAATTATCTATCGAGAGACAAAATAAGTAGTATTCTACATTGTCCCACTTTAATAAAATACAAAACTTTTTTGTTGTGATTTGAGATGATTTTATTTCTTAAGTATTGTCTGTAATATTGTCTAAAAATACCCCTATTTATTGTAGTGATAGCTCAAGCCTGAAGTGTAGTGAAGCTAAACAAAAATTGTAGCTCAAGCCTAAAGTTCTTCATGCTCTACCAAAATTGTAGTTTAAGCCTAAAGTGTTGTGTGCTCAAACTAAGTATCAAAACTCATTTAAATCTAATAGAAAGTTTCAATGTTTTGTATTTTAGTCTTCATCCAAGAGCTAGTCAATAATGGTGAAATTATTATTGAATTTTGTGTTGAGATAGTTGTAATCTCGCATACCACATTGAACACTTTTCACTCCTTAATAGTTAAACAATCCTATGTATATCTTCCTATACAAAATATCTCCCTTAATTCTATCTTCATATACATTCCAAAAATTATAGCTCAAGATTGAAGTGCATTGAAGCTATGTAAAAATTATAGGTCAAGTCTAAAGTGTTGCATACTATCCTAAAGTGCGACATGATCTTATAAAATTATAACTCAACTCAAGTCTAAAGCCTAAAGTGTGACATGATCTTCTAAACTTGAAATTCAACTCAAGTCTAAAGCCTAAAGTATGGCATGCAACATTCTCTTCCAAAATTTTAACTCACTCAACTCAATCCTAAATCCTAAAGTGAAGCTTGTGACATGCTCTTCCAAAATTGTAACTTAACTCAATATTAAAGTGTTATGTTCTCTATAAAAATTAGAATCTTATTATATTAAAAAACTCTTAAAAAATTATAACTCAACTCAAGCCTAAAGTGTTATGTGCTCAAACTGATCATATTATTTTTTCTCTATAACAATTAGAATCTTATAATATAAATATATATATATATATATTTAACTCAAAAAATATTTATTTTAATATTATATTTTTTTATTTTTTTAAATAAATAAATATAATTATTACATAGATGTCCAATTTAAGACTCAACTCAAACCTAAAGTTCTATGTGCTCAAACTGATCATATTATTTTTTTGTTATAGTAATTAGAATCTTGTTTTTAGCTTGTTATTAGGGTTATCATGTCCCTTTCCCATAGAAACATAATACTTCACAAAACAAAAGTAGTCTGGCTTGCCATTATATCCACAATGCATTTGACCAACCTATTACAAAAGCAATCAACATACTAAAAGTAGAAAATACTTCATCTTTACTCAAAAGACAAAATATTTCAAATTAAATCCCAATATTACTGAATCTCATCCCTCTTTGTTATGAATTGAGAACTCACTATCCTAGAAGGTGAACTCAGGATGAGATTACCATTTTCTTACTTCTAACAACCTTCTATTCTTATTCCTCACTTAATTTACTTGAATCCAAACTCAACAAGCAAAACCCATCCTTGAATTTACCTCTATAAGTTTTCTTCTTATGAACCATATCAACAAAAAATTTATAGCTAACCCAACTATCTCAGAAGACCTAGGTGGGGTCATCAAATATCCCATACTTGATATAAAATTATTTTCCATGAAATTCTCTAAAACTACCCCTGAAGGCATAATAGTATTATTAACCATTTTCTTCATGACCAGTTTGTGTTTTCCCTTTGGCTCTTTTTGTTTCTCCCTTACTCATTTTATATGTTTGGTCACTTGATTTATTTCTTACCTTTTCCCTTCAACCTCTCTTGGTTCGGGCTCTTCTCCCTTGTTTTTTTTCCCCCTTGCCTTGTTTGCCTTAGCCTTTCTTGCTTTCTTTTGCCTCGAAGTGCCCTTCAAAAAAGGTTTTGAAGGGCCACTTCCCTTCTAAGTTCCCTTCAAAAAAAATTCAAAGGGCCCTTCTTTCCTTGCCTTCTCCCCAAGTGTCCCTTCAGACTTTTTAAAGGGCACTTTTTGTCCAAGTGACCCTTCATAAAAGTTTTAAAGGGCACTTATTCCCCCCAAGTGTCCCTTCAAACTTTTTCAAAGGGCACTTTTTATCCAAGTGAAATTTATAAAGGGCACTTTTTCATCTAAGTGTCCCTTCAAAAAATTTCTAAAGGGAACTTACCTTGTCCTTTCCTCCAAAGTGACCCTTTGGAAAAAGTTTTGAAGGGCACTTTTTTTCCATGTGTCCCTTTGAAACTTTTTTGAAGGGCACTTTTGCCCATTTTTTATAAGGTTACCTTTTAGGATTTTTCCCAAAGGGCCCTTTGTATTTGGAAATTCCCTTCATAAAAGTTCCCAAGGGCCATTTCCTTTGGAAATTCCCTTCAAAAAATTTTGAAGGGACCTTGTGCCTTTTCCCAAGTGTCCTTCGAGAAAAGTTCTTGAAGGAACTAGCTGTTGCCAAGAAGCCAAAATTCATAAAATAATTCCTTTAAATAGAAGGAATTACTTTTAGAAAATTGCCCAACCCAAATGGATTCCCATGATGTGCTATAGGATGTCAAATTTGATGTATCCAACTAGCTATCAGGATTCAAAGATGTGACATGTTACAAGATGTCAAATTCAGGGTGACCAACTAGAGATTGGGAGTCAAAGACATGACATGTTTTAGGATGTCAAATTTAGGATGGATAGCTAGATTTTGGGGTATAACTTGGTGATCTGCCATAGGATATCAAATTTCATGCCTAAAGTCTTCAAGCAAGAAGTGAAGTCACTAGGAAAACTTGAATGACTCTATAGTGTAAATTAGGTTTCCCAACATGCTTGACTTATGAATTTATAAATAGAATCAATCAAAGAACCCAAATGAGTAAGCAAGGAGTAAATATATTTAGAAAACCCAAAAGAGTCTTAAGCAAAGTAAAATCAAGTTTTCAAAAGAGATTTGCTTATGACTTTTATAAGTAGAAGCAATAAAAAAATTGAAAGAGCAAGGATAGTGTAAATTGGGTTTCTCAATATGCTTGACTTATAGGTTTTATAAGTAAAGCCATTCAAAAGGCCCAAATGGGTCTATAGTGTAAAACATGGAAGCTTTCAGGAAGAATATAAGGTTCACAATAGCAATCTAATCCATTACTTATGGAGGGCCATCTCACCATTGGTTTTTCAGCAATCCTAGTCATTTCAAGAGGGTGAAGCAAAGAGAAGGACAAACTCCAACTGAATGAGAGAATAGATGGACTCAGTTTCACCAAGATGGTGATAGAAAACCATTTTGGAGACTTCTATTTTGGCACCCAAGAGCTCTCTATTCTCTCCCTCTTTTGCTATAAATAGGACCCTTTGGATATTGTTTTAACATCCAAAGATAGTATGACTAAGCCCTGCTAGAATGTTCTACCATTTTCTTACCTTTGAGAAAAGAAGCATAAGTTTATTTTATTTCTAAGATCTAGGAATTTGTCTGGGTATGTAAGAGACATAGAGTGACATCAAGTGATGTTTTATCCTTATGTTCTCTATCCTTCATTCTTTTGAGAAAAGAGTTGATTCAACAAGTCATGTAGAGTGTATTCTAGCTGTATTAGATTTTGCACATGTGTAGCCCTTTTTTGGACTATACAGGTTGTCTTTCTAGTCACTTACCTTATGTGATCTCATTCATTTCATCTCTAATTTGAAATACTTATGTTAGAATCTTTTATAACTTGAGGCATAGACTATATTCTATTGTATTGTGCATAATTATAGGGCATACATGTTGATACAAATTCTGCATCACCATTTTAGACTAGGAATTTCATTTATGAAAACGTTTGACTCTTTTCACTCATACAAACTAATTCAATAGTTTTATTACACAAAAATCTAATATAGGGATCTATCCCTTTCAACCTAGAGGTTCATTTCCACTTATAGGCACACCCACATGCCTGGAAATATCCCAACACTGCCCAAATCTAGAGGAGGCCTGAACAGCCCTCTTCTAGGGTACAAGATTTGGAGACAATAGTTTTGGCATGCCTGATGGGACATGAATTATTACTAATTCAAGGTGAATAATGGTCTTGATAGGCCTAAAGTAGTAGAAATACCCCTAACCCAAAATTTCGTGACTCCAAAAGGGTGTGAATCCCTGGTTCTAGACCAAGTTTTATACATTATCCTACATGGTCCTCATAAGGTCCTTAAGATTTTCTGACCAAGCCCCTTTAGTTAAAGCCCTTCCTAAAGAACAACACCTTAAACCACTCCCAGCCCTATTAAATCCTTTGCAAGGAGGTCTTAGGGAAGAAGTGGAAGAGGTTTAAGAGGTTCAAGGAGAGCAATAAGTTGAAGAAGAATAAGAAATAGAGGATCAAAGGGAAAGAAGAGAAATGGGGGAAAAGGGAGAGATAGATAAATGCCAACCCTAACCTATTTTTAATACACAAAACCCAATAAAGATTCATGTATATGACCCCATCCCTCCAAATGCTACCAAAAATCTTCCTAGTTTTAATGGGGAGGGTCCTATTACCCCATTTGAACATATTAGAGACATCTCTAATTTCTGCAATTTTCATAATGTTACTAGGGCTAACATAACCATTAGGCTACTTGTTATGTCTTTAAAAGGCAAAGAACTTGACTGGTATAGAACATTGGAGGGGGGTTGCATTACAATTTGGGATGGCTTTGGAGACCTATTGGTGACAAGATTCAAAAATAAGAGTGATCATGCTTTCCTAATACATTAGCTGAATGTAATAAGAAGAGGTCCAAATGAATCCATAAGAGATTTCAATGAGAGATTTCAAAGAACATGGTATAGGTTGCCACCAATCATGAGACCTCCTCGTAGATTTGTGTTCCCAACATACCTCAAAGGGATTTGTACTGATGTTGTTGTTATGTTTTAGTAAATGGGAGGATTCACTCTTCCAAGTGTATATGAGCTAGAAATTGAGGCTAAGAATAGCTTGATTTAGGTTGAAAGACTCCCTCCAAGATTTTTCATGCCTTTGTTATCCTAAAATTCGGTTGAAGCTCCAATCATGTCACAAGTTCCCAATGCCAATGTGAAGACAAGATCTTTTCCCATGAAGGTGGATAGCATTGTGGATAAGGATGAAGAAATGAGATCATTGAGAGCTTAGTTCAAGTAAGCTCAATATTAGGCAAGTGTTCATCCTAGTGCACAATAATATCCTCAACAAGGATATAGAGCTCCATCCCAATATAATTATCAAGGGAGAGGACAAAATCAAAAAGGTTACAGTAGGCAACCCAATGCATATAATCAAAATTCTACTCTTCCTATAAAGGTTGTTCTAGTTCATGTAAATCTAGTGTAAGGAGAAGATCATGTGGACCAATGGGGGAAGCCTCAAGGTTAGTTTACACATGATGATGGAGGAATTATATATGATTTTACTACATAATAGAAATCTACTCCTTAAACTATAGTAGACGAAGCATGTTCCCAGCCAAAGGGATAGCCCTAGAGAAGGCAGCAGCCCAAGTGTGGGAATGATGAATTTTCAAGTAAAAGATGATTTCATGTTAACTCAAGGCATGTCAATTAAAGCCAATATAAGGACCAAGAAGAGAGCATTGGGAGAAGGCCAAGATCCACGAATAGTTCCAAGTGATGCCTCTTCAAGGCCACAAAGTGCCAAGCAAAGTGTTGCACCTTCTACAAGCCATGTTCCTCAACAAAATTAGAATGTAAATGCAGCTACCAAGATTAAAGCATATTAGGCTATAACTCCTTTATTAATATCAAATATTCAAGATAAATTGAATACTCCATCTCTAAATATTATGGACTCATTAAAGAGCACTAAGACAATCAATCCCTTTGGGAGTTTCTACAAATACCTGGTTAAAAGGAGCTTTTGCAAGAGCAGTTAACAAGCATGCATGTGGCTCCTCAATATTTAGAGCATCATAGTGTGGCTCTCAAAAATTCTCCAAATAATATTTTGGATCCTTCTAATAAATCTGAAAAGCCTCCATCCTTCTACCTCACACTCATTTTGGGAGATAAGTTGGTCCACAATTGTATTGTGGATAGTGGAACAAGCACTACTATTATTCCTAAAGTAGTGGTTGATAAGCTGGGTTTGAACTATGAGCCACATAATAAAGGCATGTTGTAGCTAGATGGAACTCCAATTGAGATTTTAGGGTTGGTCAAAGGTCTGAAAGTGTTTTTATATGGCTGCCCAAGCTTCCCTATCATGCAATATATTGTGGTGGTGGACCTTCTAGCACACTTTGCTATATGCTTGTCTAGGGACTTTATAACCAAGATAAGAGGATACCTTTATACTAATTGGTCCTTTATAACTTTCAAGACAAGGTATGGAACCAAGGTAACATAAGGACTCATCCCTTATCAAGGTTATACATTGATCCATACTTGGAGACAATGACAAATCAAAATTATCTAATCAGCAAAGAGGAAGAAATAGTCCTAAATGTTGAAACATCTTCTCCTCTTGAAGTTATTTCCATCTATCTTGATAAGTAAAACACCTAAACGCATTGCCTTGATCCTTACACTTTCATTGAGGAAATTGATTTGGGATTTTATAGCATGCATGAGGAGAACGTCCCAATTCCTTCACTCACCAGTGAAGATCATGAGCTTGATGGCATGTGGGAAATGTTCTTTAATGGTTCAAAGATAAAATTAGGTGTAGGATCTGGTGTCATGTTGGTTTTCCCATCAAATAATCATTTCTAATATTATTATAAGTTTCACTTTAGCTATACTTACAATGTGGCAGAATATGAAGGCTTAGTTCATGGTCTCTAATGGGTAAAGAAGAGAGGAATCAAGTTTTTGAAAGTTTATGGAGATAGTGAACTGATCATTCATCAAGTGAGAAGTCAAGCTACATCCAAGAACCCCTTGCTCAATTCCTACAAGCATAGGGTATGGGATCTACTTGAATAATTGTATGCCTTCAACATCTAGCCCATACCAAGAGACTTAAAAAAGCACATTGATAGATTGGCTACAATAGGAGCATGTTTTGACTCAATTATTGATTTTGAATAAGAGAAGGATCAAGATCATTGTGAGACCTTCAATTATGGATAATGAAGTGTCATGTCAAGTGTTTTTAAGTGATGAACACATTGCACACTCTTGCAAAATGAGGCAAACTTTTCTTCAATAAATCAAAAGAAGTATGATCATTACAAAGAGTAAATTATATAACTGAAGACAAATAAGATACCCAAAAGGTTGATTACCTTAGATAGTGTCTTAAATGAGGATTATTGAAATAAAAACCAAATAATGATCATGTCAATAGAAGAAGAGAACTATGAAAAATATCTGATTTTCAAGGACAAGCTTTTGAAGAATGGTAAGTTTTGTTCTCAGTTGGAAAGACAAAATTTTATTTCATTATGCAAAGAGTTTCATGACATCTTTACCTGGGAATACAAGGATTTGACCCAAGTCTAGCTCATCACACCATTGAGTTGGAGCATGGAGCTAAATCGGTAAGACAAAAGCAAAGGCTTATCAACCCCAAGGTAGAAGAACTCAAGAAGAGAGAGCTGACCAAATTGATTGAGTCTAGGATTATCTTTCCTATCAAGCACTCAACTTAGGTAGCCAACCTTGTCTCATTTTAAAATAATAACTGAGAAATCAAACTTTGTGTGGATTTTTGTGATCTAAACAAAGTCTCTCTCAAGGATCATTATCCACTCCCTTCTATGGAACACATTCTATAAGTTATTTTAGGTTCTCAACATTTCTCACTTCTTGATGGTTATTCAGGTTATAATCAAATATTGGTAAATTAAGGGGATCAATTCAAGATATTCTTCACCACTAAGTGGGGAACATTTGCCTTCAATAAGATATCATTTGGTTTATCTAATGTTGGAGCTATATTTTAAATGGCAATAGACATGGCTTTCAAAGGTTTTATCAATAAGTTTTTGATTATTTATGTTGATGATATAACCATTTATTCAAAGGATGATTTTGATCATATGGGACACCTAAGGCAAGTGTTTTCTAAGTGTAGAGAGTATGACATATCTCTCAATCCAAAGAAGTGCATCTTTGTTGTCCATGAAGGTAAGTTTTTGGGTCATGTTGTTTCAAAACAAAGCTTATTTATTGACCCCAAAAGGATTGAAGCTATTCTAGGATTTTCTTTACCTCAACACAAGAAAGGGATGCAAGGTTTCATGGGAAAAATAAACTTTGTAAGGAGGTTTATCCCAAACTTTGAAACTATGGTAAAGTCTATCATAGCCATGCTAAAAAATAACCAAGTTTTTACTTGGACAAAGAAAGGTAAAGGCAGCTTTGAGGCAATCAAGTAATCAATTGTAGCATCTTCCACTCTCTTAAATCTGATTTTTTATAAATATTTCATTCTTTATAATTTTTCTAACCTTGACACAATCTCATCTATGCTTATGCAAAAGAATGATGAAGATGTTAATAAACTAATTGCTTTCTTCAATCAAGGCTTAGAAGACTATGAAGTGAGATAGTCTTTTGTTGAAAATCAAGATTTAATCATCATTAGAGGATTAAAAAAGTTTAGGAATATGGTTTCCAACAACAAGATCTATGTCATGGTCTCCATCCTAGCACCAAGGAGTTTCTCCTAAGCAGGGATCTTAATGAGAAGAGAGTTAGATGTATCATGAAGGTGATTGAATATGACATTGAAATCAAGGTAACTAGCTTGGTAAGGGGAAGTGGTCAGATTGATAAAATTAATATAGCTATAGGAAGAAAGAGATGATGCACACAAAGCTTTGTAACACCATCAAGTTCTTATGAAGAAATCCTTTGACAAAAGGGTAAGGGCAAGAGTGTTCAAATAAGGTGACTTGGTCTTGAAATAGGATGAAGATAGAGCAAAACTAAGCAAATATACAAATTTTTATACTTTGTGGAGTGGTCTTGACATCATCAAGAAGTGCAAGAAAATAAAATCCTTTCAATTGTCCAAAATGGATGGAGAATAGCTACCTATTCCAGTGAATGGAATCCATTTGAAGCCTTCATTTTGACCCTTGTTGGCCATGTCTTGTATATACCTTATTTTGGTGTGTTTTCTTGTTGTGTTTATTTTTCTTAAGTTCTTTGGAGCATAGTGTTTCCCTTTCAGGTGTTTTCTTTCCTTTTTTTCACTATGTGTGTGTCTCTCCAGATTGTGTGTCCACCCATGGCTTGTTCTTTCAATTCTTATTTTCCTTGCATGACTCCATCCCCAATGGAAGTATTTAGGTGATTGATCTTATGACATAGTGGGTATGTCTCCCCTAAAAATTTCCAAAATCTTAACCATTTTTTGCACGACCAGTTTATGTTTTCCCTTTACCTTTTTTTGTTTCTCCCTTGCTCATTTTCTATGTTTGGTCACTTAATTTTTTGCTTGTCTTTTCCCTTCAGCCTCTCCTAGTTTGGGCTCTTCACCCTTGTTTTTTTTTCCCCTTGCCTTGTTTTCCTTATCCTTTCTTGCTTTATTTTTCCCTAAAGTGCCCTTCAAAAAAGGTTCTGAAGGGCCATTTCCCTTCTATGTTTCCTTCAGAACTTTTTTGAAGGGCCCTTCTTGCCTTGCCTTCCCCCCAAGTGTCCCTTTAGACTTTTCTAAAGGGCACTTTTTGTCTAAGTGACCCTTTGAAAAAAAATTTAAGGGCACTTTTTTCCCCAAGTGTCCCTTCAGACTTTTTTGAAGGGAACTTTTTGTCTAAGTGACCCTTCAAAAAAATTTAAAGGGAACTTTTTTGTCTAAGTGTCCCTTCAAAACTTTTTCTAAGGGCACTTACCTTGTCCTTTCCTCCAAAGTGACCCTTCAAAACAAATTTCCAAAGGGAAACTTTTTCCCAAGTGTCCCTTCAAAACTTTTTTGAAGGGAACTTTTACCCATTTTCTCTAAGGTTACCCTTCAGGATTTTTCTCGAAGGGCCTTTTATCTTTAGAAATGCCCTTCAAAAAATTTCTGAAGGACCATTTCCTTTGGAAATGCCCTTCAAAATTTTATAAAGGGACCTTGTGCCTTTTCCCAAATGTCCTTTATAACTTTTTTGAAGGACACTTTCCCAAGTGTCCTTCGGGAAAAGTTCCCAAAAGAACTAGCCATTGCCTAGAAGCCAAAATTCTTGAAGGAATCCCTTTGAATAGAAGGAATTACTTAGATAAAATTTCCCAAACCAAATATATTCCCATGATGTGTTGTAGGATGTCAAATTTTATGGAGCCAACTAGTCATTTGGATTCAAAGACATGGCATGTCATAGGACATCAAATTTAGGGTGGCTAACTAGTCATTGGGATTCAAAGACATGACATGTCACAGGATGTCAAATTCAAGGTGGCCAACTAGTCATTAGGGTATAACTTGGTGACATGCCATAGGACATAAATTTCATGCCCAAAGTCTTCAAACAAGAAGTGAAGTCACTAGGAAAACTTGAATGACTCTATAGTGCAAATTGGGTTTCCCAACATGCTTGACTTATTAATTTTATAAGTATAATCAATAAAATAACGTTAAAGATAAAGAAAGGAGTAAATCCATTCAAAAAATCCAAAAGGGTCTTAAGAAAAGCAAAATTGGGTTTTCAAAAGAGCTTTTCTTATAACTTTTATAAGTAGAAGCAATCAAAAAAATGAAAGAGCAAGGATAGTGCAAATCAAATTTATCAACATGATTGACTTATAGGTTTTATAAGTAAAGCCATTCAAAAGGCCCAAATGGGTCTATAGGGCAAAACACAAGAGCTTTTAGGAAGAATCCAAGGTTCACAATAGTGATCCGAGTTATTTCTTATGGAGGGCCATCTCATCATTGGTTTTGTAGCAATCCTGGTCATTTCAAGAGGACAAATCGAAGAGAAGAACAAACTCCAACTGAATGAGAGAACATCTAAAATCAGTTTCACCAGGATGGCAATGACAAACCATTTTGGATACTTCTATTTTGGCACCCAAGATTTCTCTCTTCTCTCCCTCTTTTGTTATAAATAGGACCCTTGGGCTCTTGATTTATCATCTATAAATAGTACGATGAAGCCTTACTAGAATTTTCTACCATTTTATTGCATTTGAGAAAAGAAGCATAAGTCTATTTTCCTTTTGTTCTCTGTCCTTCATGCTTTTGAGCAAAGAGTTGATCTAATAAGTCATGTAGAGTGCATTCTAGCTATATGAGATTTTACACATGTGTAACCCTTTTCTGGACTATACAAGTTGTCTTTCTAGTTACTTACCATGTGTAATCTCATTTTTTTCATCTCTACATTGAAATACTTATGTTGGAATCTTCTAGAGCTTGAGGTATAGACTATATTCTTCTATATTATGCATATGTATAGGACATACATGTGGATACTAATTCTTGGTGTATCACCATTTTAGACTAGGCTTTTCATTTATGAAAACTTCTAACTCTTTCACTTATACAAATTGGTTTAGTAGTTTTATTTCAAAAAAATATAATACAGGGAGCTAGCCCTTTCAAACTAGAGGTTCATTTCCACTTATAGGCACACCCACAAGCTTGAAAATGTCCCAACATTACCCAAATCTGAAGGAGCCTTGAACAACCCTCTTCTAGGGTTCAAGATTTGGAGACAATAAGTATCACTTTCTAAAAAAACTATGAGAAGCTCCTCTCTTTCTTTCTTCCTCCATGAAGAATCTACTTTCCTCTTGGATTTTTGACATGAAGCTGAAAGATGACCAATTTTAAAATAATTCTAACATCTTAAGAGAATCCCTTCTAAATCAATGGTTTGAGATGAATACCTAACTTTCACCTTCAACTCAATCCTTTCAAGAATATCCTCCATAATATTTAAACACACCAAAACCGTAGCAAAAGTCATCTAGGAGAAATTCAATGAAGACACATCAATTTCTAGAAAATTCCTTAGTGCACTTCCACTAGCCAAAAGTCCAAATTCAATCCAAAATTGGAGTGGAAGATATGGTAGCCTCACCCAGATAGGTCAAAGAGATATTTTTTATTAAAGGGTTAAAATAAGGAAACCAGGGTTTCATTAGGAGAAGGTGATGTTGATAGCTCCAGGATTTTGCTTTAAAGATCTTATTATGGTCTATCAAATGCCAAAATAATAATCCTCTAACACAAGCATAAATTTCCAAATTTCCTTCCAATAAATGCTACCAAAAATCTAAAAGGCATTGGTGAAGAATAGGAAGAGAGGGCCAAAACCTATCAAAATGACAAACTAGGCCTTTTTTTGTATACCAACCCTCACCTTCGATAATATCCTCAATAGCTTTGTGTTCTAATTAACAACCAAGGGTTTCACAGCCACACTCAAAACCCTAGGTTGTTCAACATGAAAAAAAGATAGAGCCAAGGAATCCCTAGCTATTTGATTCACTAGTTTGACAAGGGTGAATGGCTATCCCACTACATTCCCCACTCTCTCCTTCCCTACTCACAATCCATCTAAAGCATCAACAAATTTTACTAACTTTGCCTGAAGTAGTGATTGTATTTTACTTACCTCACCTTCCATTATATACTACTATTTCTATTTTTGACTCTTTGTAATTTCCCTAACCTCTAAATTTCCTATTGCCATTAATTATAGACCTGTGGATGAAGCCTTGGCCCTAATATTGAAGGTGCACTATTTTTTCATTGCTTAGAATCCTCTTATGTAAAAATTTTGGGTAATGGAATTTTTGAAACAGACCTAAAACCCTAGGCATTTTGGTAATAAGAATTCCCAAACCAATGATGAATAGTATCCCTAGTCATAGACTCTAGACTTTCCTCATCATATTGAACATAGGTTTAAAACCACATGTTGACCCCCATTGCAATGAACACCAAGTTGATAGCCCATTTTATTGTGGATACTTTTCATGAGTAACCCACTCTATCTTAGTATAGGAACAATGCTAGAGAGTGGTCATCCCAAGGAATGGACCCTGAGACTTCCCACCTTTAACACTCAACACACTCACCACTAAATTATTATCATTAGGGTATAACAATTAAATTATTATTATATTAAAAAACTCAAAGTTTTTTAAATATATTTAACTTAATTTTAATATTATAATTTTTATTTTATTTTTTCAAATAAATAAAGAAGTCAATTATTAAATAGATGACTAATTTAAAATCAAAACTATCTAAAAATGATTAAATATACATCAAATGAATTATAAATATAAATAGTACAATCACCACCATGAAAAAAAAAGTGTCATCATTGATGTTCTAAAAACATATAACAATTATAAATGTTATACATTAATTCTAAAAGCTAGATTATCATTGTGTGACTTGAAATCATAAAATCTATGATAATAATAATTATTTAGTTTTTAAATGTCATACATGAAGATGAATGGACATTATATATAATTGCAAGCATTTTTTTGGGTAAATCTTAAAATTGGGATCTCTTGTACAGAGCTGCTAAAATCAATAAGTGATTATTCCTTAAGAGTTTTTAAAATATAGAATTAATATTACTAGATTTTCCAACATTGGATTTCATGATAGTATTATTTATATCTTTTCAGTTGAGTGATGGTCATTGCCACTTACCATCATAGTCTTCCTCTTCATAGGGATCATCTTCTTGTACCATGTATAGTTGTGGTGGTAGGGGCAGAAGGAGATTTGCTTTTCTAACACCCTGTCTACATATATTACCTTGTCTGTAAGAAGATGGTCCACAGGAAACCCTTGATCTGCCCATTGTTTTTTGATGATAACATATCTGAAAGGTCATATTTAGATTAGCATTATGATACATAATTTTATATAAAATAAATAAAAAATTTAATAATAACAATAATAATAATAATACCTTCTCATTGAAATAACTCCCTTGGTAGTATGTGGTGTTGTAATGGTATAAATGACATGTTGTGTCTTATATGCAGGTTTCATTGTGTACATATTGTAGTAATAAAATCCATCATCATCTCTATAATAATACATCCTCTCTTCTTTTTCCTAATGAATTAGGCAAAACACATCACCTCATTTATTACCAATTTAAAATTCAATGTACAGTACCATATATAAGCGTCAAAAGAACTAAAGAAGTAAATCAATCAGATACCAAGCTTTTAGAGATAAATACCTAAAAAAATCAATATAGAAATAAATTTAAAAGGTGGAGATTTTAGAGGTAAAAAGGACGGAAGAGGGGAGTACAAATTTAGACTCCCCTCTATCCATGCCACCACTCAACATAGAAGAATTATTCAATTTATAGAATAGATATAGTTAATACCGTTATTTGGAGATCCAACATAAATATATATATGTAGGGTTATTTTTTTTCTAAATAATATATATAGGTCAGATTATTAGACTTTCTTTATTGATTTGGATTATTATTTACACCGATAAATGATTAATAAGTGTTTACTTATATTTATATTTATATACATATACATTCATTCATTCCCGAAGAACGAAAAAAATGTCCTATCCCTTTGAATTAGCTTTTTAAAAGGTAGTGGTTGTTGATGCAGCTTAAGTATTATTTATATCTTTATTTTCCCACCACCACTTTAAAAAAATATTTTATCAAGAATAATGTTCAATTGAATAGGGTCTTTTTTTTTAAAGAACATATATATATGTCAGATTATTAGACTTTCTTTATTGGTTTGGATTATTCTTTGGGCTGGTAAATGATTAATAAGTGTTTACTTGTTAG
Source organism: Torreya grandis (assembly GCA_037957365.1). NCBI lineage: Eukaryota > Viridiplantae > Streptophyta > Pinopsida > Cupressales > Taxaceae > Torreya > Torreya grandis. The sequence goes on along the minus strand of JARHVA010000328.1, from coordinate 5,733,894 downwards.
AGATTGTGAATTATTATTTTTTATTTTAATTACTTATTTATTAGAAATTATTAGTGAGAATGACAGTCCTCTTAAAAAATACAATAATTCATAGATTAATTTGAAAGAGTATAATATTTTTATAATTATATTTAAATTTTATTTTTGTTATTTGTAATAAATTTATAATTTTTTAAATAATATTTAAATTAATATGATTTGAAAAATAAAAAGAAGGAAAAATAAATAAATCACCACCTCTAATCATTCCCTCCTCTTTTTCGGTTTTGGGTTTAAAGGGTTTTGAGGTTAGGGGTTGAGGTGAGGGTTTGGGGTTAGGGTTTAAAGGTTTCAAGTATAATTATTTTAGATTTTATGATTTATAACTTAAACTTTATAGGTTAGGATTATAGGTCATGGTTAGGGGCTAGGGGTAGGTAGTATGGGTTATGGGTTAGAGGTTAGGTTTTAGGATTTTGAGTTTTGGTTTTTAGGGTTTTGGTGTTTGGGTTTTAAGGAGTATGGGTGATGATTTAAGGTTTATTATTTAGGGTTTTATGGTTTAAAGGTTTAGGATTTGGGCTTAGGGATTGGTATTTTGGTTAGGGTTTATATTTAGGGGTTAAGGATTTATGGGTTAGGAATTTTGGGTTTATGGGATTTAGGGTTTTAGGTTTTAAGATTTTAATGTTTGGGTTTTGGGGTTTAGGGTTTTAGATTTTAGGGTGTAGGGTTTGGGGTTTATATATTAGTGTTTAGGGTCTATTTTTTAAGGGTTTAAAGTTTAAGGGTTTAGTTTTTAATTTTATAATGTTTAAGGTTTAGGGTTTAATGTTTTAGGATTTAGGGTTTTAGGGTTTGGGTTTTGTTGTTTAAGGTTTTGAAATTTTGGGTTTTAGGTTCAAATAGAATTTGGATTTTTTTGGTTTATGGGTTTAGGGTTTGTGTTATAATATGATTTCATTCCACTTTTGGTCTATTACTTTCCTCTTCCTCACACTTTGTATGGTGTTACTTTGTTTGTTAAAATGGGTGCTCATTATTGGAAAATCTATGATAACAAAACCTTATCTATGCTTCTACCTAGATTGAGATACTTTTACCCATTATGAAACCATAATATCCCCTCATTTATGTTGAATAATATATTTAAAGGTATAATTTATATTGATACATGGGGATATAAATGAGGTAATTATTTAGATAGGAGAGTGGAGAGGGGGATGAGTAGAATTGCCAATGCTTGCATCATTCCTCTATGGTGTGGTATCCACCATGTATGTTGTTTATCCTAAAGTTATTTAAATGGTCATATTGGATGATTGAATTTTAGTGGTTTGTGTCAATGACACTACTAGTTTAGGGGGTTGCCTTGAAAAAGATTCAATCACCCAGTCTGAGAGTTGAGCCAATCTCAGACATAGCCATCAATGGAAACTATTAGTGGGATGCTCGACTCCCTATTTCTATGGGTCATTAAAATATATGGATTTAAATTCATTGAGAGTCTAGATCCATAGTATAGTGCATCACTATATAGATAGATAGGTGGTCACTAACATCTATAACCAATTATAATCTAGTTAATAGATTCCAACATCTAAGCATGGTACCCACTATATGTAAGAATGGTTTTTAGGAAATGGAAATAATAATGCTTATAAATCATTAATTATAGGGGAATATTCTACACTCACTTTGATAATAGATTCATATTTGAAATGGCTATTAAAATATATTTATTATTTATGAACCTAATAAGATAAGGTGTTAAAAAATACTAGCTATTATCCTAATAATAGATGGTGTTTAGGGGTTCCATTATGAATATGATCCCTTACATGTTTTAAAAAATTTAGGAACCCTAAACCATAAACCCTAACCTTAACCCTTAAACCTAAAACATAAACCCTAAAATAATAAACCTATAAACCCTAAAAACCCAAACTCAAAACACTAAACCTAAAACCATAAACCCAAAACCCTAAATCCAAAAATCTAAAACCTCAAAATCCTAGAACCCCAAACCCCTAAAACCTAAATACTATACACTGAATCCTAAACCCTAGACCAATACATAAGAAACAAGACCTAAGATGTAAGATTATATACCCTGAAAGCCTAGATCAAATTACACATATCCTAGTGGTTTTTAAGTATATGTTTGATTGATGTACATATGAAAATAATGGCTTGGAATGATGGAGTGGTTTAGGGTTTAGGGTTTATTGATTAGGTATGATGAGGGATAATAAAAAAATTATGAAATAGTCACTATGTATAATGAGGAATGATGAGGGTCTAATTAGGGATTATGAGCTAGATCATGAACACGAATAAGGGATTGATTAGGGATGATGAGGGATGATGAGGGTCAATGATGAAGTGATTAGGGATGATGAGGGATAACGAGGGATGATGAAGGAGTGACTAGGGATGATTAATAATGGTGAGGTTTGATGAGGGTGTGCTTAGGGAAAATGAGGGCCGTTGAGGGATTGATTATGGATTATTAGGGATGATAAGGGAGTTAAGGGTTTAATATTTTGGGTTTAAGGTTTAGTTATTAGGGATGATGAGAGATCATGACAGATCATGACAAAGTGACTAGGCATGATGAGGAATGATGAGGGACTGATTAGGGATGATAAGAGATGATGAGTAATGATGAGGGTCAATGAGAGAGAGAGATTAAGGATGATGAGGGATAATAAGGGAGTGATTATAGATGATCATGTTTGATAAGGGTATGATTAGGGTTTGGATTTTACTAGTTAGAGTCTATGTTTTAAGGTTTATGGATTATGGTTCAGTGTCTAAGGTTTACAGATTTGGGTGTAGGGTTTAGGTTTTAAATGTGTTAGGGGTTAATATTTAGGGTTTAGAATTTAATTTTAGGTTTAAGTGTTTAGAGATTAGGTTTTGGGTTTATAATTTAGGGCTTAGGATTTTGAATTTAGGGTTTAGGTTTTAGGATTTAAGGTTCTTAATTCTTTATTTTGGGTTTTTATTAGAGTTTTAGTGTTTATATGTTAGGTTTAAGCACTTAGGTTTTAGGGTTTAGGGTTTACATGTTAAGGGTTTAGCCTTTGGGATTCAAGGTTCAATTTTTAGGGTTTATGTTTTGGAGTTTGGGTTTTATGGTTTAGGTTTTATAGTTTTTAGTTTAGGGATAGAGGTTTAGGATTTGACAATTTAGGGATTAAGGTTTATGTTTGATGGTTCATAAATCACAATTTACAGTTTAGGATTTAGGGTTCTAGATTTAATATTATGGATCAAGGATTATATTTTAGGGCTTACAATTTATATTTTATGACTCAATGATTGGGATTTATGTTTTGTGTCTCAAGGTTTAAGGCTTAGGGTTTGGGGTTTAGGGTTATAAATTTTATGGTTAGGTTTAGGGGTTTAGTGCTTAGGGTTTAATGTTTTAGTTTTAAAGTTCTGGAGTCATATTTTAGGGTTTGGGGTTAAGGTTATGGGTTTCTTATTTCACAATTAAGATTTAGGGTTTAGGGTTTTGGTCTTAGGATTTATGGTTGAGTGTTTAGGGTTTTTAACTTAGTGTTTAGTATTTAGGGTTTGGGATATATTGTTTGGGGCTTAGGGCTTAGGGTTCAAGATCTGGGGTTTAGTGTTTATGGTTTAGAGTTTAGGGTTTGGGGTTTGTGGTTTCAGGTTTAGGACTAATAGTTTAGGGATATAGGTTTAATGTTTAAGGTTTAGGGTTTGGGTTTAGAATTTGGAGTTTAGGAGTTAATGTTTATGGTTTAAGACTTATGGTTTATGGTTTTAGGCTTGGGATTAAGAGTTTAGTAATTAAGTTTTATGTTTTAAGGATTAGGTTTGGAGTTTAGGATTTAAGATTTATAGTTTAGGGTTTGTGTTTTGACATTTAGGGTCAGAGGCTGAGGGTTTAGGGCTTAACTTTTAGGGTTTAGGGTTTACATTCAGGGGTTTAAGGTTTAGGTTTTGGAGATTAAGGTCTAGGGTGTAGGGCCTAAATTTTATAATTTAGGGTTTATTGTTCAATTTTTGGGGTTTACATCTTGTGATTTAGTGTTTTGGATTTGGTGTCAAATTTTAGTGTTTAAGGTTTAGGGGTTAGGATTTTATGGATTGGGGATTAGAGTTTAGGTTTTGGGACTTAGGTTTTAAGGTATAATATTTTGGGTTTATAGTTTAGTGTTTAGACTTAGTGTTCGTGGTTTAGGTTTCATTTTTTAAGGTTTGGGTGAAGGGTTTAGGGTTCAAATTTTATATTTTAGTGTTTGGGGTTGATTGTTTCGGTTCTATATTTTAAGTTTTAAGGTTTAAGGTTTATGGTTTTAAGATTTAGGGTCTATGGTTTTGGGTTTGAGGTTTATGTTTCTAGGTTTAGGTTTTAGGGTTTAAAATTTAAGGTTTAGTTTTTAGTGTTTATGGTTTCAAAAAGGTTTAGGGATAAGAGTTTAAGGTCAAGGTTTTGGGTTTTGGGTTCTAGGTTTAGGGTTCAGTGTTTGGGGTTTAGTGTTTAGGGTTTAAGGTTCATGATTTTGAATATTTTTATGGTTTAATGTTTAATATTTAAGTTATATGGCTATGGTTTAGTTTTTAAGATTTAGTATTTTAGGTTTATGGCTTGGGGTTTAGGGTTGAGGGCTTATGGTTTAGGTTTGGGTTTTAGGGTTTAGGGTCTAGGGTATAAAGTCTAGGCTTAAGGTTTTTAGGTTCTATGTTTATGGTCCAAGGTTTAGGGTTTATGGATTAAATTTTTGGTAGGGATAATGTATTATAGTTAAGGTTTCAACATTTAGGGATTAGGTTTTAGGGTTCATGCATATGATTTATTATTCATGGTTCAGGGTTTATGTCTTAGGTTTGGGGGTTTAGGGTTTAGGGTTCAATGTTCAAGGTTTAAGGTTTAATGTTTAAGGTTTGGGGTTTATGGTTGATTATTTATGTGTAAATTGAGTGTATTAGGGTGATTATTTGCATTCATGTCCTATATGAGTGATAATATCATAACTACAAGAAGATGTCATGTATGAGTGATTGCATACCTAGATGTAGTAATAAGTATGTGGTAGATGTAATGTATGAATGATTTTAACATTACTCTATATAAGTTATATTTTGTATGCTATATGATATTCATTTATGCATATTGATTGATGCATTATTTTAAAAACCCACAAATTATTTATGAATTCATCCTAAATCCACCTTCAAGCCTTTTACATAAATGCCCCTAGTCACTCCTTTTTATATATAGGTGAGAATGCCCCCTCTCCTTTAAATATATGGATTATCCAATTCCACCTCTCCTTTATTTATATATATGATAATTCCCCCTCTCCTAAGTTTTAAGCATCCCTTGATAATGACCCCTCTCTTTTATCCCTTGATCCAATAATGCCCCATCTAATGATTTCCAAGGATGATACTGCCCACACTCTTTTAAATATATGACTAGGATATTCAATTGGGTATAAAATTTTCAATAAATGGCTAGATTAAGATATATATAATAAGGATTAGATATCAGTATTTAAAATCAAGATATGGCTGAGGTATTCAATTAGGTAGGGAATATTGAATTAGTTGGGGCATACTCTAGTAGGTAGGGTGATAAATATAAGTAGTTAGGGGGTAGTCAAGTAGACAAAGTAGGTATGGAATACTCAAGTATAATAATGTAAGTAGGGCATACTTAATATCAAGATATAGATCAATTATTTAGGTAGGGAATACTCAAGATAAAGATATCGATTTGGTATTCAATTAGGTATGGCATGTACTCAAGTAGGTAAAGTATGCATGGCATACTAAATTAATTAAATTAGGTAGGACATACTTAGTACAAAAATGTAGGTATGGAATAGTCAAGATGAATATATGGCTTGGGTATTTAAGTAGGTCATACTCATTGAGATCAAGATATGGCTCGATTATTCAATCCGTTAGGGCATACTTAAGTAGCTAAATTAGTTAGGACATACTCAAATAGGTAAATTAGGCATGTAATCCTCAATGGTATAAATATATTACATACATAACATGATTCAAACTTCATTTATCATTCTATTCTCCAATCCTAAAATTATGAAAATTAAGTATTGATCAAAATTGATTTAAAAAACTAACTTCTAAATGGTAACTCCTACAAATATGTAATTGATTTCAAAAGATGCAAAATGAAACTAATTTGTTATATTTAGTAAAATAAATTTAAATTATAAAAATATAAAATATAATTTAAAATTAAATGTAAACTTAAACTTATTACATTTATTTTACTAAATATATAGGACTCAAACTCACCAAAAAAAAATAAGAACATATTTTAACTCAAAGGGTGTATGTGCTTTTTAAATGGCATATGCCATTTTATCCAAAGGGAATGTGCCCTTTAGGCTTGGGACCAACCCAGAACACATTTTTAATGTTTTTTTTAAAAGGTGTGCACTCTTTACAAAAAAAGTTTTTTATTTTTCATTTTGTCACCTTTTTTGTCCCCTAAATTTATGCATCCACCCAAAAAAAATTACATGAAACAATCCAATCAAATACCAAGCTACAATTTTTATAAGAGCCAAAATAAACCTACATGAAAATTTAAAAAAATAATGTCCCACAAAAAGTGGCTAGAGAAAATAAATAACCACTTCTCAAATCTTACAAATAAAAAATACCAATTGAACACATTTACATAAGATAGAATTCTTTCATATGAATGAAACAAATGAAAATTAATTATACTTTGCATGATTAATTTATCTAGGTAACTAAATAGATACAAAACTTCTACAGTAAAAAATATATCAATAGAAACCCCACAAATTAACTTAAAGTGAAACTAGAACTAAATTTGAAAGAAATCATACAAAAACATCTTATCCTTTTGAGTCATTTTTTCAAAAATGCTTTACAACCAATAAAAATTCAAAATTAAGGTTTGATCAAATTATTATAAATCTCCTTGAAGTTCAAAGGATCTAGCCCTGTTTCATCCAAAGAAGCATAATAACCACATTATTTCTCAAAATTAACCCTGCTTTGAAATCATTCCTCAGAATTAAAGGGAATATTATCTTTTCAATATGGAGAGTAAAATAAGAAAAAATAAAATTGAAATCTAAGTTTTATCTAGGAGAAGCCCTTCTTCCTCATTGAAATAAAGTAAAGGTTATGTATCCTTCCCCCTTTCTAATATTATGGGGAGAAAATGGATCCTTAATCCATAGAAATTTATTAATATCCACCCATATGACACAAGACTTCTTATAATAATTTAAACCAAGCCTTAACCTCAAATATTTATTTTCTATAACTAGATTTGACTTAATTTTATAAATTTCATTTTGATTTTATATTTTTTTCTAAACTAGCATATTTCCTTAGAATCTTCAAAGGTGGAGAAAAATATTCTCTTATCCAAAAAGGATGATAGGATTTCAATCTCTTATAATCTTCCCATTTATCATATCTTTTTATCTCATTCTGGAGGTAATTTAGGAAAGCTTTTAAAACTTCATCCCCTGAATAAGGATTAGAGTTCCATTTTAATTATAATGAATAACTAAATTGTGCACATAAGCCTCACATAATAAATTTGTCATTTTTTATAATCTGAGGATGAAAAGTATACCTCACATAAATTATTTGGTATGTTTATTTCAATAGATAGAAAAGAGGCCAACCTACCTAGTTATAATTTTAACCATTTTTTCCTCAAAACTAGATAATAGATTATAGGAAGAGGCCAATAAGAAAATAATTGGGTAGCCTTTGTGTGAAAAAAATAAATATATATCTATAATTTATCTAAATTAGTAAATCCAAGATCAGATAAGGTAACGAACTAACATCTATTACAATATGATTTATATCATGAGCTTGACTAAATTAGATCCACTAAATCTAGCCAAGGGATCTTGTAATGTACAACACCAAAGAAGAGGGTTCTAAAGCATTTACGATAATTATACTATAAAATAACCCTATATTGGTTTAATCATATAAAATAAAACTAATCTACTACTCATCAAATATTGTGGCAGAAATGGGGATGGTTAAATAAAAAACAAAAGAAGGGATCATGGTAGGCAAATGGGGGCTTAAATCACTTAAGGTGGAAGATGATAAAAAAAAAAACATATAATATATAATATGTTTAAGTATAGATGTAATGTAATCAAGTATTTATATATTCAACACATATTACTTTGAATAATAGCTATCTATCAAATGAAATAGTAAAAGTTAAGAATATTTACATTAGGTGAACCTATCAAGTCTCAATCTCTTCCTTGGTGAATGGTGATTTGAAATAGGTTGTTGTGGATTTGTAAGGATCACACTATATAAATAATCTCTAGGGTAAAATAATCATACTTTTCATCCAATTCTTCCCAAAAGACAAGTTATCTTCCTTCCAAGGCAAACCTTAATCAATGATCCTTTCAAATGTAAATTTTTAGAATTACGAGCTGTAATAATGAAAATATGAATTTGACTATATATTAGACTGAAATGAGCCTTGTATTTATATAAATGAATAATTCTTAGCCCTTCCAAAAATTTAACTAATGAATTTTTCCAATACAATCTAGTTTTAAGTAAAAAAATTATCGTTAGGCCTCAAAATAAGTCAGCTATGACAACTTGGTTTTGTAATTGTTTTAATATTTTAGGACTTAGTGAATGTAAATCATATGTTTTTTAAAGTGTTGAGTAGACTAAATCAAGGTAATAGTATGCAAATAAATATATTTACTTATTTATTACAAAATTGACTAGCTTTGACTTTTCTAAAAATAGTAATAAATAGTTTAAGTAAAAACTTAGTTGGAAAGAAACTGATACAAATGATCTAGGTGTTAGAAATTAAGATGGAATATGTTCTATGTCATAAAGTAAATCCTGATGTCAAAACCCCTCCTAGATATTAGTTCCACAATTGTATAGTAGTGCCATTATTATAAAATTGGCATTAGTGTCATGATATTGGCAGTAGTGTCTTTTGCATAGGATTGTCCTGAGTTGTTGGATGCACCTGTGTCTAGATCTCTAAGGTTTTTTTCTACATGCACACATATTAAAATCCTATATATTATCTATAATGGCTAATTTTTTATGAAAACCTTAATCCTCAGTTTAACTATGGTATCTAGTTGATATGAGCTAAAAAGTGTGTTTTTAGTAGTGTAGGCTAGACATCCTCAACACCCCACTATGAAGAGAGTTGTCTACATAGAAATAATATGAGGGATCAATCCTGATGTAATTCTCCCCACCGAATTACTAGTTAAATTACAAGTGATGCTAGTATGATAGTGGCCTTGAGTTCCTTGAATGTGTTTTAGATTGGAAATTTAGATAATCTAAGATTAGGGATACTGTAGATGGTAGTATGCATAAGTAGGATAGAATAGGGATTGATAACCTTAATTGTGATCAACTTGTTTTGAGTTTGAATGTGTATTTTTCATATGATTTTCATCTAGTGGTTAGAGGGGTAAAATTAATGTATTTTTATTATTCTGATACTTGTGTAGGTGATAAATGATGTCTAGACTAACCTTAATAAGTTCTAGTTTCTAAAAGATATCCATTTGGGAAAATATAGGAAAAATGACACTAACAACATTTTGGGAACACTAGGCCATGTGGCACTAGTGTCCAGCTAGTAGACACTAGGCACAAAGGGTTAGGATTGGGAAATGAGGGTCTAGGACTTTTTTAGGGATGATTAAGGATGTTTATGTCCCACATAAAGGCTAGATAAGTGTGACATTAAATTCTATGATAGGTCTAGGGCCAAGCTAGGGATAGGTGGTCTCAAGTATCACTCTTAGAACTCAAATAACACTTTTGGGTGATTAAATCCCCCCTATTCTATAAATGTAGTAAATTTAAATGACTAGGATAAAGGAAAAAAAAAGCATACTTGGACTTACCTAGGAGGTGGATCCCATGAAGCTGGGTCTGAATGTGTGAAACATGCCCCAATGTGTGTGTTACAAGTGAAATATTCATAAATTAGTCCTTACTTAAGAGATATCAAAATCAAAAAAATAAACTAATTAAAGAAGTAAAACTGAGAAAAGAGATAGGAAAGAAGAAAGGAATGAATACACCTCACTAGGTAAATGAACCAATGCATAAACCTAGTGACAACTTATGTGTGCATGTAGAGAGTGATAAATCGATGAATAAATTGGGATAAACTAATGAATTTATCAATCCTTATGTTTGGGTGTCTCAAAAATTCAATCTAGTTTTGAATCCATCATTGTTTGCATCTACTTGGTAGATCATGGCCTGTGAATAACTTGGATTGGACTGAGAGTGTGTTTAACCCTCTCATGTGGGTGGCTCAATACCACAAGTAGGATATGACTCAATCATTATCCACCCATGTAGTAGATGTATCTAAAATTTAATTCCACAAATTAATATAAATATCTAACTTGGTATATCTAATTATGTATGTCAACTCTGTGGCCACTTGGGTACATTAGATGGATCCAAGCCACTCAAAAATGCCAACCACTATAGATGGAGTAAGGCATGAAATCGATGTGCAAACTATAATATGTTTTTAGGAATATAAAATAAATCAAATGACATGGAATTTTTCATTCCATCTAATCAACTAGTGTGTAATGAGCATATGGAAACAATGTGTCATGTACATGCCCCTAAATCTGATATCTAAGCATATAGATTATGTACTGAGTTCTAATAAACTATATCTAGATATTTGAACTAAATATAGGAATGGTAATTCCATGCATGATTCCCCCAATCTGAGAAAATTGATATGAACCTAAGTTAAACTAGTATTAATCTAAGCAAAATTGAGTAAAATTGATAAATTTATAACTAAATTTATGCAAACCTATACTATACTTACTATACCTTTTTGGCCAATCTAGGTTGTTTTGAAACTAAGGATACTAGAGAGTAGTTTCATGTCTTTTACAATATTATTATTTTTTAAATGTGGTGTTAGTGTCCCAATTTAGTCACTAGTGTCCTTCTAGTTTGATTTCTATACAACTGTACTATTTTTTGTGTCATTGTTTACCTATGTCTAATTTTCTCTAACTAAGCCTGTGTGCTGAAAATGTACTTTGAGTGGAATATAAGAGCCTAATATCTATGACAAACCCCTATGAATGCCCCCTATTTTTATGGAATTTTTTGAGCCTATGCAATAACTATCCTCAAAATTAAAATCTTTGCAAAATGTGTGTTAGCTAGAGCATATGCATATGTGATATCTATGTAATAATATGATATAATGTGCATGCATAACATCAGAATGTAAGATAATTTAAGGAAAATTATGTAATATAAAATGTATGTCATGTCTATAATTTACAAGGACATCAAGATATATGTGAAAATGTATGTAACAACAAATTTATGAAATAATTAGGTAGTTACCTAGGGGATGGGGCATGATGTCCATCATGACACCCAAGTAGGAATGGTAGATGCATGAGGTCCCTCATGGCATCAAAAACTAGTGTGTGTAACAGTCAAAATAAGTGTCATGGCCATGATGCATACAATAAATCATACATACAAAACACATGAGGCACACAAATTAGGCCAAGGGGCCACAAACAAGGGACATAGGCACGTGTCACTAAGTTTGATAAAACAAGACATACAAGGACATGCTAACTTGTCCACATATGCAAGCAACAAGAAATTTCGCTGAGATCCACATAGAAGTGTATGTTCAAATGTCTACATACATAATCAAGAAGACACACAAGGACATGGGCACATGTCCAAAACTTACATACTATGAATAGAAGTGGCATAGAGCCAAAGAGCAATGGCATAGTAAAATTCCATTGAATAGAATAATCATAGGGATACAATCAAGTCTAAACTAGGACAACTAGAAATGAAAGTATACATGAACATGTAATACAAATTTGTTTAAGATCCAATAGGTACATATACTGAGTCTAAAGAAGTAGTATCTAGAAAAATATCTGAGTAAGTGTGGCATGATCAATATCAAGATACAACAATGTTAAATATGTGATGTAGAGTTTAAAATGATGTAATATGGTAATCAAAATTGTGTATAGGGTGCTCCCAAATGGGTGAATGTATCAAATTAATAACCCATGTATCTATGTATGTGCACCCAATAGGTAGATAATAACAATTCTAGATTAATGTAGTAGACTTGAGTCCTGTAGTAAATCTACAAGCACTCAACAAAAACAAGTGAATCATGTATATATGATAAAATTTGACCATACTAAGATGTTAGCATATGTAGTGTTTGTAAAATATAAGAAATTTAAAAATGGAAATGCATACAATCTATATTTTTATGTTTTTTGAGTAGATATTAGATTTTTTTTGTGTTTTGACATATTATATTATTTTTATATTTTCTAGATATAAGATATGTACAAACAACATGAAAATGAAACTATATACAAAGAACAAGAAATAATGAAAATATGTACAATAAGGGAGAAACAATACTAACCAATGAGTCTTATGGAAGACTCACTATCACTCTAGTCTATGTCAAAAATAGGATGGTAATCTCTCATGCAGTGTGATTGATATGTTGTAGTTAAATGATGTTGCAGTATGAATCTAGATATTGTTCATCATCAAAATCATAATAATCATAATAACCTATAATTTTAGAGGGAATTGCCTCATACTATGGAGTTGACCTTTCTAAATTGTGCTTTGGAATATTTATTATGTTTTTATCATTTGAAATTATGCTTATTGTATGCATATGGTGATATGGATGTTATTTTGATATAAATCCATTTTTGAGAATGTTTTTTTTGCTTAACATGATTTTAACTTTGTAACTTAAGTTCTTTCTCTTTTGTAACATTTCCTATATATCTAGACTTGTTGCGTGGATAAATTGTATCAGTGAATGATTTGCCTTAGGGTGTTCAATAAATCCCAAACCTTGTTGACCAACATTATCAACTTCTAGAATATGAGTGTTGATGCCTTGGACCTATTTGCTCAAACCTTTACCATGATAATCAAACTATTATAGATATTTTTGACTAAACCCATATGGCTTTGAAATTTGAGCCTCATTTTGTAGAGGTAGATTTTCATCTTTTCATTTATTTATCTTTGTTGGTTATATTATTTCTTGCTCTGATTGTGATGTGTGAACCTTTTATTGTTTTGAGTTATTCTTTGGTAGCTATTTTTGTACTATTTCTAAATTTGACAATTTTTGAATTTGTAGATGTGCCATTATTTTTTGTTTGAATGATGTATCATTATTTGAGTCATCTATATCCATTATTTTTTGTATTTTTATTTTTTAATTCTAAACATGAATCAGGGTGGTGCCCATGCATTCTATGATATGCACAATAATATATGGGTCTCTTCACTAGGTGTATAGGGGTAGGTTGATAAATTTCGCTTTAATAATTTCCCTTATTATCTCTCTTCAATTCTTATTTGATATTTGAATGATTCTTGAAACACTAGTTTTCTATGTACTTTGTTATGATTTATGATTTAGACATGAAAAAGTGCTAGGCACAATGTTTCTACATGTAGATGCATAGACATGATTTACACTATCATATTCTAAAGACTATGTAATGTAATGTGATTTACCAATAATTTGACCTTTTCATTGTTATCTACTAGACTTGCACCCTTGTGAAGGTAGTTTCAAGCCTTCATAGTCTAAAGTAACATGGAGACAATCCTAGTCTGTGGGTAACCTAATACATGGATTAAACCTCTATATTTAAAGGCTAGCTCCAATTAATCTATCATTTAGGCTCTGTACAATATACTACTAGATTCCAAGGAAAAGGAAAGGAAGATAAACTGAAAGAAAACTTATCTAACTGAAGTGATACACCAAAATCTATCCTTCACTTGCTTAATATGCACTAAGAAGTTTGAATAAAGATAAGGGTCTATTTTCACTTCTCAAATGAAAGTATCCAAACATAAATATTTCACATAGAGGATTAACTTGATGCATGATCTAAGGAAACTAATCAATAGGTCTCTCAAAGACACTAAGGAAAGCTTACACTTGCCATTCATACAAGATTATTCAAGCACATTATACAACTTGTAATGATGAAATAACACCTAAAAATAGTTTAAAAAGGAGAGTACAAAATGCACTATCACTATTATTGATTAATTAACCCTAAATATACACTATTCACAAGCATTGAGGAGGCATGAATTATCTTATTCATTCTAAAGAGGCAAGTACAAGTATTTTTATAAGTAGGGACATGTCAAAACTCTAGTTCAGACTTTTTTACAATGCCAAAAATAGGCTTACATATAGATTAAATGAGAGAGAGAGAGAGAGAGAGAGAGAGAGAGAGAGAGAGAGAGAGAGAGAGAGAGAGAGAGAGAGAGAGAGAGAGAGAGAGAGAGAGAGAGAGAGAGAGAGAGAGAGAGAGAGAGAGAGAGAGAGAGAGTAAAAACTAAAAAGTAGGAAATGTGACATCCACTAGGTCCTTCTCCAATTCTAATGTAGCACTTCCTTGATTATCTCTTTTCTTTTTTCACTAAAGTGTCATAGATATAGAAATTATATTTTTATTGAAGTTTTTAATAAGTCATTAACATTAATTGGAGGAGTATGACCAATTGATGCACCTACATTCTTGCTTGCACACCCTATTTCTAGCTTGTTTGTCTTTCTTGATGAATGAGTCCTCTTCCTTGAAATTAGGTCTTCATGTATTGATTAATTATCCATTTAAATATTATTATAATCCATTTATGATGTCTCTCCACCTTAATTTGGTTGTTAGGATGCTCATTGATGCTTGTTTGACTATTTCAACATGCTAGGTGTAGGAAGGAAGGCCTTATTAGGAGTATTGAAGACTATTTAAACCCTTTGAATATTATTTTAAAATTAAATTTAATTATTCCTAACCTCCAATTGGCATGTAAGAGAGAAAAAAAACTTATGTAACCTTCTTAATGACTTTTATGCCTTGACTTAGTTGATTATTCACTTGAACTCCTCCTTATGCAAAGTGGTGTAAGAAAGAGAGAATTGGGGTTTGATTTGAAATAGGAAAATTTTCTCTATGGATGGCTTCCCAACATAAATTTATACTTGAAACAAGGAAATTGGAGCCATCAAGTAGTCTAAAAGATGTGAATTTTCACCAAGACCTTGCTTTTTCTCTATTCCTTATAACCCTAAAATTTTGTAAATATCCTTGTGTAGAAGAATGTATAAACTATAATGGATAAATTAAAAAAAATTATATGACCCTATATCCTCTTAAAACTCCATACCAAGTTTTAGGATCTGATTCATAGTGGAAGTATCTCTTTTGTAACATCACCACTAGGATCTACCTAAAATTATGTGATTTTTTTTAAAAAATTTAACATATTCCTTAATTATATTACACCATGAAAATATAATTAGTGATCCATATAAATTAATATAAATATGATAACTTAAAATTAAGCATGTGACATCATTAATCACTGATCACTATCATCATGTGAAATACATCATAATTGAAAATAGAAAATAAACTATAGACTTCTAGCCACAGTTGGTACAATATACAACCACTACTATCAATGTACAATAAGTAAGTAGTTACAGTTCATAGGGATAATTTTTCAGTAATAAATATAATATAATTTAAAATATAATATACATGGCTCTGTAGAGCATGAGTTTCCTAAAACTCTAGTATCTATAACAATCTCAAGTGTTACCTCCAAAGAAGTATTATTATGGGGAGGGAGAGCATCATTCAAGCACTTTTCCATAGCAACCATAGAACATTAATCCCTCACATAATCCCCCATCAGGAAATGGACCTCCCTTCACATATGATTAGACAGTGAAGGTTTGGGAATCCAGAGAGATAAGTTAGTACTCGTGTGTTCTATGATTTCTATAAACATGTGGTGTACCATAAAAAAATACATTCTAAAATGATATCATGAAAACATGTAAATAATACATATGAAATGATAATGTATAAATAACATTAATTTAGCCAAATTTTTCAATAGTTATTGATCTCTAGGATTAGTCAATTTCAAACACACCACTTGATTGAATTACCTTCATTTGGTATTGTGAATCTAGTAATCTAGTGAAGTCCATCTCACTACTTGCATAGAATCAACAATACAAGATCAGGTTATCATAAATACAACCATATATTCATACATATTATCTCCTACTAGCAAACATATACATGCTAAATATATAATCAAAATTCATACATTTAGTCCATCAAATGTATGAATGAATCTCCACAATATTATTTAATACATAAATAACAAGAATAACAACTACAACTTATACAATCCATGTATAATATATGTCTAAACTATAATTTTATAATTACTATAATTAATTTTAAATAAAACATATTCTATGACATCCCATAATATCATAGTCCACTACCATTAAAATACAAACAACTAGTCATAACATTAGAAGTTATAGTTTTCATGAAACACATAAT
The DNA here is from genome assembly GCA_037957365.1 of Torreya grandis. Lineage (NCBI taxonomy): Eukaryota > Viridiplantae > Streptophyta > Pinopsida > Cupressales > Taxaceae > Torreya > Torreya grandis. The sequence continues at coordinate 5,717,398 of JARHVA010000328.1, read as the reverse complement.
ATTTTGTTTTAGTAAATTGTTGTATTTTTAAGGGGGTTATGTACATATGAAGGTAATGTTCTATTCTTCAGAAGTCTAAAACTTAGTTTTGAACTATCAATAGACCTATAAATATAGGTGTATGTATATATTTATGCACATGCATAACATATATTATAAAATTCATATGTTATTAATACATAATTAACATACTACCATTTTAATCATTTTTCTAAGAGAAAATTATATGTTTCCAACCATTGTTTAACTTTTCACAAAAAATGCATCAAGTCCATATGGGGTTTTCTACATTCCAAAAACCTTATTTAACTCACTTAGTCCTACATAAAGGTTATAATTCATTATTCAAAAAGTCAAATATACACAATATATATTTCCTAGGTAGATTGCCAAAGCTTATAGCTCATATATCCTTTATTTTGTTTGACTAAAGCATACTTTGTTCATATATATCTATACATATATACTCATAGTTTGTAGACAATTTTTCCCAGTTTGTGTATATAAGTTCATAATATTTATGACATATTTGTTCAGCTCTATATTTTCATAGTTTCGTGCACCATTTACACATGCACAACCCTTATATATACATAGATAAGTCAAAATTAAATGAGTAAATAAATCCACATAAAACACTTAGTGAATAAACTCAAATGTACTCTATCAAGATATATAAATCACTTAGTCACCAAACATTTACCTTATTATGTTCTTTAATAGGCACCTTATCCATAGCTCTACTAGTATCATCACTATGTATTCTTTTACAAACTTTGAAACTTTTATGATATCACACATTTATATATACTTAATCAGTATACGTAAATATAAATGGTTGACATGTATATTATAATTTTCATGTTTTCACTTTAACCATTATTTAAAAATAGTTGATCCAATTATGATAGCAATTTTTGGAAATCATATAAGATAATAGTATATTATTTCCATATACAGAGGTTAATTATTGAAGTATATTCATTCATGTATGAATCATTATTCATTTTTAGATGAGGCAAGGATGCTTAATGTTATTTGGTGCTTATATAAATAAATGCCATAACTTAGATTTCTTTTGTGATTACCAAATCACCATACTCTTTTTTTTATGTATGAAGTCACTTTCTTAAATAAGCATATGCCTTACTATGTTTTAATTCTCTGTAAAAAATAGTTGAAGTCCCTTTAAATATTTTAACAAACTACCATACTTCGGAAGGAGTTCGACCTGTAAAAAAATGTATTATCATAATAGTAAATACAAATTTTTCAAAATTCATTGATTATGTTTTGGGGTAACTTGTTGTTGACTAGCACTGAATAATTATATATACTACTTTAATTAATTCATTGTGTCTTCCTAAGTAGTTTGATATAAATGTTGAGCACCACACTATAGATCAATACAATTATTTATATACAGCTACCATGAATAAGCATATTCAATTCAATAATTTTTCAATTTACAAAAACTATATAGTTTGACCTCTAAATTTACATCTCCACACTCACAAATAATAAGAATAATAATCACAATAGACTCTTTGTATAATTTATTGAGTTTATTTCCAAGTATAGAGTTTTTGGATATCAATACATTTAGTTTACTTAATTATATCAAATACACATAATTTAAGTGCAATGCCTACCTGGGAGTGTTCCTCTTGGGTAACAACCCCTTTGTGCTCTCCTTCTATGCTCTCCTTCTTCACTTCTCTTCCAAACTCTTCCACCCCTACTGCACCCCCCTTTCCTTTCAAATAACCTCCTTTTAAATCTTTTTCTTTATTTTCTTTTTTGAATAACTCTTTCTATTATATTATCACGAAAAGGCGTAACTTTCTTTCTTTTTTATTTTATTCTATATTTTTTAAAGCTTCCAAATATATATATATATATATATATATATATATATATATATATATATATATATATATATATATATATATATATATATATATATATATATATATATATATATATATATATATATATATAAATATATATATATATATATATATTTGTTTTAATTCCTTTATTATTTTTATTTTTTTAATGCTTTTTCTATATATATTTTTACTATAAGATATTTATAAATTCTCTTTTATTATGTATTTACTGTTATTTTTTTAAATAAAATATTATGACAATAAATAGCCTCTTAAAATATTATTACATTCCATCATTAAAATGGTAAACAATACCTTATTATTTAAATCAAATTAAACTAGCCACAACATGAATCTTAAAAGGTTAATTCTTCATAAACATACATTTAAACTAAACTAACATAGATGTTCAAGCATATAAATGCCAAGAATTCTCAATAAGTACTTATGTTAGCCATGCAACCATGCATAAAACATGTTCTAAATAATATGGTATGTGCATGGTTCTAGTTGATTTATATATCATCCCCAAACAACTCCATCTACATCACCCTCTTCGATTATGCTCTCCCTTTGTCATACTCTGAGGGATGAGTCTCTCCTATGTCAACCTCACAATAATCAGGTAGTTAGATCATAACATCATGACATATATTCATCATCAAATACTGTTGAAATAACAAATCAACATAATCATAATGTAAACATATACACTATAACTAACTCATAACAATGTGATCATGTAACCTAAGTAATATCCAACTATCTCATAACAACATATATCTCAAAACTTAGTTAATAAATACCAAATCAAATTGCCAACTATAAATATCCACAAATAATCAAGTAAGTTTTATTAACAATGAATCAAGGTGTAACATCTTTCCCCCCTAAAGTTAGTCATTGTCCTGGATGACTCTTATTCAAATATAAGTTATAAATTTAAAACATTTTTTAGTAGTATAAAGTATCAAATCAAGAAAATAAATGTGGAAATTAGATATATAACTCATCATATTCCTCCCAAGTAGCAATATCCTTAGAGTATTGATCCCACAAGACCTTGCACTATGACATCTCTCTATTACACAAATGTGAGTGTCAATTAATCTAATTGGTTCTACCATGAACACCTTAAAATCCAAAACCTACAAAACATTCCAATCCAACACATACATAGGATCAACTATATAATTTTTAAGATAAGAAACATGGAATACATTATGTAATAGAGCTATGGATGGTGGAAATATAAGCTTATACATCATAGGATTGACCACTTTTAACACCTTGAAGGGTCCTACATATCTTGGTGATAGTTTTTCTAAATTCCCAAATTTAATTGATTTTTTTTGTGGCTTAACCCATAAGAATACTTTATCATGTACTAAAAACTACCCATTTATCCTTTTCACATCAGCATAACTCTTCTTCCTATCATTGGCCTCAACCAATCTCTACCTAATTAGTCTGACTTGTTCTTCCATTTTAAAAAGCTTCTTAGGTCCAAATACTAACCTATCTTCCAACATATCCTAATTGATTGGTATCATGCACCTTCTTACATATAGTGCCTCAAATGGTGTCATCCTTAAAATTGATTATTATGAGTTATTATAAGTAAATTCAACCAATGAAAGATAATCTTTGCACTTGTATTATTGATCCATGTAATACATATGAATAAGATCCTCTAACACATGATTAACTTACTCAATTTGACCATCAATCTCTAGGTGATATGCAGTTCTAAAGTTTAATTACATACCCAAAGTTGAATTCAGAGTTACCCAAAACCTAGAAGTCATCTTCAAATCATGATCTGAAATGAGCTTCTTTGTAAATCCATGTAACCTATATACTTCCCTTATGAACCTCTTCACAAGAATAGGTGCATGATCTATCAAATTTATTGGTATAAAATGAGCCACCTTGGTTAGTTTTTTAACTACTAACAAGATCATATTTTCCCTATTTCATGACATGGGTAGACCTTGGACAAGTTCCAGGTCATGTAGGGCATATTTCATATCATAAGGTTTTATTTTCCTTGATTCATAAGCTACCACTACACCATCCTACATAAGGACTCTTAGTACATCCCTAAATGCACCTATGATCACCAAAAATTGACCATTGGGGTTAGGGACTCTAAACACTAGTGTTGAAGTAAGCCTTCTTCTAAATTCTTAAAAATATATTTCATATTTATCTAACCAGACAAAACTTTAATTATTCCATTGTAAAGAAGTAATTAGATTAGCTATCTTGGAAAAATTCAAAACAAACTTCCTGTAATACCATGTTAACCCCATAAATTTTTTTACATCATGCATATTTTTTGGCACTGTCCATTCCATAATGTCTCTTATATTTTCCAAATCTACATAAATAATATGTCTTATATATTTCACTCTCTCCTAAAAAAATATGCACTAAGACAATTTTCCATATAACTTGTGCTTTCTCAGTAATTACAGAACTAATTATAGATGTTGAAGGTGCTCCTCTTCATTCTTAGAGTATATAATAATTTCATCAATAAATAACAAAACAAAGTGATCTAGATAATATATAAACACATTGTTCATGAGATTCATGAATGTTATTGGGGCATTATTCAACTCAAATGGTAACACTATGAACTCATAATGCCTATAATGAGTTTTGAATGCTATCTTCAAAATATCTTCATCCCAAATCCTTAGTTGATGGTATCCTACTCTAAGATTAATCTTTGAAAAGACCATTTATTCTTGAATTTGATTAAAATTATCATCTATATGAGGTAACAAATACCTATTTTTGATAGTTACCTTGTTTAACATTATATAATCAATGTAAAGTCAAAGAGCACAATCCTTCTTCTTGACAAAGACAGTTAGTGTACCCCATGGTGACACACTTGGCTTGAACAACTCTTTTGATAATAATTCTTGGAGTTAATCCTTCAATATAACCAACTCAATAGTTGTCATCCTATATGGTGAATTAGACTATGAATATAAATTACGTATAATATCAATATAGAAATTGAACTCACATTTAGGAGGTGATCCTAACAACTCTTCCAAAAACACATCATGAAAATTCTTAAAGAATAATCTTTGAGAGATGGTTCTTTAGGTTCCTCCATTTCATTTATCTTGATGATAAATGCTTGGCACCCTTTTTTTATGCTCTCTTGAGTTGAATTACATAAATATTCCTAAGCCTCAACTCTCTTTTCTCACCATGATTTTGTGTTTGATTTACAAAATATTCCAAACACTCAACCTTCTCCAAGTAGCAGTTAATATTGGCCTTATTTTTTATAAACCATTTGAATCCTAAGATCATATAATATGACCCTAGTGGTTCTACATATAGATCCACTACTATTGTGAATTTGAGAAACCTAATCTCTGCTTCAACTAAACACTTATCAACTATGACATTAGAATCATTCACATATTATACTGACCATGCATTTTCCATTACTCCATCTCTTATAGAAAACTTACTAATAATTTTAGGAGTTATAAAATATTATGTATCCCCTTTATCTATTAAAATGGAAGCTGGATGTTCAAACAAAGTACTTGATATCTCTATAGGTGATGCTTTAAATTTGGATTGTCGATTATCAACTACTAAATGAATATATTGTTGAAAACTACCCTAATGAGGAATATGACCTTTTTTATTTGATTTTTCTTAAGGGTACTCATGATCATAGTGGTCATCTCCACAAATGAAATAACCTCCAGGTGGTCCTTTCCTATCAGCCTATTCATTTCCTTTGAAAACCATTACTTAGTTTCTTGTTGCCTAATCCGTTATTGAATTTGGCATTCTAATTTTTGAAGTGCTTCCTCGAGTCTCCACTCCTCTATTTTTAGTTCTTATTTTTGAAAGTTGACTTAGAATTTCCAAACTTTTTTCTTGAAAATTTCCTTGGCCTGTGCAAGAGACTTAAAATTCTATTCCTATTTAACTACCTTCTCAAATACTTGTTTCATGGTAAAATGTACATGAACATATAATTTTCCATAAATTTAGGGTTTTAATCTCATGATAAACTTCTTGATCTTGAACCTCTCAACTACCTTGTACTTAGGTACATACTTCATAATTTTCGTAAACTCCTCCTAGTATTCATTCACTGATAAATCTCCTTACTTTAGATTCTATAAATATTTGAGCTTCTAATAAAAATATAACTATAGAAGCCATTATGATTTAAACAAATTCACAAATTACTCCCAAGTAGTGGTGATCAAATTAAGGTTCATTTACAACTTCTTGCTGGCCCACCATGTAGCTACCTCACCAGCCAATTGGTATGCTCCCAAACTACTTTAGTGACCTCAGATTAGTTTCAAATATTTGAATACTTATCAATCTCTATCAGCCATGCTTAAACTCTATCACCCAAAATAATTTTGTCGAACTTAAGTAGGCTCACCTTTTTCAGATCCCTAGCCGACTCTATAGATACCTATGATCTTGCATCCTAAGGATTTCCTACTTAGCGGGATGATATTAAAGTTATTAATTATGTTATTCCTCTCCATGGCCATGAAATTCCTAATTTAAGGTTTTAATTTGATCCCTAATATCATTCATGGATATGATTATCAAATCTAACTTTACTGCTTACTCAATGGCATATCGATTAGGATGAAATAGAGGGTTACTATCATTGACATTCGATGGACCCTCTCCAAATACTATAAATTTCACCATCTCCTTTATAGTAAATAGAAAGATAAAAAAGTGTTAGTGGACTCATTTGGTCTTAGATTTTTATCTATAGCTCTGATACCATATGTAACATCCCCACTTAGATCTACCTAGAAATACATTATTTTCTAAAATTTTAATAACATATTCCCTAATTAGATTACACCATGAGAATATAATTAGTGATCCATATAAATTACCATAAATATGATAAATTAAAATCAAACATGTGACATCATTCATGACTGATCACTATCATCATGTGAAACACATCATAACTGAATATAGAAAATAAACTATAGACTTTTAGCCACAGTTGGTATAATATACATCCACTATTGTCAATGTAGAATAAATAAGTAATTAAAATTCATCAAGATAATGTTTCAATAATGAATATAATATAATGTACAATATAAAATACTTATCTCCATGAAGCATGAGTTTCCCAAAACTCTAGTATTTATGGAAATATCAAGTGTTATCTCCAAAAAATTACTACTAGGGAGGAAAAGCATCATCCAAGAACTTTTTCACATCACTATGGACCATTAATTTCCCTCACAATCCACCATTAGGTAATTTCCCTCCATTCATGAATGAGTATATAGTGATGGTTCAGGAATGTAGAAAGACAAACTGGTACCTATGTGATGTATGATTTATACAAACATACAGTGTGCCATAAAGAAATTCATTCTAACGTGATATCACACAAACATGTAAATCATACATATAAAATGACAATGTATAAATAAGATTATTTTGGAAAAAGATTTCAATACTTATTGATCTCTAGGATTATTCAATTTCAAATGCACCACTTGATCAGATTACTTTCATCTGACATTATGATGCTAGTAAGCTAGTGAAGTCCATCTCACTAATTACATAAAATCAACAATGCGATATTGGGTTATAATAATATAACCATAGATTCACATATATTATCTCATACTAGAAAACACATACATTCTAAGTACAAAAATAATCAAAATTCATACATTTAGTCCATCAAATATATGACTGAATCTCCACAACATTATTTAACACATAAATAACAAGAATAATAACTATAGATTATACCATCTAGGTATAATATATGTCTAAACTAATTTTTTTAACTTTTTATAAGTAATTTACAATCAAATATACTATATGAAATCCCATAATATCATAGTCCACAACTAATAAAATACAAATAACCAATCATAACAATGGAGGGTATAGTTTTCACAAAACACAATCTTCCATTTTAGCAATTTGATGTATTTTTAAGGGGGTTGTATACATATGCTAGTGTTCTATTCTTTATAATCCTAAAACTTAGTTTTGAACTATCAATATAACTATAAATATAGGCATATTTTATATATTTATGCACCCATTTAACATTTATTACAAAATACATAAGTTCTTAATATATAATTACCATACTATTGTTTTATTAATTTTTCTAAGAGAAAATTATGTGCTTCCAACCATTGTTTAACTTTTCAAAAAAAATGCATCAAGTTTATATGGGGTTTTATACATTATAAAAACCTTATTTGACTCACTTAGTCCTACATAAAGGTTATAATTCATTGTTTGGAATGTTAAATACACACAATATATATAGTGTATATTTCCTAGTTAGACTATCAAAGCTTATATCTTATATATCCTCTCTTTTGTTTTACTAATGCATACTTTATTCATATATATCTATACATATATAGTCATAGTTTGTATATAATTTTTCCCAGTTCATGTATATATAAGTTCATAATGTTTATGACATATTCGTTCAACTCTATATTTTCATAGTTCTATGTACCATTTACACATGCATAACCCTTATACATATACATAGATAAGTCAAACTCAAAAGAGTAAATAAATCCACATAAATCACTTAGTATATACTCATGGGTACTTATGGATAAACAAATCCACATAAATCACTTAGTAAATAAACTCAAATGTACTCTATTATGATATATAAATCACTTAGTCTCCAAATATTCACCTTTTTGTGTTCTTTAATAGGTGTCTTAGCCATAACTCTACTTGTATCATCACTATGTATTATTTTATAAAATTTGAAACTTGTATGATACCACACATTTATATACATAACTAGTATACATAAATATAAATAGCTAACATGTATATTATAATTTTCATGTATTTACTTTAATTAGGATTTTAAAATAGTTGATCCAGGTATGATAACAGTGCTCAAAAATTATAGAATAGTATAATATCTTACTTCCACATACAGGGGTTAATTACTAGAGTATATTCATTGAATATATAATTATGACTTATGTGCAAATTATTGTTCATTTTTAGATTAGGAAATGATGCTTAACGTTGTATGGTGCTTATATATATAAAAACCATAACTCAAATTTCTTTTATGACTACCAAATCACCATACTCTTTTTTTATGTATGAAGTCACTTTATTAAATAAACATATGCCTTACTGTGTTTTACTTCTCTATATAGAATAATTTAATTCCCTTTATAGATTTGAATAAACTGCCATACTTGGGAAAGAGTTTGATCCATACATAAAAATGTATTGTTGTAATAGTAAATATAGATTTTTTAGAATTTGCTAATTATGTTTTAGGATAATTTGTTATTGAATATCACTAAATAATAATTTTTACTACTGTAGTTTAATTAGTTGTGTCCTCCTAAGTAGTTTGTTCTACATTTTGAGCACCACACTATAGATCGATACAATTATGTATATACAACTACTATGAATAAGCATATTTAGTTTAATAATTATTCAATTTACCAAAACTATACATTTCTACCTCTAAATTTACATCTCCACACTCATAAATAATAAGAATAATAATCATAACAAACTCTTTGTATAATTTCTTGAGTTTATTTCCATGTTCATAGTTTTTTTATATCAATACATTCAGTTTACTTATTCATATCAAATACACATAATTTAAGTGCAATGCATACCTAGTAATGTTCCTCTTGGGTAATGTCCCCTCCATGCTCTCCTTCTGTGCTCCCTTCTATGCTCTCCTTCTTCTCTCCTCTTCCAAACTCTTCCACCCCTATTGCACCTTCCTTTCCTGTTAGATAGCCTCCTTTTTAATCTTTTTATTTATTTTATTTTTTGAATAACTTTTTCTATTCTATTATCATGAAAAGGCATAGCTTTCTTTCATTTTTATTTTATTCTATACTTTTTTTAAAATTCCAAATATATTATTTTATTTATTTTAATTCATTTATTCATTTAATTTTTCTTTTGATGCTTTTTCTATATATATTTTTATGAGAATATATTTACAAATTATCTTTTATTATTTATGTATTATTATTTTTTTAAATAAAATATTATGATAATAAATAACCTCTTAAAATATTATTACATTCCATCATTAAAATGGTAAATAACACATTATTTAAAACAAATTAAAATAACAACATAAATCCTACAAGGTTAATTCCACATAAACATAAATTTGAACTAAACTAGCACACATGTTCAATTATCTAAATGAAAATAATCATCAATAAGTACTTATGCTAACCATTCAAGTATGCATAAAACATGTTCTAAATAATGTGGTGTGTGCAGGGTTCTAGATTATTTCTCTGTCATCCCCTAGTAACTCCATCTACGCCACCCTCTCTGATGATGCTCTACCTCCCTCATGCTCTGATGGATGAGTCTCTCATGCTTCAACCTCACAACAATCAGGTAGTTAGATCATAAAATCATGACATATATTTATCATAAAATACTGCTAAAATAACAAATCAACATGATCATAATGTAAACATATACATTGCATCTAACTCATAGTAATGTGGTCATGTAACCTAAGCAATATCCAACTATCCCATAATAGCATATATCTCAAAGATTATTTAATAAATACCAAATAAAATTGACAAATATAAATATATATGGATAATCAAGTAAGTATTATTAATGAATAATTGGGATGCAACATCTTTTCTATGATTTCTCTCTCCAATTAGGCCTAGTTAGGCATCCTAGGCTTGGAAATAGATATTTGACCCAAATGGCCACTCACACATATGAAACCTCCTAAAAGTGTTTGATTCACTTTTCCTAGCCTAAGACTATCCTCATGCTAAATTTTAAGTTTTTTTTCTTTATGTAGATGGGAAAATCATGAAATGGTCATTGGCAAGCCTAGATGCTTTTGTGTGCTTGAGGGGTTGTTTGAGATTTTTTTCATGAAAATTATAGATTTTTGTGTTTTAAAATGACTTTATGATACCTTTATAACCCTTAAATAACTCATTCCTTAGAGATTAAAGTCTCTTATTGCACTCATAATCCTTCACCATTGATTTTTCACATGCAAAACTAAGTTCTCTCACCTTTTAAGCTAGTAGCTAATTTTCAGGGACTATGTAACAACTCTTGGGACATGTATAAAAATTTAAATGATGTTAGATCCTCTATAAAGTCCCAATAAACCTTTTAAAATGGTTTAGATGTCACTCTACTACCTATACCCTCACAAACTATCCCAAAATTACATATTTTGCCTTATACCATATGGTATTATACCTGGACATGTGAACAAACACCTAAAAGTGAATCTTAGGATATTTTTGAATGTCATTAGGAACATTTGGAAGTAAAATCATAACATTTGAGGCCATTAATAATAATATTCTATCCATTAGGTCAATTGTAGGGTTTAAGAAGGATTTTAAGAGGTTTAAGTTCTTAACAATGATTCATAAAGGATATGGGTCCATTCCAAAAACCAATGCCAAGAATTTTTAGTGGGGGGCCTATAAAATCCATTATGTTCTCAATTTACCATGTATCTCTTCATGAAATTTCTAAGAAAATAAAATGACCTCTTCAAGCTCCTTCTCAAGCAAAATAATGTTATCTGCCTTCTAGTTGATTGTTCATAAAATGTCAAGACCAAATGGATGAACCAATGTCATATGTATAAATAATATGACCCCATATAACACCTCTATCAACCTCAATTTACCATACATCACTTGAAATAATTTTTAAGTTATGCAAATTTGCCTCTCGAGCTAGTAACTATATATAAAAAGCATGAGAAAGACTATTTTGGTTCTTAAGACCTAGAAACACATTTCCATATCAAAAAAATATTTAAACATGTTTTTAAATATCTTTTAAATTATCCATAATTATTCTCTACAATACTAACCATCTCTCGAGCTAGTAACTATATATGAAAAGCATGAGAAAGACTATTTTGGGTCTTAAGACCTCAAAACACATTTCCATATCAAAAAAATATTTAAACATGTTTTTAAATATATTTTAAATTATCCATAATTATTCTCTACAATACTAACCATACAAACAATCTTGACACATTAAACTTTGCCATTGAGGGTTTCTACGCAAACTATGTATGTTGACCCTAGAGATCTATAAACTAAGTTTCTCTCCTTGTCCACTGGATCCAATACATGATTAAAGTATTAATAATTTTAATACACACTCTTATAATATATTATACATTTAATCTCTTATTTATAAACATGTTTTCTTCACACTTTGATTTTGAGTGGGTCTGTAGGTTCTTAATAGACTATGTTCCCTAACTGATCATTGTCCCACTGAGCCTGACCTCCATATACCCTTATAATGGAAATGGATTCCATTAATTACTCTTATATCTCATTAAAATTCATCTATAACACTCTCCTATCAATAAAATTGTAACCCCTAGCAACATTTTCATTCTTTCCAAAGACTACCTATAGGTGCATATTTTATAGGTGTGCATTTACTATTTGACTGGCTTATATAGAGGAATGTGAATTAAAAAATACATTTAATAGGTCTATTAAATGGATTTATAACCTCTTAAAATATTTTTAAATTTCAATAAACTCCTCTCTTCTTCCACGCACACAAGTTTACACTATGCATGGGCTGACTGTGTTTTCATCGTGCTAACTGTAGGTTCAATAGGCCCGAAGAATCATTTTGAGAGGTTTATTTATTTGAAAAAATATTTATGAATTTATATCTAACTATAAAATATTCAATAAATATTTTTATCTAAATAATCAACTTTACCATTGTGCTCTTTCATCCTTTTGTCTTTTACTCAATTAGGCTAAGTTAGGCTGAGTTGTAAGTGATCTTTTGAAGTTCAAAACCTCTTAAATTGATAAGTTGAAAAATATAGGTATTTTAATATGTTTAAAACCTTGATATTATTAACCCATTAAATTTAAATATCACTATTCAACTTATTTCTCTCACACATAAATTTATTCATGTGATCGCATGAAAGTCATCTAGCTGACTATGACTGAACATGGTTGTAAGTACACATTTATACTTGAATATAGACTAAGACTTACTTTGACTTTATTTATAAATTATTATTTGTATTAGATTACTATGATAGGTTATTTATAATCCAATTTATTTTTTTATCTTACAAACTCTCATCTTCACTACTTTATCATATGGTCATTTACTCCACTGCCTTTCATGTCAAGCCTGACTATGTGTAGAGGTTCAACTTTAGGTCTAGTTAGACAATAAGTTTTAATTTTATCATATATAGTAGGAATATAATCATGTATTTTTAATCATTTAACAATCCTTTAATTTAATTTACTTAATTTTATGAATGTGAAATTCATATACTCTCAAACTTGAAACTCAGACCTTTGATTGTGAACAGACCTGTATATAACCATCTTAAGCTTGTTATGTGAAAAACACCCTTTAAATTCCATTAATAATATTAATATCATTTTTATATTATTTTTAAATAAATCCATGATATTATTTACTTCCATATAGACCTCTTGATCCTCCATATAACACACAACATCAATATCTTCTCAGTTATGCCTATGATGAGCCTGTATATGTATTCCACTAGGCTTAGATCTTACTTTTGTGTATTTCTCCTTTTTTTAAATCATATCTCCATATTTTTGAACATGTATAATGAATATTGATCATGATCATGATTTAATATATCATAGATTGCTTCATATGGACCAAGACCACCTCATGATCACTAATATATAACTCACACAAGGATGAAACCTACGTGTATGTGCTTTATTGCTAAAAGATCTTTTGTGCACCAGATCTGATTCCACCAATCCCCTATATGGATTAAATATTATCATTAAACATATTTAATGTGAATATGAACTTCAAATATCATTCAAATACACATTCAACACCTTTCTCATATATATTATGTGTTAGCAGAATGTATGTACACAGTCCATAGTCCTAAATGGCATTATGCTTATCTTTTTGAGAATGAAGTCACTTTTTAATTATATATTGATCTCTCTCATGAATTCAATACCTTTACATAATTTTTAACAAGGAAAGCAAGACTTCCTTACTCTATTATTGCAAGTAGATCAATGACAAAGTAAAAAAGGCTTGAAAACATTGTTGTTGCTTGGAAAAAATGATGTTAGAGTGAACATGGATAACATTGGTTTAGTTTTAGAGATTTATATGGAATTAAAACATGATATTTAATCCTTATAAACTTTATCCAATCATCAATAACCCTGAAATATGAAGAAATAATGATAAGTATCTTACAAATGTTCAAAAATAGAGTTTTCTTTACCAAATTTGGCTAACACATGATAAATGGTTTTGGATAAACTTTTTAGATTATTTAATAAACCTTATATATCCCCTTAAATTTTAATTAAACATTAAACTTGTTTCAAACTACCATCTTTAAGAAGAAAACAAGCATGTGGGGTTTATAGGTAATTTTAGACTACCCCGAGGTCTTAAATATTATTTATAAAGGAGAAGGGATGAATCTAATGAAAAATGATACAAATATTAATCTCAATATGAGCCCTCCTTTTTAAAACATTTTATGACCCAACTCTCTCTCCTTTGTCTATACTAAATACTTGAAAACTGCCCTTGTGAGCTTATGAAGAGGGTGATGAAGGAGAATAGGCAAGTTTTGGACTTTTAAGACCTATGAGAGCTTAAAAATCATTTATATGACCTGTATAAGACCAAAATACACCTTGAAGGCATTTTCACCTAGAAGTGGGCTCCTAAAGTCTTTACAAACCCATAAAACTCTCTTTTTAAGCAAAAATTGAGCTGTTTGGACATGTAGACCATTATTTTGAATTATTTCTAACATTAGTACATCAAAAACTCATTTTAAATATTTTACAAGTGAAATGGAATGTGTATTCCATCTTTAAAATCTTAAAATCCATTAAAATCATCTCCAAGTGCAAAGGAATCTAGTGTAAAAGAAATGATCTCATGTAAAGTAAAAATATCAGTCCAAGATCTCTTAGGAATTCAGATGACCTTTTCACCATCTAATTCAATGTTTATTTCAAATATAGTGTCTTGATAAGGATTTTTTTTGTCACAATGTAAACCTAGGTTTCTGTAAAAACCTTAAACTTTGCTAGAATACCTTAATTTCATCAAACAAGACTAATGGGCCTTAAAACCAATTGACAAAGTGAAATAAATTGGCTTAATAGACCATGTACCTTATTGACACAATATGGCATGCCCTTAGGACCCACTGGATCAAATCTAAAGGCATTGAAAAGTTTGCCAATACATTACCTTAAACAATGCTAACAAGACTAATAAATCAGCACTTGAAGACTCCCAAAGGCATGCCAAAGTTGTGAACAAGGTTATAGAATCATGAAAATAAAAGTTTTGAATGATAGGGGTCATATTTTAACCTATGTGGTCAAACTTTTCAAAATTTTGGTGACTTTACTAGGAAGCATGCCTACTATACGTAATAAATAGTAAATTGACATCTATTTTGGACTTATGAACTCACTCACACACTCTAAAAAATACATGATCAGACCTTGACCTTGGTTGAAAAAAATTGATTTGACCTCCAAGACAAAAAACATAAAGATAAAGACACATAACAAGATAAAACAAAATAACACGCACACACATGTGCTTGTAAGGCACTTATGGAACACAAAAAACATAAGTAAACTACTATGTACAAATTAACCTATTAAGATGGATTCTCTTGAATCAAAAGGGAAGATTTTGAGATCATATTTTGCTTGTGATGCACAACATTATGAAATAAGATGCTTCTTGTAATTTTTATTCATTAAGATCAGTTGCTTAATGGTTTTCAATACTTTTGATAAACTTCCAAGTGAATCATCATCATCAAACCATTCACTAATAAATACATATTCACCTTGTATTTCAACACTTGCTCCATATTGTTGCTTACCATCACTTTATATCCATTCTAACCTTATAAAAATATCTACCAACTCACCTTTAATTGCCTCATAGTTCTCAATAAACATGTTTAGAGACTCAATATATTGAGAAAGTTTATAATGATGTTGGCATTCTTTAATTAGTTCTTTAGGAGCTAAAAAATTGTTAAGGCTTCCTTATTGATGCCTTAGAGAGAGAACCACGTATTCAATGTCCTCAACCTACTCTATAGGAGATATGGGGCCCTTAAAAACTTCAAACTCATTATAAATTTTGGCGTACTACTACCACATGTCTTCACCATCCTCTTGATTAGCATCTTGAGAAGAAACAACATGAATAATTTTCTTACCTTCCTCTTTTGGAGCCAAAAGGTTGTTAAGAACTTCAAATTATTATATAGGATCATGATGCAAATGCAAGTTTTCCCCATCAAGCTCATTAATAGCTACAACCTCTTTAGTTGACTCTTCTTGATCAACATCATCTTGATAAGTAATTAGAATTAGATTAAGAAGCTCTACTAGAGTTGCCATCAAATAATGTAGTACTTCTTCAACAAGATATTCCTTCTCTTGAACATTTGTAATACAATAAGGGGTATTTAGCTAAATTTATACTATAGAATGCTCTTAAAACTCATCCATAGGGTCTAATAACATCTCGTCTTGATCAACTATGATCTCTTTGTCCTAATCTTCAATCTTATCAAATGAGAGCTCTTGAAAAAATTCAACATCTCCTTTACCTTCTACTGAAACATCTCCATCTTCACTAAAGATTAAATTATCTATTCTCTCACCAAGGGGAGTACCAATGAAAATTTCCTCTTCATGCACACTTGAAACATCCTCATCACACTCTCCTTGAAACTCACTTATAGTTACAACATCTTCCTTTATCCTCCATAGAATAGGATCCTCTTCAAGAAGGGAGATGTTAGAAGGGAAATGAATATGTTCATGAGTTTTATTGGTAATGAAAGTACTACTCCTACAACTTGAAAATGTGGGGATAGATGACTCTTCTAGGAATATTTTGAGAGAGATTAAATTTATTTGGGATATATATACTTGATTTTATTCCTCATCCTCATGATTCACTCTATCAATTTCAGATGTAGCTTGAGCTTTATTTTATTAAAAAATCACTACTTCCTTTTGGATTTTTTCTTGAACTAATTTCCATGAGGGAATAACTATAGGCACAAGATATTATTCTTATTATTTGTCTCAGTACTAAACTACTTGGTTCCAAGGTAGAACTTTGAAACTAGTATGTTCTCTTGGAGATTAGATTGGCTCTCTTTGAGGCTCTTGAGGAGGGGTGATAGGAACTTGCATTGGTTTATATTTTTACACAAGAGTTGGCATGGTGTAACTAGGAAACATAGTCCAAGAAGGCCTCCAAGATGAAGGTAACTGGGTTTATTGAGAAAAGTTAGTTGTTTCTTGAAGGGAACTTAGAACATAAGAAGGTTGACTAAGAGTAGGTAGATATGACTGAGGTTGTTTGGATTAGATATCTTGATTCTCCCACCTCACTAATATTTATAACCACCCTTGGATCAAAGTGCTCACCTCATGTAACTCATCCATTATAACATACTAATTTTCTTCTCCAACTACAACTTACTTATCCAACAACATATGTACTGACCTCCTCATCTTCTCTATGAGGTGAAAGGTATCACATATAACTCTTTATCCCATATTCTCATTACCCCTTTAGACTTTAGCATATTTATCTTGAATTCCAAAAAAATATGGTAGGGGAAACATAATTTCGAGTTGAAGATGGGGTAGGAGGTGAATATGACCGCTGCAAGTCTTGGTAAGGTTTTTGAGGTATACAATTGGAATCATACAAATGATGATAAGGAGCACTATAAAACTGATATAACTCATCATATTCTTGATAAGACTGATCATAGGAATGAAAAAACTCATGGTATGGATGATAAGGATCATAATAAGGATGGTATGGGTCATGACAAGGCTATTATTACTCATTATAAGGATTATAACGAAGTATATCATAAGAATTCTCCTCATACACAACCATCAATCTTCATGAAGATATTGAAATCAAAACATAACTTAATTGAATCCATTTTTAGGTTGTTAGAACCAGATGATATAACTTTGAAGATGCCATTATGTTTTGAATGCCTCCAAAGGCTGATCTATAGAATAACAACACCAAAAAATCCTTCCACTACTTTGGATATTGGTCACACCAAGCATGCCAAAAACTTTTATCTACTAGACTTGCACCCTTGTGAAGGTAGTTTCAAGCCTTCACAATCTGAAGTAACATGGAGATAATCCTAGGCTATGGGTGGCCTAATAGATGGAGTGAATCTATTTATTTTAAATGATATCTCCCTATGACGTATCATTTAGGTTCTCTACACTAAACTACCATATTTCAAGGAAAAGGTAAGGAAGATAAATTGAAATAAAATTTATCTAACTAAGGTGATACACCAAAATCTATCTTTCACTCATATAATATATACTAAGAAAGCTAAATAAAGACATGAGATTGATTACACTTCTCAAATGAAAGTTTTCAAACATAAATATTTCACATAGAGGCTTAGCTTGATGCATGATCTAAGGTATCTAATCAATAGGTCTCTCAAAGACACTAAGGAAATATTACACTTACCATACATACAAGATTATTTAAGAACACTATATGTATACACATAATAGTTTCAAACTTTTATCAAAAACTAACACTTTGTATCCTGTAAAAACCCATAAAGTCTTAATCTCTTTGAGTGTATGCCCTAAGGGGTGCATCGAGAAAGGGATGGGTAGACTATTGGTGGTTCACAAGATTATTTTCCCTCTTACCACCTATTATCTACACACTTGTCTCTTGAAAACCTTATCCCTAAGCTTGTTCTTCTCTATTATACACTCCTCAGTAATTTTCTACCTTTTTTCCCCCTTTCTTAACTTTAACCCCCTTTTGAATATTCACTATACTCGATCAACTGGGTTGACCTCTTATTATTTTTATAATCATCCTACATTGCCAACTTAGTTCATTTTTATTATAGTTCATTGTCAAAAATAGTAATGGGTCAACTAGGTCAACCCTATTAGTGAAAATTTTTGAAATGGATTAGGGTTAAATCTACCTATATATACAATTTCATTTTTCCATTTTTTAGAAAAGAGAAGAAGTAAGAACTATTTTATATTTTCTTATCCACCATTCTACTTGAGGAGTAAGCTTAGGGTTTTATACTTTATTTGGAGATACGGATCTTGTCTTGTGGATAAGTCTTTTGGATGCATTGATAGGTTATGTAGCCTAAAGATAATTTATCCTTGTCATCCTTACATACCACAACAACTTCTTGTGAAACACCTTGGCCAAGGGAGAGATTGAGGCTTGGCAGGTTCATCTTCAAAGGTAAGTATTCCTAACTTTGTTTCTCCTTTGTAAGAGTAAAAATATATGCATTTTTAATTCTCTTCCATGCATTAGGATTATATATACATTGATGTGAGTATATGTCTCTTATGCATGTTTAATTTTATTTATAATTTATTTGGAGATACGGATCTTGTCTTGTGGATAAGTCTTTTGGATGCATTGATAGGTTATGTAGCCTAAAGATAATTTATCCTTGTCATCCTTACATACAACGACAACTTCTTGTGAAACACCTTGGCTAAGGGAGAGATTGAGGCTTAGCAGGTTCATCTTCAAAGGTAAGTATTCCTAACTTTGTTTCTCCTTTGTAAGAGTAAAAATATATACATTTTTAATTATCTTCCATGCATTAGGATTCCATATACATTGATGTGAGTATATGTCTCTTATGCATGTTTAATTTTATTGTTTATAACCCCCATTTTATGCCACAAGATTTGGTGAGCACTAGATTAGATTTGATTTACTTGTTATTAATTTAGTGAGATATAAAAACATATGACTCCCTTAGGGTTATTGTGTGATTTTGCTTGACTAAAGGCTCTGGAACCCTACCTAGCATAGTGCATTATGGTAAGATATCCCCCAACAGGTCTATTACATCCCCATATTGGTCATGTTCTTGACTATCTAATGTGTCCCCAATTAGAAGTGTATGGTATGATCTATCTTCTTTGAGTTAGGATTGATTTATAGACATGATGCATTTTTTATTGTAAATATTCTGGTGAACCTGATGTGAATCTAACCCTTGCAAGTTTTATTTCATATTTTTCATTGTTTTATCATTTTATATCTCTATATTTGAGATACTAGGTCGGTGATGTTGATATATCTCTAACTTTTGTGTGTAGGTTTAACACACAGTCACATCAATATGACTCTATTCTATTTATGTGAGTTTTTCATCAAGTATAGGCTACTAGGTTAACTCTATCAACATAGTACACTTTCAGAATTCTAAATTAGACTACTAGGTTGACCTTGTCGACTCTATACATTTCTAGACTTCCAAAAAACACACTAGGTCAACCTTGTTGACATAGTACATTTTATAGATTTTCATCAAATAGGGAATTGAAAAACTAGGTCAACCCAATCGACCTAGTTGGTAGAATTGACAAGTATAAATCAAGGTACTTCAACAATAATCTCATTTTCCTCTGCATCCTCCAAATGACCAAGTTTACTTTCTCTCATTCTCTATCATTTATATTATTCATTATAGTTCTATTTTTCATAGTTTGTAGTCTTTAAAAATGCCCCTATACATTCAACTATATCAACCCTATTAACATAGTTTTGTATTATATATTCTATATTTTTTATTCTATATAGAAAACTAAGTCGACACTGTCTATGTAGTTCTTTTCCAAACCCTTGCTTCAACAGTACAGTAGTGACATTTTCGACTCAATTCTATAATATTTGCATACACTGTCATCTGAACTAACATTGTACTATGTTTTAAAGTTAGAATTAACACTTATATGATATTAATTATCTCACACTTTCATTTCTTGTTTCTTACATGCTTACAATAGATCACATAGTCTAATTAGGTGGTTTTTCAATATACCATTCAGTTACACTATTTTCTCTTTTATGCACACACTAGCAAATCATGAAATCTTAAATTGCACTTTAACAATTGTTTACCTAAGGCCTACCTACTTGGATTTCATCACCAAGGGGGGAGGCGACTTGATTTTATAGACAAGTATAAATGCATGGCTAATGGTATATATTGGCTAATCACCTAACACCCTTATCATTGTGATGTGTAAAGTGAGGGGGTAGGCCCTAATACCAAGCCAATATCATTGCTAATATAGATCACTTTTAGCCTAAACATCTTAAAACTATCCTTAGATTTCCTTTTATTTCCTTACTTAAAGCCAACTTCCCATCATATCTAAATTCATATTTTAATAATCTAACAACATTTAGGATGACCACTTAGTTAGCTTTTTACTTTTCCAGTTGATTGCTTGCTCTTTGCTCAATTGTGTGTTATACTGCAAAAACATACATTACCTAGTGTTTGTGCAAGGTTTTGTGTTATGTGCCTCAATTTTATCAACCTCATTGACCTAATTTATTGTGTATTTCCTTTCATTTATTTCTTTCAAAAGTACTTGCAAAAAATTTCTAGTTTTAGTACACAATTATTTTACTCGACATAGTCTCTTACAGACTATCTATTTTTCCCCTGCCTACAATACTAGGTCAACTCTATCAACTCTGTACACTTTTTTATCTCATGTTTCTAGTACTAGGTTGACACTATCAAATCTATATAATTTTTTTCCTTGGTTTCTATTACTATGTTGACTATGTCAACTCTATACACTTTTTCATCTCCTATTTGTAGTACTAGGTTGACATTGTTGACTCTATACATGTTTTTAGATTATGTTTCTAATATTAGTTTGACACTATCAACAATGTATAATTTTTAACCTTAGTTTCTAGTACTAGGTTGACTCTATCGACTCTATATAATTTTCAACCTCAATTTCCTATACTAGATCAACCCAGTCGACTCTATACACTTATCTATCTCTCATGTATATTTGTTTTTGCACATATTCCTTGTGTGGTTATCTAGTCTTATTTCATAATGATGACATATTTTCATCCTAGCCTTATTTGATAGCATTACATCATCAAGGATTTAGATCATAACCTCACTTATTTCATTACTTCAGATTAAACTATTCACTTTATTCCTTCATCTTCTCCTCATCCAAAACTAATCACTATAAAATGTAATGTAGTTGATGTCCTTCATCATGATCCTCCTCCTAATACATATTTTGGGAATCCTCCACCAAATAATCCCCCTCCTATCAACACTAATACCCCTCTTACAAACACCACACCACCTATTGATACAACTCAACTTCTTGCACAAGTCATACAATAAATGAACATAATGAAAACTTATAACACCTCTCAAATGATGAACATGAAATAAAATTTATTACACATGACTAGTAAACCACCTCAAATCATCATGTCTCGACCAAATCAAAATTTTAACCTTCCTCCTCTTAGAGATGCCAATGGTAATATCATCCCTCAACCTCTAATGAATAAAAAAATGCTTCAACATCTTCAAAATGGAACTTTAGCCCCATTAATTACATTCATAGATATTGGAAACATTTCTCCAACTATCACATATAATGCTAATAATGACCCCACTATCTCTCTTAAGTCTTTTGGTAATATCAATAAGGAATGGGTCCAAACTAACACTTTTTCTACCACCAAGCTCTTATCCAAATTTTTTGTTGGTGATGAACTTGAATGGTATAATCAAATTCCTAGACATTCCATCTCATAACTAAAGCATTTATTTAATGCTCTAGTGAAGGAATTATGACATGATAACCTTTTTGAAAATTACCTTAACCATTTCATCAATGCTAAGCAACTTCCTAATGAATCTACTCACACTTTCATCAAATGATGGAAGTCTCTCACTCACAAAGTAGACCATAAAATGAATGATGACATTCTTTTAAAACTATTTGTTACTGCTCTTAAACCTCTCCTTCAATAAAAAGTTCAAATCTTTTCACCTAAAACTTTATAAAAAGCCTTAAACTAAGAAAAAAGGCAAGACTTTATTATGACTAAATTTGAAACACCTCAGATAACTATTAAAGAACATTTCTAATCATTTTCTCATAACATTGATTCATCCAAGCCTCCCCAACCTCAAAATGGAGCATCTAATTCAACTAATTTTAACCCAACCCACCGTCCTTTGAGTCTAGAACAACTTAAGAAGAAATTGACACCCTCTAAACCCATGAGCTTTGATCCTTCCAAACCTCCTCCAAAATGGTACAATATTAATAATTTTTTTTGGTGTCATGTTACTATAGGTCATTCTCATGAGTCTTGTCATTATGTTACTATAGGTTACTATTGCTTGGTCTACATTTCAATCTTGATATTCTCACAAAACAATGTTATCAAAATTATCTTCAAGCTTCTCAAATTCAATCTTAAGAAACATAATCAAATCAACATCAACTACCAAATGATCAACAAAAATTATCCCATGTCTACACCTCATCCACTACTTTTTCTCAAACCATAGTTGATCCTTATTCCTACACCAATAAGGAAAGGATGGCTAACATGAATAAATTTAAACATACTATTGCATCCATTGAACCTTAACCTCTTAAGTCACATGAACCAAAAGAGTGCCTGGTTTAAATGCCTACTCCAAATCAAATCATGCATGATCCTACTTTACCTTCTTTTCCTCCTCATACCTCTTTTACACATCCTATGTCACATTCAACATCCTTAAAATCTAACAAACCAACACATTTACCTATCTCCAAATGTACCTACCAACCCAATCCAAATCATTTTAATGGTTTAATGTTACCTCACTCCACCTCACATGTTGGGGTGTCTTACTATGCCCATCCACATGTCCTTTCAAACTTTGGGGCATCTTATGATGCCCATCCATACATCCATTTACCCATTGGGGCATCTTATGATTCCCACTCTTATCTTAAAATTCATAATAACAACCAAATTCAACTTCAAAAAACCTTTCAAGACATATAGACTTGTATTTCACATGCTCATCTTTGATATAGACGTTAGCATAGGTCTTACTTGTTATTTTTTTTCTCATGTTTCTTTGTTTTTTTGCACTTTACTTATTTTACTTTAATTTTAATAGAATCATCATTTTCACCTTTGGGTTCTTTATTTTATTACACATTACATTTGGCATTTTTTTTCATTTTGGTCCTTATATATCTCTTTCATTTTTTTCTTTTTATGTCATTCTTTGCCTTAGAAGATTTATGATTATTTTCCCCTTATTTACCATTCATCTCATTGGTGTTCACATTGAGAGTTATAGTGTAAGACGATAGATAGGACCTAGCCTTCCTAAAAAATAACCACATTAAAACATATTTAAACCACTTTTTGGGATGACTACTACTTTCATTAGTGCTTGTGCTAGATCCATTGTAGGTTAATATGGCTTCTCTAGTGACATGACTATCATAAGCATAGCCCCATCCCTTTCATATCACTATTTTACCTCTTTGTGATTATCTATGACCATATTAATCATTGTATCACTTATTACATATATAAATCTCTCATGATCCCCATATTTCCCTTACTTCCTTTAATTTGAGGCTCACATCGATCACTTTTGAGATTGAACACTTACTTGTGGGCAAGTCTAGGAGTATTTAGGCACCTTGGTCTTTAGGTATTTTTATTTAGTAAACAAGTGTAACTTCTCTTGTGTTTTTCATCTTTAACACCCATGTTTGGTTTTCCATATTCATATGGAGGAGGAATAGAAAAATCCATAACAAGCTAAATGCCAAATCATAAAGTATATACAAAAGGCAATGATCCAAAAAGCAACATAAAACATTATTAAAAAGTCAAATATTAGTAAAATACATGATTCTAAGCACATATGTTTCTTCTATTTGAATATAAAACTCTATATCTAGCCTCATGATAGATCCGAGGTCCATTAGGGTGTAGTAGGTTAGTAGATTAGAAAAAGGAGAATAAAAAATTCTTCTAGTACCACTTACTTTCTCACACAAGTACCCAATCTTCATAATATACTGACGACTCTATAAGGGGTCTTGAGGAATGGTGAACACATTGTGGGAAGGTAGGTCCATTTTACTTTTCATGCATATAGCCTTCATGGGATGATATATATACTTCACTTGTTAGCCCAAACTTTGTGTTCATTAGTTAAAATGTCTTAAATCCTTGGTGTTGATAGTTCTTAGTCTTTTTCACTTGCGTAATATGTCTCATTATTGCAAAGGATGTTCACATCACCCATTTGGTGCCTCACATTCCTTATTCACATTACATATTTTCCCTATATTCCTATTTTAGGATATTGCTTGTAGATGATCACATCCCTGATCACACCTACCTTATTATGCCTCTTGGTTTATATTTTGTGAGTTGTATTGTAAGACTTTGGATAGGACCAGACCTTACTCATAAACACCATTAAATTATTTGATTACCACACCATCTCATTATCATACTAGTCATGTCATTATGTGGTTGTGTTTTCTTACATTGTATCTTAGAACAAGCACTAAGTTTGAGTCTTCATCCTTTAGAACCTTTGGTTTTCATCTATTTATCATGTTCTTGTTTAATTTTTATGAAATTAAATTATCTTATATATGACATTTGGCATTATTAAATATTTATATTTAAGTATGTCTTCTTCATTTTTGTCTTACAACTTGAATTACATCTCATTTTCAGTCATTTATGTTTTTTTTATGTTTGATTTGACATGCTTATCTTACATAGGATTACTTGTCACTTACATATTTTTTTTAGGATTTGTCTTGAATTTATATTTCATTTGTCATTAATGTTTTACATACTTCCCAATGTGATTTAGTATGTTCTAAAATCCTTTTTTCCATTTATGTTTTCCATTCTTTCCAATGTGATTTAATGTGTTCTACCATCATTTATCATTCATTTACCAATCATTTGCCATTCATTTTCCATCATTTTGTCATTCATTTGCCCTCAATATTTTTGTTCTAACCTTGCCTTAATAATATAAAATTTTACTAATACCTTCATATATTTTTCTCTACTAACTCATTTTTTTTACTACTATATGCCTATATTCCAAAATTTTCAATTTTTGGCTATTTTTTGTACTAATATCTATAGGTTTGCCTAATGTTTTTCACATTTGGATGCCTTAACTTCTCTTGAAAATTACTTATTTATAAAAAAAAATAAGGTAATTAAATGATGTTTTTTTAAATTTTTTACTTTCATTTATCTTATTTTTTACTTACTTCACTTTACTTAGCATCAATGTTATGTGTTATCATGTTCTATTCTCGAAGTACCATCTCGTGTTGCACTCACATGACACATGATGAGATTTGAGTGGGGTATATGTATACACATAATGTTTTCAAAATTTTATCAAATACTAATACTTTATATCTTTTAGTAACCCATTGAGTCTCAATCTCTCTTAATGCATGTCCTAAGGGGTGTACCAATAAATGGGTAGGTAGACCATTAGTGCTTCACAAGATTGTTGTCCCTTTTACCACTTGTTATCTATTGACTAAATTTGACCCCAAGTAAAATTTGGACCAAACCTTAATATTTTAAACTTTTTATAATATTCCCACGTGTCTTATAGGGTGTTATGTTGGTCTATTATCTTATTAATCCTTTCCCATCTTTGTTGAAGTCCACCCCTTATGCACTAGACTAGTCAACTTGAGTCAAAGGTTGGTCAACCCTAGTCAAAGGTATTAAAAGGGTCAAATTGTTTTTAAAATATAATAATTTGTTCCTTAATATGTTTTAATATGATTACAAGTCATTAATTGGTCATAGGTCTTGTCTCACGTGAAAAAGGGGGGCTTTTGGCCATTTTTAGCCCATTTAATGACTTGTACAGATTTTTATGCAATAAAATTTGACACCCAAGTGATTTTAAGCATGTATCATGTTATAATTATGTTATTAATAGTTATTTATTATAAAATAAGTATTTATGTTTAGTGGGTTGTATTTTTCCCTAAAAAATAGGAGCTTTTGGGCACTTGTACAGACTTCCCAAGTCCACCGTTAGCTAAAAACATGGGAAGAGAAACTCTTCACCTCCCAAAAGGTCATATACATGTTT
The DNA here is from genome assembly GCA_037957365.1 of Torreya grandis. Classification (NCBI taxonomy): domain Eukaryota; kingdom Viridiplantae; phylum Streptophyta; class Pinopsida; order Cupressales; family Taxaceae; genus Torreya; species Torreya grandis. The sequence goes on along the minus strand of JARHVA010000328.1, from coordinate 5,690,329 downwards.
GTTTTTCATTTTTTACACAAAAAAATTCATCTTAAACTCATTTTTCTCCCTTTTCCTCTTGACATGTAAAGGAAGGTCAATTTTAAGTGCTCACTATGGGTCATACATTTTGAGTTGGAGGAAATACTCTTGGGGTGGATAGTGATTGGATTCCTATTCACATACATAATAGTAACTTTATATTTTATGATTATTACTTCATGAACCATTAGATTGATCCCAAGTAGCTTCTTGTGCGTGATCAACCATGGGGGGGTCACGGTTTACGTTTGTGTCAAATTTTCTTGTTTTGAATTGATGTGTTTGAGTGTTGTAGAGGCATATACATGATATTTAAATATATTTCCATTATTATACTTGTTTTTTATATTTCATTTGTTGATAGAGTTCCTTATAGGCTTGTTTCTTAGCCTAGAGACCACAATTGCAGACTTTCTTACAAATCTTCACCTCCAGCTACTTTTTACAGGTTTCCCACATGGGAACAAGGGAATAGAGGATGGTTTCAAGTTTTTTGAAAATATAACATGATTTTGGTAGTTTTGAGATCTTCTCACCTTGCATAATTTCATCCTTCCATGCCTCTACCCATCCATGTAATTCAACACTATCACCTACAAGTTTTATCCCTTTAATGGAGGCATTTATGTGTGGTAGTGAAATGACCAAAGATAAGGAAGGTTTACATGAGTTTTGGAAGTTATTTTTATGTTTTAGATCTATTTATGAGCCTTAGGAGATGGATGGATGGCTTTAAGAGAAATATTTTTGACTTTAGAGACTGAGTCCCTAAACACACTAGACAGAGCTCTCAAGGGTCTTTTTGGTTTTCCTAAGTTGAAACTATAGTTGATTTTGAGGATTCCCCTTATGTAAAACTTGTATTTATGTCCATGTATAACCATCATGAAAAAAATTATCTTGAAATGACAAGGGTCATGTATGTTTTGAGATCTCCCAAAATGGCAAAAATGCATTGAAAAGAGGCAGTAATGTCTACAGGATTTTGGAGGGAAGGTTGATGTTGGAATCCCTTGAGGGAGTTATAAGCATGTACAAGTAGGTTAAAAAAATTAAAACACCCCAAAAATAAAATTCAAGAACCTATATCATTAATGAGGAGGTGGTTGCCTCAAATGACCATTATAGGCCATCCTTTGTCTGTATACAAGACTATGAAGGACATCTACAGGTAGAGAACCAACAGTTTATGAAATAACCATGGTTTTGAGAAATTTTTTGAGGTTTCATGATTTTTATAAAATCCAAGTTCCATATAACATCATAAAATTACCATTGACATGTTCCAAATGACCAAATGGTAACCTACAGGCCTAGGAATGCACACCTACAGCCTAGTGTTGGAAGTTAGTCCTAGTCAAGGGTAAGGGAGGTCTATTAAGCTCAAACCATACATATAAGCATATGAAATTATGGTAATATTTTAATATAATATTAAAAACAAATTAATTTCATGCATTTTGGGGCTAAATACATATCAAAATGTGCCTACAGGCCTGTAAATAGACACACACAGTCAGAGGCATAAGTAATATAAACTTAGTTTAGAGTAAGGTCATTATTGAGCCCAAGTGAAGTATATAGTGTGGTTAAATGATGTGATATGATTTTAGGAATATAATAAATTGTTTTATTATAAATTTTAATAGAAAAACTCACCCTAGTAACCTACAGTTAAAGCAAAGAATGATTGTCTCAGTCAAGAGGAATAATGAGGAACTAGCAGGCTTAGAAAGCCTAGAGCAAGTTTTAAAGATGGTAAAATAAATTTTTAATATATATGGGTTATATAAACTATAATAAACATTTAAAACTTTATATTACCCAAATGAGAATCATCTAGAAGGAAAAAACCCCTAATTGATGTCTTAGTTTTGACAGGGTACTAGGTTTGAGAAGGCAAAGTGTCAAGTGGTGACCTCCTAGAGAGGTATGAAGGGATTCATGAATTTTAACCTGATTTATTATCATAAATTAATTTTAATTAAACAAAAAAAACATAATTAATCCATCCAAACTCCTTTTCTCATAGGCCAAATGACTCAATTCATACAAGCAGGGTAAGGGGGATCCTTCTTTCAAGAGGTGATTGTGAGATTCTACTAGAAAACAAGGTTTTGATTAGATACCTAAGCTAAAAAATAATTAAATAATGGTTGGAAATATGTATAAATAGTTTTTATTCATAAATAAATGTTGGAAGGGGGAGTCACAAGGAGGTTTGGGTGAAAACATGTAAAAAATAGGGTTTTTGACCCCTTTTTGGCAAAGTTGAGTTGGTTTTACCACTTGGACTTAGAATATGATGAAAAAAATCAATAAAATTTATATTAATATAGTTTTATATCTAAAAAAAAATCATATTTCTCATAAAAATAGGTGAATATTCCTCTTTTTTGTCTCAGAGGTAGGTCACTCCTTACATGTAAGAAAATGGCAGTTTTAGGGAGAAGTGAAGAATGGAGGGCTTGTACTCAATATAACTAGTCAAGGAGCTTTATAAAATTTGTGAAAATATATATGAACCTAAGAAACAAGATATAATGTTTGAATACCAAGTAAATTCTCTACACAAGGAGGTCTGTAAGTAGACCTAGTGGGAAAACATGCAAACCTAACCCCAAATGAGGTGTCACTTCAAGTTCTAACCTTTTAAAGGTATTATAATGTTTTTTGTGATGCATAAATGGGTAAATATTATGTCTTAATGCTATTTTAATGCATTTATAGTCATAATTATCATATTTTGGTTCATAAAGCACAAACAGTCATATTGGCAAAGCATGGCTCTTGTTCTAAAATAGGGGTAACTTCCATTTTGAGGTCTTGTTGAGATCTAAAAAGGATTTGAACATGTTTTTAGGTAATAATAAGAGGTGAATAAGATTTTTTTTGGTATGGAAACTTGAGAGGAAGCCGTATCCAACTCTAGACATACTAAAACCCTCACAAAAATCATGAAAGCCACTCGAAGGTCAAGTTCAAATGCTCAAAACTTTCATGAACATTTTCATGAGACCCTAAGGTATTTATAGGAGTTAGTTAGGGTCCTTTAGGAACCCTTAGTGACATTTTATTATAGGTTTAATGTCAGTTATTTATGAACAAATGTTAAGACCTAAAACCTCCAAAAACCCTTATAAAACCCTTATATGGACCTAATTGTGAAAGGGGGGATTTTTTTAGAATATTTATGAAATGGGATAGACATGAAACCACTTGTAGGTTGTATAATAATCTTATAAGATCCCATACATGTGACTTGATTGTATGGAAGTGTATGAATCATAGGAATATAGGGCTTGTTTTGACCATTTTGAGTGGTGTGTAGGCAATAGGAGGAGTTGGGAGATGAAGCCAACTTTGGGAGGAAGATTTAAACTTGAGAAAACTACAAAAATTAACCTCATATCATGAATAAACTAGTAATTTCCCCAACTATGCCTTCACTTTTAGCCATTCTAGTGAGCCAACTAGTGAACACTTGGAGAAAGAGGTGAAAAGCAATTTGGGAGGCCTTTTTATGGTTTTTTCTTGAAAATGATGATATGAGAAAATTTTAAAAGAGTAATTCCATTTTTTTCATGGATAAATTATGAAAATTTGAATTTTTAATGCCAAGTGGAGAAGGTGCATAGAAGAGAGCCCTTTTGAAACTACTAGTGATGATTTTGCATGTCCACAAGAATAGGGATGGTTAGGGATCAATAAAATTCATGTGGAGACTTTTTGGTAACCCCTATTGCTTATAAAAATCATTATACCTAATATGTAGGGATAATCATATTTTTTGAAGGAAAATCATATAGGCAATTTCTTATGCTAAACTTGTAAGTTTTGTGTAGCTTTTCACTATCTTTATGACTTGTTTGGACTAGTACACCTTCATGGCATGGCATAGATCTCCCCACCTCTCTTCTATATGTAATTTTAACTGATATTCACTTAGTGACACATGTCCTTTGTGCCTTTTAAACTTATTTTTTCTCTCTCTTCCTCCAAGTTCTATAAATGTAAGCCATTTGGGCTATTGTAAGGGATTCCAACTCTTAGTATGGAGAATCCCTACCAAAATTGTACCTTGGTTTGTATTTGAGCCAATTAAAAGAAAGATGGTTATACTCTAAGTCCATTTTCACTATGTGTTAAAGTGATCCATCTTCAAATTCAAGTATAGATTGAGTTCATCTTGTTTCATTCAATCCTTGAATGTGTTATTCCAAATGACTTCTCTCTTAATAGGTTTCTAAAATGTATGCTACTACAATAGATTTTTTAAGTTTGTTCGAGTTTGGTAGTGTCATATTTGACCTTCCCTTCACTTGACTTCATTTTTTGAGTTGTTATTTGCCTTCATTAGAAACACTCATGCTGGGGATTTCCATTAATGGTGTGAGGCGAGTTTGATTGTCTTAGTTCATTATACAAATCCCAAGTGTATTAATGGAAGCAACTCTTGGTGTATCACCTCCTAGTTTAGGTTTGATTTATGTATCTTTCTCTCCCTTTTCACCCATGTTAGGTAGTTTTAGTAGCATAAGCACATCAAGTTAGATCTAGGGAACTATCCCTTTTCAATCCTAGAGACTCATCTCTCTTATAAGTTCCCACAAACTTGAGAGATGATTCAATGTTTCATCAAATTGAAGGTATTTCATATAACATCTTAGGGTGCACAATTTGATGACACCATTATCTACATGCTTGTCTCCTCAAAAATTTATCCCTAAGCTTTATCTTCTCTATTATACACTCCTCAATCATTTCCTACCTTTTATTCCCCTTTTCCTAGCCTTAACCCCCTTTCAACTATTCACTGTACTAGGTTGACTAGGTCGACCCTGTATTATTCTGACAATTAGCCTACATTATCGACTTAGTTCATTTTCAACATGTTTCATTGTTACAAATAGTAATAGGTCAACTAGTTTGACCTTGTTGGCCAAAAATTTCAAAAGGGCTTAGGGTTAAATCCACCTATATATAAAAGTTAATTTTTCCATTATTTAGAGAAGAGAAGAAGTAAGATCTATTGTACATTTTCTTATCCACCATTCTACTTGAGGAACAAGCTTTGGGTTTCATAATTTCTTTGGAGATATGGATCTTGTCATGTGGATAAGGATTTTATATGTATTGATAGGTTGTGTAGTCTAGATCTGATTTATGTTTGTCATCCTTGCATACCACAACAACCTCTTGAGAGTTACCTTGGCCAAGGGAGAGATTGAGGCTCAATGGGTTCATCTCCAAAGGTAAGTATTCTTAAGTTTGTTTATCCTTTGTAAAATTAGATAGATAAGAATTTGTACTTATCTTCCATGCATTAATATTTCATATATATTTATGTGAGTATATGTCGATTATGAATGTTTACTTTTATTCTTTCTAACACCCACTTTATGCCACAAGCTTTGGTGAGCACTAGATTATATTTGCTTTACTTGTTATTATCTTAGTAAGATATCAAAACATAGGACTCCATTAATGTTATTGCATGATTTTTCTTGAATGGAGGATTTGTAACCCTCCCTAACATAGTGTATTGTGGTAATATATCCCCTAATTGGGTCTAGTGTATCCCCATATTAGTCATGTTCCTGATTATCTAATGTGTCCCCAATTGAAAGTGTATGGCATGATCTATCTTATCTAAGTTAGGATTGATTTATAGACATGTTAAATTTCTGATTACATACACTATAAAACCTATAAGTATGAACCAACACCTAAAAATACAAAAAGAGGAGTGGACAAAAAGAATGGAAGCATACACTATCACTATCATTCATCAAATAACCATGAACATACACTAATCACAAGCATTGAGGAGGCATGAATTCAATATTATTAATTCTAAAGAGGAAAGTATAAGTGTTTTTATAAGTAGGGCCTTACCAAAACTTAGGTTAAGGATTTTTTCCAATTCTAAGAAAGGAGAGAGAAATAATGCAAAACCCTAAAAACTAAGAAATGTGGCATCCACTAGGTCATTCTCTAATTATAACATAACACTTCCTTGATTATCTCTTTTATTTTTTCACAAAAGTGTCATATATTTAGAAATGAGACTTTTTTTAAGGTTTTAATAATTCATTGACATTCATTTGAGCAGTATGACTAGCTGAAGTGCCTACATTCTTGCTTGCACACCCTATATTATAGCTTACTTTTCTTTCTTAATGAATGAGTCTTCTTCCTTGAAAATAGGTCTTCATGTCTTGATTCATGATCCATTGAAATATTATTCTTATCCATTTATTATGTGTCTCCACATTACTTGGGTTGTTAGGAGGCTCATTGATGCTTGTTTGACTCTTTCAACATGCTAAGCATAAGAAGGAAGGAAGGTCTTATTATGAGTATTAGAGACTCTTTCAACCCATTGAATGTCCTTTGAAAATAAAATATACTTATTAATGACCTCCAAGTGGTTTTCAATAGATAATCAACCTTATATAATCTTCTTAATAACTTATATGCCTTGACTTAGTTGATTATTCACTTGAACTCCTCCTTATGCAAAGTGGCGTAGGAGACAGAGAATTGAGTTTTGATTTAAACTAGGAAAATTATATCTATGTATGGATTCCAAACATAAATTAAATCTTGAAAAAAGGCACTTGGATACATCAAGTAGTCCAAAAGATGTATTTTCCACCAAAACCTTATTCTTTCTCCTTATTCTTTATAAACCTAAAAATTGGTGAAACTCTTTATGCATAAAAGTGTAAAGACTTTACTAGATAATTAAAAAAAATTGAGTACCCTATATCCATTTACATATAAATACCAAGTTTTAGGATCCAAATCCAAGTTGAAGTATCTCTTTTCTATAATTTCTCTCTCTATTTAGGCATAATTAGGCCTCCTAGGCCTAAAAATAGAGATTTGGCCCAAATGGCCACTCACACATGTGAAACATACCAAAAGTGTTTGATTCACTTTACTTGGCTTAATAACATCCTCCATGTTAAATTTTATGTTTTCAAACTTTGTGTAGATGTGCAAACCATGAAATGGTCATTAGCAAGGCTAGATGCTTTTGTGTGCTTGAGGGGTTATTTGAGATGTGTTTCATGAAAATTGAAATTTTTGGTGCTTTAACATGACTTTATGAGACAATTATAACCATTAAATAACTAATTCATTGATATTGAAGTATATTATTGAACTCATATGCCTTCACCTTTGATTATTGGCTTGCAAAACTATGTTCTCTCCCCTTTTGAGCTATTGGCCAACTTGTAAGGAGTGTGTAAAAAACTGAGGGACCCATAAAAGAGTTTTAATGATTTTTTAACCTATTTAAAGTCCCCATAAACCTATTCAAATGGTTTATATTTCTCTCCACTACCTATACCCTCACAAACTAGCCTAAAATTATATTTTTTGTACTATACCATACTGTACTATACTTGCACATGTGAAAAAACACATTGAAGTGAATCTCAAGAGAGTTGTGAATGTCATTATGATTATTTTGAGGTCAAATAATGGTGTTTTAGGTAATTAATAATCATATTATATCCATCAGGTCAGTTTTAGCATTTAAGAAGGGTTTTAAGAGGTTTATGTTCTTAACAATGGTTCATAAAGGACAGGGATCCATTCCAAAAACTAATGCTAGTAGTTTATATCAATGGGAAACATATAACATCCCCTATGGCCTGAAATTCCCATTCATATCTTAATGAAATTTTTGAGCAAACAAAATAACCTCTTTGAGCTCCTTCTCAATCAAAATAGGGGTATCTACCTTCTAGTTGATTGTTCATAAAGTTTCAAGACCAAATGGATGAACCAATGTCATATGTATGAATAATGGGACCCCCGCCAATACCTCAATAAACCTCAAGTTAACATACATCTCTTGTAATATTTTCTAATCTATGCAAATTTTCCTCTTAGGCTGGTGACTATGTATGAAAAGGATGAGAAAGGCTATTTTGGGTCTTCAAAACTCAAAACACATTTTCATATAAAAAAAATATTTAAACATGTTTTTAAATATATATTAAATGATCCATAATTATGTTCCATAATACTGACCTTCCAAACAGGTCTGAAACATTAAACTTTACCACTAAGTGTTTTTATAAAAATTATGTATGTTAAACTTAGAGATCTATAAACTGAGTTTATCTCCTTATCCAATGGATCCAATACATTATTAAAGTATTAATAATGGTAATATAAACTCTTATAAACTATTATACATTCAATCTCTTAGTGAGAAACATGTTTTCTTCACACTTTGCTTGTGAGTGGGTCTATAGGTTCTTAACAGACTATGTTCCCTAACTGATCATTATACCACTGAGCTTGACCTTCCTATACCCTTATAATGGAAATGGATTCCATTAATTAATCTTATATATCATTAAAATTCATATCTAACACTTTATTATAATTATAAGTATAACCCCTACTAACATTCTCATTATTTGCAAAAACTTCCTATAGGTGCATATTTTATAGGTGTGCATTTACTATTTGACTGGATTATATGGAGGAATGTGATTGAAAAAAGACCTTGAATATTTATATTAAATGTATTTATAAACTTTTATAATATTTTAAAAAGGCACTAAACTCCTCTCTTCTTCCACTCACACAAGTTTTTGTCATGCACTGTGCATAGGTTGATTGTGTTTTCACCTTGATAATTATAGGTTCAATATGCCTATAGAATCCTTTTGAGAGGTGTATTAATTTAAAAAACTCTTTATGAATTTATATCCAAATATAAAAGAGTTAATAAATGATTATTCATCTGAACTTCCAACTTCACAATTTTTTACTTTCATCCTTTTATCCTTTACTCAGTTAAGCTTGGTTAGGGTAAGTTGTAGGTGATATTTTGAAGCTCAAAACCTCTTGAATTGAGAACGTGAACAACATAGGTATTTGAATATGTCTAAAAACTTTATATTATTAACAAATTAAATTTAAATATCAATATTAAACTTATTTCTCTCACACACATATTTCTTTATGTGACCACATGAAAGCCATCTAGCTGACTATGAATGAACATCATTGTAAGTACACATTTGTACTTGACTATAAACTAAAAGTCACTTTGCCTTTATTTATAAATTAGTATGTTTATGAGATTATTGTTATAGGTTATATATAACCCAATGTATCTTTTAAAATTAAAAACTCTCAAACTCTCAGTTTCACTACTTTATAATATGGTCATTTACTCCATTGCCTTTCATGTCAAGCTTGACTATGTGTAGAGGTTCAGCTTGAGGTCTAGTTAGAGAGTAGGTTTACCTTTTATCATATATACTAGGCCTCTAATCATGTATTTTGAATCATGTAACAATCCTTTAATTTTATTTACTTAGTTTTATGAAGATGTGAACTTCATATAACACTTTCAAACTTGAAACTTAGACCTTTGATTGTGGATAGCCCTGTATATAATCATCTTAGGCTTGTTATGTGCAAAACCCAATTTCAATACCATTTGTCATCTTGATATTATTTTTATATTTTTTTTAAATAAATACATGATATTATTTACTTCCATACAATCCTCCTGATCCTCATATTAAACACAAGATCAATCTCTTATCTGTTATGCCTATGATGAGCCTGTATGTGTATTCCACTAGGCCTAAAGCTTAATTTTGTGTATTTCACATTTTTTAAAGTCTTATATCCATATTTTTTAAAATTTAAAATGAATATGCATCATAATTATTATTTAATAGATCATACATTACTTTAGAAGACCCAAGACCACCTCATGATCACTAGTATATATCTCACATAAGGATGCAACCTACAGGTCTGTGTTTTATTGATAAAATATCTTTTATGCACCAAAATTAATTTCAATAGTCTCTTATATAAATTAAATATAATAATTAAGCTTTTTTAATGTGAATATGAACTTCAAATATCATTCAAATACACATTCAACACCTTTCTCATATATACTCTGTGTTAATAGAATGTATGTACACAGTCCATAGCCCTGAATGGCATGATGCTTTTATTTTTAAGAATGAATTAAATTTTAAATTGTATATTAATTTATATCATTAATTAATCACATTTATACACCTTTTAAAAATTTTAAAAAACACCTCCTTACTCCATTATTGTAGGTAGATCTATGACACAATAAAAAAAGGCTTGAAAACATTGTTGTTACTTCAAGAAAATGATGTTGGAGTGAACATGTAAAACATTGGTGTATTTTTAGAGATTTATATGGATTTAAAACATGATATATCATCCTTATAATCATTATCCAATCTAAAATAACCCTGAAACATCAAGAAATAATGATGGTTTTCTTATAAATGTGTAGAAATAGAGTTTTATTTGCCAAATTGGGATCACATATACTAAATGAATTTGGCATTTTTTTTGAGATGATTTATTATACCTTATTAATCCCCTTAAATTTTAATTAAACATTAAAAATGTTTCAAACTACCATTTCAAAGTAGAAAATAACCCTATGGGGTTTCTAGGTAGTTTTAGACCACCCTAGGGTCTTAACGATTATTAATAAAGGATAAGGAATTAATATAAATAAAAATGATAAAAATATTAATCTTAGTATAACCCCATCCTTTTTATAAATTTTCAATACCCAACTCTTTCTCCTTTGTCCATACCAAGTACTTGAAAACTTCCCTTATGAGCTTATGAAGAGGGTGATGAAGGATAAGAAGCACTTTTTGAACTTTTAAGACCTATGAGAGAATGAAAATATAGGATATGACCTTTATAATACTAAAATACACCTTTAATTCATTTTCACCATGAAGTGGGATCCTCAAGTCTATACAAACCCATAAAACTCCCTTTTTTGAGTAAAAACTGAGATGTTTGGACATGTAGACCATTTTTATGACTTCATTTTGACATTAGTAAATTAAAAACTCATTTTCAAGATTTTAAAATTGAAATTGAGTTCATATTCCATCTTGACAATATTAAAATCCTTTAAACATCTAGTGCAAATACAGCTAGTGTAAAAGAGATGATCTCATGTAAAGAAATAATATCAGTCCAAAAAATCCTAAGACTTTAGATGACCTCTTAACCATATGATTGAATTTATCATGAAAATATAGTTCCTTGAGAAGGCTTAGTTTGGTCACAATGAAAACTTATGTTTCTCCAAAAATATTAAACTTTGTTAAAATACTTTAATTTCATCGAACAAGACTAATGGACCTTAAACCATGTGACAAGTGAAATAAATTGAATTGATAGAACATGTACCTTATTGACATAATATCACATACCTGCAAGACCCATTGTATTGAATATTAAGGCATTGGAAAGCTTTCCCAATAAATTACTTAAAAAAATTCTAACAAGGCTAACAAATCATCACTTGAAGACTACCAAAGGCATGACAAAGCTATGATTAGGGTTGTAAAAGCATGACAAGCAAAGTTTTGAATGATAGGGGTGATATTTCAACCTGTGTGGTCAAAGTTTTCAACAATAACTTAATAAATCATTTTGATTCTATAATTATGATATGAGCTTGTTCATACTTATAATTTAATGCTTTAGAGTCTCATAGGTGTAAACCTTAGTTATTTCTGATTAAACATGCGGGCACAAGCCTTATATGGAAGATGTGTGGATAGGCTATGTATAGGAATTTTTATTAATATTTTAGGTTTCTTCATCTCATGGAGGAGTGATAGCATGGACCTGGTTAGAGGGAAAGTATCTATCACCTTCATGGAGATGAGGAGAAAGAGATCGGTTCCTATGCATAAGATATGACATTGAAACTTGAAATATAATTATTAACTTATAAATCCTATATGTGTTTAAGGGTTTGATTTTTAATGGAATTACACATATTATAAATATAATATTATATAAAATATGACCTATATTTGAATTGATTTAAAGCATCATGTATACATATGTTTTTTTTTTTGAGTTCATTCTAAGTTAAAGGGAACAAACATGTAAATGAAACTATTAAACTTTGTAGAAAAAAGTGATACACTTATTTTGTCATTATTATCATGATTGTATGAAATAAAAATCATGAGATATATATATATATCTTAAATCTAAGTATGGGTCTTAGAAGTCTAGAAACATAAACCCTAGGGCTATCTAGGGTTAGGGTTTGTGCAATATTAAAAGTAAGTCAAGTTCACCAAATGTTTTAACCTTTTAGGACTTAATGAATTTGAATCTTATGTTTGTTAAAAATATGAGTAGACAAAATTTGGTTAATAATATGTAATAAATAAAACAATTGATTTCTTATAAAACTGACTAGCTTTGACTTTTTCAAAAATAGTAATAAATAGTGCAAGTAAAAATTTAGCTGGAAAAAATTAGTTACGAATGATATAAGTGATAAAAATTGATATGGAAGATGGTCTAAGGGTCATAAAATATATCCTTACCACAATTGGACTATAGCACCATTATTGGAAAAGTGGTGGTAGTGTCCTCTATGCAGGACTACCTTGAGCTTCTAGGTACACCTATGTCTGGATCTTTGAGGTATTTTCCTAAATGCATGAATCTTGAAACTTGTATCTTAATTTTAATGATTAATTTATTTTGAAAAACCTAATCCTCCATGTAACTAAGGCATCTGGTTTATATGAGCTTAAAAGTGTGTTTGTTAGTAGGGTAGGTTGGACATCCTCAATACCTTGTTGTGAAGATAATCATCTACATACCAATACTTCAAGGAGGGATCAAGCTTGATGTAGTTCTTCCCACCTAATTACTGGTGGAACTATAAGCGATGCTAGTATGATAGTGGGATTGAGTTCCTTGAATGTGCTTGATATTGGAAATCAAGATAATCTGAGCTTATGGCTATTGTAGATGGTAGTTTACAGAAGTAGGGTAGAATAATGATTGATAACCCTAATTGTGCTCAAATTATTTTGAGTTTGAATGTGTATTTTTCTTCTAATTTCCATATAGTGGTTAGAGGTTTGAAATTCATGTATTTATACTATTTTGATGCTTTTGTGGGTGATAAAATATGTCTAGGCCAACCTTTATAAGTTCTAGTTTTGAAAAGATATTAGTTTTGGAAAAGATAGGGCAAAGGACATTAATGTAATTTTGGGGACACTACCACCATGTGGAGATAGTGTCCTTATTATGTTACTAATGTCCAACTAGCATAAAATTAGACATGAAGGGCCAAGATTTGGAAAATGAGGGTCTCAGACTACTTTAGGATTGATTAGGGACATCTATGGCCCATACAAATATTGGATAATTGTGACAATAGACTCTAAGATAGGTACATCATTAAGATAGTAATAGGTGGTCTCAATTAGTACTCTTATCACTCAAATACCACTTTTGGGTGATTATAGTAACGTGTGCTTTAGACTTTATAACAAGGTTAACCCAACTAATTTAATAGGAAAAGAGGGTATTTATTATCTAAGGGTTATTTTAAAATATAATTGCTTAGGAGAATGCATAAGTAGGTTTTTTTTTACTTGGGGAGTTGGATAAGTGGGATTTGTAATGGGTTTAGGTAATGATAGAGTTAACCAACAATATTGTGAATCACCAATGGTCTGTACACCCCTTTCTTATTAAACCCTTTAAGGCATGAACTCAGATATATCAGATCCCAACAAGTTCCTAAAAGAGAGAAAGCATTAGTAAATGATAACAATTAAAATTATTATGTATATACATATTTACCACATGAAGCTCATCACGTGTCATGTGTGTGTAACAAGATATGGTCCTTCAATAAAGAACATAGTGACACATAATTCTATGCTAACAAATTGTAGTATAAAGTGGAAAATAAATGAAAGTAAATAGTTTTAAAATATAGATCTTCACTTGACTTATTAATGTAGAGTAGGAGTTTCTTGAGAAGCAAATGGAAGAGGCATCTAATGTGTAGAACAAAAAATGAAACTAAAAAATAAGACAAAATTCAAAACTTTTGTAAAAATATGTAGGTAGTACCAAAAAATTATCTATGTTATCAAGATTATAGAACTTATTTTAGTTTGTCAAAAGAGTTTACAGAAATAAAGTGATGCTCAAAATATATAATTTTGCAATAAATAATTTTGGTAAAAAAATTAAAAATTTTAATATAAAAGGGTAATTATCTATTCATTTTTACATTTTCTAATTTTGGAAACCAAAAATTTGAGTGAAAAAAATTAACATTAAGAAATATGATGGCTTGGATATGAGGAGGAGGACAAGTAGGTGGATGTATTGTAGTTGTTGTGCAGATAGTCTAGGTATGGGGTGGATTTAATATGATTTTTAGCATTTTTTTATTAGAATGAAATAGGTTATGAAAAATAGGTTCTATGATAAATCCATTTTAAAAAAATTCCCTAAGTTTTTTAAAAATAGAGTAAAAATTAAGAAGGGTAACGGTTAAGAATCTAAGTTTTAATTTTTTTTTTCTAAAGCATTAATGATGAGTTAGTTAAAAATTAATGCATAAGTTGAATGGAATCATCCTGGCCAATGTAGTTGGTTTGGGAAGATTTAATTAAATGGATAACTCTATAGTAGGTGGGTGACCTAGTTGAAGATCATAGTGGTTGAAAGCTTGTAAGGAGGTTAATCTAGTTAAAATTGTAAGGATGATTGATGGCATATGACATGGATAAATTAGTTAAATGAAGTGGTGGTGGACCTAGTATTTAAGATAACTCACTTATTTGTATTGGGATAAGGTGGTTAATGGCTTATTTTATGGTTGATTGTGTATGAATATTAGGTGGCCAAATTAGTATAAGAGGTGGTTGACCTAGTAGGAAATGTAGTAAGGTGAGTGATGGCTTTGCCATGGCCAACTATATGTAAATATTATGTGGTCAACTTAGTATAAAAAGTGGTATACCTTTTAGGAAATGCAATAAGGTTGATGATGGTGTATGCCATGGTTGATTATGTGTAAATATTAGGTGGCTAGCTTAATATAAAATCTGTTTGACCTAGTAAAAAATGAATAAATGTGTGGCCTACTTAGTATAGAATCTAGATGACATAGTTAGGAATGGTAAAGAAAAGGAAAAATAGGTTGATGAACTAGTTATGTATTGTAATTACTTATATATTTTATTTTGAATACATATTTGATTATTATTTGGGATAGAGAGATAATATGTGTTTTGTTGTTTGATATTTTATAGAGGTGATGGAGACTCTAAAGATTAGTTAATGCAGTTTGGTTACTAGATATGCTTGAGATATTTTCTATGGTAGATTGATCATAGTTGACCACCTTGGGTTTTGGTGGTATTATGTAGATGTGACATATTTTACTTAGTATGGATTTATTTGTCATTTTGTTAGGAACATGAGAGTGATTAACTAACACTTTTAGGTGGGTGGTTTATGGGGATACCATTTAGGTGGGTATCACCCTCGAATATGTCCATTCATTGGTGTGATTCATAATTGTAGGATTATATATGGCATGTGATACACCAAAAAGAAATGTAGAGAGGTGAGCCCTGGCCGTATGGGTGAATAACTTTGAGAGATATACCTAGACATGTATATATGTTGATAATTCTAGATATCTATAAGGCCATTATTGGACTTGTGGTAGCTTGTGTGATTTTTCACAAATAGGATGGGAAAGTCCCACTATATATTTTTGTATTGTGCCAATATATGTTAGAGAAGAGCATGATGTATGATTTGGGTGTAGTTGGTGAATGATTTATATAGTATTATATTATGATTAATATGATGATGGGCCCTATTATTTTATTGAGTAGTTATATTTATGAGAGGTTTTCAATGTATTAGCTTGAGGGATTTCTGCATGTAGTGGATCTTTCCCTATTATTTGTGTGTAGATGAGAGCATGAGAATATTTTATATGTTATATCACATGTCCCAATATTATATATGATCACACAAGGATAAATTATTTGGTATCCATATCAAAGCACAATATATTCTTAGCCCTCATGGCCAACTATCTTCTAGGCACAGGTGCATGTCAAGATTACATGTCACTATGCTTGGTGGGTGGAGCCAAATCCAATGCCTTATTTACTAGGATAGTTTGGGTTATCACAACTAACAGATCTTATAGTATTTATATCATATTAGGCATGACATGAGAGGAAACACCATAGTGTGAGAGGTGTAGGAGTACCAATATATATTCTTATCATATAACCATGCTAGTTGAGACATGGGGATGATGGCACTGATGACAGTGAGGGGATCCAAAAAAGTTAAAGGATTAGGGGATGTGACTATTTTCACATAACATCAGATATTAAAGACACCATAGTGATAATGAAGATATATAAAGGATCTAGTTCAACCTCACACACAACTACAACCACCACCATAGGATCTATCATAAGGAGATCCACATGGAGATCCTACAACACAACCTACATTGAGTTAGTTAATTATGAGGTAGAATTTTAGTGGATTACATCATTATTATGTTATTCATCTTGGTCAACATAAAGGTTTCACACTACCATAGATCCATGATTGATAGGAGGTACTTGGTGGTTGAACAGATGGGGATACTATTGGTAAGCAAGTTGTGTTTTGTTGAGTTTGTGATAGATTGATATAAATGTTGTGTGTGTGTGTGTGTGTGTGTGTGTGTGTGTGTGTGTGTGTGTGTGTGTGTGTGTGTGTGTGTGTGTGTGTGTGTGTGTGTGTGTGTGTGTGTGTGTGTGTGTGTGTGTGTGTGTGTGTGTTGTGTGTGTGTGTGTGTGTGTGTGTGTGTGTGTGTGTGTGATATAATGTATATTTGGTTTGAATTTTATAAATATTATGGCAGAAGAGGCTAGATGTTTTACCATGGTTGAGATAGAACATCATGATATTTTGGATGACATGTTACCTCAACATGATAAAATATAGATGATTAATCTATCTGATGGTGACTTCATCACTTATGTATGGTAGTTGATTTCAGTTGGTTAGTATAGTATATTAGATTTATAGTTTTATATACTATGTGATGAATCTCAATGGCTTTAACACTAGGTGTGGTTGATGGGGGAACTATGGGCACAATATTCATTATCTCAAGAGTGGACTACACATTATGAGACAACCACATAATTGACCTAGGTATAAGGCTAAATGACCCATCTATAGGGATATGTTGATGGGACTATGGATACATATAGAGTCACTTTAATGGTCTATTCTTAAAGGGAAGTTATAGGCTTCTATTTTTTAGTATATCTCATCCATTACAAGATAGGTAGGGTGGACCATAGTTATCGAGTTATTATTGTACTATGAATGTATCATGTGATATTATATCAGACATTTTGAGTGATGTGCTCTCTCTCTCTCTCTCTCTCTCTCTCTCTCTCTCTCTCTCTCTCTCTCTCTCTCTCTCTCTCTCTCTCTCTCTCCTCTCTCTCTCTCTCTCTCTCTCTCCTCTCTCTCTCTCTCTCTCTCTCTCTCTCTCTCTCTCTCACACACACACACACACACACACACACACACACACACACACAAACACACACCACACATTCTATTTTTTTTATGCCTTATCGATGTTATAGATGTATTTATTTTAGTTCTAACATGTGTCTAATTTTTATTTATGTTATGGGAAAATGTATGATATATGTGTTATTCTTTTTTAGAAAATGTGAAAAAATGCATGGTAAAGAATAATGATAAAGATAAAAAGATAAAAATGTTAAACCAATGTTTTAAAAGATAACACATTTCAAAAGTGAATAAAATGGAATAAAAATAAATTGTAAGAATAATGTAAGATTTTAAATGAGAAATATTGATGTAAACAAGATATGAAAATAAAAAATATGTAAATAGGAAATATCAATGTAAACAAAGACATGCAAATAAAGATATGTAAATAATAAATATCAATGTAAATAAAGATATGAAAATAAAGATATGTAAGTAAGATATGAAACATGTGAGATAAAAATCAAAAATAAAAATGATAAACCAAACTTAGAGTTTATGTTTAATTGATAATGTAAACTAATATAGTAAATTGATGACAAAACCTGGCATATAGCTATGTCATTAGGAATATTCACAAGCTATATTTTCATAAAACATTATGTGAATCCTATCAAAACCAAATGAATGAAAAATGTTTGAGCCTAAGATCTCATGAGAATACAAATATTAGATAATAATTCATAAGATTCAAATAAAAATCATGCAAAACCTTCATTACAAATGTCTTTATATAGGATTTTGGCTCATATGTAGCATCAAATGGTCTTTTTCAATGGTAATTTGTGTTGGAGACATCTCCATTGAAGATATGGGACTAGTTGAATTTGATGACAAATTCAAAAAGATGATGCACAAGGGGACTCAAGAAATTGTCAGCACTTCATCATATATCTTGAGTGTGATGAATGGCAATGTAATTAGGTCTATTTATAACAATTTAATATCAATGAGGAGCCTTCATCTTGAAATCAAGATGACTTATTTCAAATTAATCCTTAATGTTGCGCATGGATCAACAATTGGATCACTAATGTGAGCCTTCATCTTACCCAAGATGAAGGGTGGGGGATGGTCCTTGAAAATATTAGAGGAATATTCAAAAGTTGTATTTTCATAAAATGTTATGTGAATTCTATCAAAACCAAACAAATGAAAAATGCTCTAGCCTAAGACCTCATAAGCATAAAAATATTAACTAATAATGCATAATATTCAAATCAAAATCATTTAAACATTTATTATAATCATCTTTGTATAAGATTTGATTTGGATGTAGCATCAAATGATCTTTATCAATTCCAATTCATCTTGAGACATCTCAATTGAAGTTATGGAATAGTTAAATTTGATGATGAATTTGAAAAATGATGCATGAGGGGACTCAAGAAAATTTTATCACTTCATTTTATATCTTGAGAATGATGAATTATAATGTAATGATGTCTATTTATAACAATTTAATATCAATGAGTACTCTTCATATTGAAATCAAGATAAAAAGTTATAAATGAGTCCTCAATAGTGCACATGGATTAGCACATAGATCCATAATCTAATCCTTTCAACTTACTCAAGATGAAGGGTGGAGGATGGTCCTTGAAAATATCAAAGGATGATTAATATAAGCCCTTAATTTTGTTTCCAAGATGAAGGGTGGAGTATTCTCCTCATAATATCTTTGTGAGAGTCATTGTGGTCCCTTCATCTTGTTTCTAAGATGAATTTTGGATAATCATTCCCAAAAAATCACATGGATAACCAATGTGGGCCTTTCATCTTATTTCCAAGATGAAGGGTTGATAATACTGCTTAAAATATCTTGAAATATTCATTGTGGGACCTTTATCTTGTCTCCAAGATGAAAGGTAGAGAATTATCTTGCATATTTATTCATTTAGTAATTATTTTGTCTCACAAAATAATATTCCATAGGATCTCAAGATTTTTTATTGAATTAAGATGCCTTTTGAAATGAAAAATAAGAATTAATAATTGAAAAAAAACTATAATTCCATTTGTATAGAACTATAATTAGAAGAATTATTAATTTAATTAATTAAATATTGATTTAATTAATATAATGTGTGAGATTTTATTATAATAATGATATAGGGAAGGGGAATTGATTGCAATAATTGATCAATGAAGGGGAATTAGTGTATCGATTAGAGTATAAGAACTAACCCAAAAAAATGACTAGAATGATAATTTAACAAATCTAATATGGTGATTTATCCCACCTATGGATGCTCCAAGGTGAATTCAAACTTATATGTTAGATATAAAAATGAATTCAAACCAATTTATGTGTAATTACAACAAGTAGTTCATTTTTTTAATTTTGACACAAAATTGATTAAAATGGCATGTCTATATTTTCCCTATTTGAGAAGTCATTATCAGATATAGATGAATTAATGTCTTCTAAAATAATGAGATGTCAAAAATTATGGATAAAAAATTAGATGATTTAATAATGGATGTTGTAATTTAGTCATTCCCAATCAACAAGTATGAGAGATGGAATGGAAATAAAAAGCTATGATTTGAATTAAATTAGTTAAGGATTATGTCACTCGAGAGGGGATGCAAGGTTGAAAGATGTGGATGGGCTCTTAAAAAAGAGATGAAGAAGCTAGAACAAAAGAGAAGATTAACCCATGGACAAGATTATGCCATTTAAGCTAATACTTATACCCATTGATTTTTTGATGATGATGAATTGATTTACCCCAAGCAAGAAAAATTTGGGAAGGATAAATTACAAAAATAATATAAACACTTTAAATTAACCCATACACGATGAAATTTTCAAGCATGAAATGATAATTTTCCCCAAATAGGGTGGAATTGATTTGATGAATTGATAGAGTGATTATGATGTTGTTAATCATATGATTAGATTAGATAGATAGAAATGAATGTTTGTAGAATTGACATGGATAGACATTTTTCATACTTGATTTTTAATTTTTCACATGACAATATAAATCATGATATAAAAACCATGATGACTTAGTCATAATGTGTATAAAGACTAAACCCTGATCTAATAAATAATTGACAACAACACATCAATGATGAAAATAATGACATATGCTAATGGATGAAATTAAATACAAGTGAATGATAAGGGACACCATACTGATGACCTTATTGTCACAATGTATTCAATTAAGTTAACAACAAACAAGCATACAAACAAGCAAACACACAAATAGGAAAATAAAAAGCAATAAAAAGAAACATTGTCTTTAATCAAATCAAAATCCACATGTGAATGCTCAAAAATAGTGTTGATTGGAATGGAATATCACAAGAAATGATACGTGCAAGTGGAAGAAGTTGGAACATAACATCTCAAAATAATTTTCATACTTAAATTTACCCTGAATAGGGTGGAAATGATGAGCTTGAATTAGAGTAATTTGATTTTGCCCCAAACAAGGAAGATTTAGGAAGGATACATCTCAATGGTACCTAATTCTATTGGATTAAGATTGATCAAGGATATTTTAATATACCTAAGAAAAGATAAATGTTTTTATATTTTATAGTTGTATATATTATTTTGGAGATTTTGGCCTTTTCTATTTTTTTGGATGTATTTAATGCTATGAATGTTTAGGATTTTATAAATTTTTGGATGTTTTTTTATTTTAGATTTTTTTGAATGTTCTGACTCATAAAATGGTGAGATCATACAATTAACTTTAAAAATTATGATATCTTAAAATTAACTAAAAAAAATGAAATCTTGGAATGGGAATGTTTAGGAGTGTTTGGAACACTATATTGACAAAGGATCACTAGCAAAGGAAAACCTTGTTCGAGTACTAGGATGGGATTTAACAATAAATGGTAGGTTTGAAATGATCATATTAGATAATAATGGATGATAATAGAATGAAGAATATCCAAATACCATGTCATGTGGGATCCAAAACGTCCATTCATCAAAGTGTCACTAAGAGGATATGCCAAGATATCTTCTAAACCGTGGATCATAATAACTTTCACATTATTATTAAGACCAAGATGAGAAAAAAAAGTGGAGCAATGTAGGCTAAATATAAATAGGGTTTAGGATAAGGTAATATGATAAATATTATAGGAATGGAACATATGCCAATTTATACGAGGATACCTCCAAGTGTTAAGGTATTTGTAGACAAAAAATTATTTACACACGATGCCAAAAACTTGGTTTTCATCATGGTACTTGTCTAAGGCACCATATGCATGGTTTTCACCATTGGATGAATTATTTATCTTTTTATTTTAATTTTATTTTGATTTTTTGATTTTTTTTTAATTTTTGGCATTTCAACTCAAAAGAAGATGACGAGATGCATAATGTTGAATGTTTGATCTCTAACCCATGCTGATTTTGAATTGCTTCTCTATGATAAATTTATCATTGATATGGGTTGTACTAGTGTTGTTTGTATATTTTTTTCCATTTATTTTGATTCCTCCAAATGTGTAAACAAGATGTCTTCATAGGTTCTTTGAAATAGAGGGCTTCTAGAGAGTGTATAAATGGATAGGCATTGGATAATGGAATATATGTCATGAATGAATAATCGGATCCCTATGAAATGCATAATTGTTGGGGTATGAATGAAAATTTGGAATTTCAATCACACATAGTGTTGCTAGTTCCATACCTTGATTTTGGTTGTGGTGGGGCTGATGTTAACTTCAATATTATAATAATCAAGTAATGAGGAACTAATTAACTCAACTATTGGTTTCATTAGAAGATGTTGATTTTATACTTTGGTTGTCCCCTAGTGCCTCAAATAAGTTTTCACTAGGAAATTATTTTTCTACCTGAATGTTGTCTTGGATTTCAAAGATTCTACCACTAAAATGTCACCATGAAATAAGTTCAATAATGTGTGATTCCATCTGTCCTAATTGACATTTGTAAACAATGAATATCAATATAATGGCTATGATGGTTAATGGTAAAAGCATGTATAATTTCTATGGAAGGTAAAAATGTAGAATGATCCTCAGAGAGGCTACTAGGATAAATTGTGTTGATGTCAAAGGAAGTATCCTTGAAAACCATGGAAGGATCACACATATATTTAATTTAATCTATAATAAGTGTGTATTCGATGTCGTAACATATATTAAGGTATGCTGATTTTAAAGTTTTTTCAAACTAAAGTGGATATGATAGATGTATATAGACATTTTTATAATATCCACTAATATATTATGATTTTGACTCAAGAGGATCTGAACTCTATGTTGAGACTAATGTTGATTCTGCTTCTAATGCTAAATCTGATAGTGCTTCTAGGATGGAACCCAATTCTACCATTAGTTATAAAATAAAACTCGATTCTAAAGTTATTGCTAATAATAATGTTGGATCCAAAGGGGAATCTATTTCTAATGTGTATACAAAATTATCCTATTTAATTTCATTTTTCATAAGTACCTTGTTCACCTTTTACTTGGAAATGAAGGATCTATGGTGAAGTAATTTTATAAAATGGGGAATTTTTGGTAATGGATGAAATTTAGACTACTAGTCAATAATGTGTTCTTCAAAGATGATCTCATTGAATAAGGGTTTATCAAAGATAGGTGAATAATCATAGATAATATCTTTAAATGAAGGCTCATAAAAGATAGGAGGATGGTCAAAGGATGACTCATTAAATATGGGTGATTCAATGAGAACATAAAAAATGATTGATTTGTCTTGATCTTGAATTGAAAGTGAATGAGTATGATTTTGATTAAGAAATTGATCTTGGTATATCCCTAATGAGTGATTCTTAGATTGTGTGTACTTGGATCTTTTTTATCTAATAGCTCTTGGAGGGGAAGTGACTAGACATGATTGGATTGCTAAATTTGTTATGGTTCCAAGACCTAAATAGGTGCTAGATAATTTGACAAAGTGTCAAAAATAGAGGTGATACTTAACACACTTTGGTTAAATTTAAATAATATCATATATTGATTTATAATTAGGCCTGGACTTGGAGATTGGTGTGGTTTTTGTTGTTCAGTCATGATATATCCATGGTTAATCAAGCCTTAGACATAACTATTGAACCTACTACATCAGTTAAGTTAGTGGACTTGAACCCTATGATATTCAAAATATTCTTCTTTTTGGTACCACTTAGGTTTGGGATCATTTTCATCAAAAGGATTACTATGTGCATACACAATCATGTTTGTTATGACCAATTGGTAAAAATATATTCCAAAGATTCATTAACTAGATTTGATATTTGACACAAATGTTGTAACTTAGAATTCAAATGGGTGTGGGATAAAGGTATAAAAATGGGTTCCCTTTTGTAACCATGACCATATCATTCATAATCTCTATCTTACTATGACATGGATGCCATTGAACAAATTAAAAAAGCAATATATTATTGATTGAAGGATGTCCCAAAATAAGGATACATGCAAAGGGGAATGAGTGGATTGGAGTTGGCCTAAATCAGGGTGGAATTGAGTTGATTGAAATGAAATTGGCCCCAAGTAAGGTAGAATAAATTATAAGTGATTTGATTTATATTAGCACCAAGTAGGATGAACTTGATTTGTGGTTTAAGCTCAAATTGAAATTTAATTTTGGATTGGATTCAAATGAGAGAAAGGATGGATGTTAAGACTTTTTCATTCATAATCGATTGGTGTGAGCTATTGAATGGAAATATAAGTATATGATGTAAATTATTTGAATTGGAATTAATAGACCATAATAAAATATGACCTCATTTGAGTATGACTTTATTTAGGTCAGTTTGAATTAGGTTTGGACTTGATTTGAAATAGATTAGGAAACATGAAATAAATGTTTAATTCAAATAGAGTTGACTTCATATAGTTTGACTATGGATAGTTGAACAAATTTTAATTGAATAAATAAACTAATTTGAATTTGATTTAGAATTTTAGTTGAAACTGGAAATTTGAATTAAATTAGAATAGATTTTGATTCAAAATGGGTATCATAACTATGTAATTTGGAAAAAGAGGGTGTTTTAATTTGTTCAAAATAATGCCTTGATGTTGTGTGGACCAATTTTGACATCATAATAGCTTTGGGGGATATAAAATTCTAACCTAAAAATTAAGTAGAGTAATGCCTCTTGGCATAGGTATGGTATGACAATGTTGAGGACTTTGGTTTTGACTTGGTTTGATGGGATTGGTCTTTGAATACAAACTAGGTTTTGACATGACAATAAATAATCAAAACAAAAGCATTACAAGGAAAATTAATAACTGATGCAGGTGTACGTCACATTCATTGAACCTTCAATATAATCACCTTGAGAGAGGAATATAATTTTAAGATTCATTAAATAATTTATTTTAATTATTGGTGGTGTTTTAATCCCACCCTTTTCTCAAAATGTTTGTACTAATAAGGCAATATTTAAGGGGGATGTTAACCTTTACACCCCTAAATCAATGAATGATCTGCATAAAAATAGGTATATAAGAAGAAATTCAAGATCGGTCCATTAATAAGAGGGTCTTATCCCTTCATAACCACTTCAGTTATAGGGTTTTCAGTGAAGTGATACTAGATTTGGGGTTCATTTATTATTTTACTTAGGATATCTATATGGTCCCTATATACCTCATGGTACTTGGGATAAAAATCCTTCAATGAATAATTTCAATCTCATTTATAAGATTGATCCTTTGGAGGGTACCACACATTGACATAGGATATTGAAAATAAGTCATCAAGGTTCAATCCACACATGAATTTATGTAATCACAAAGTCAGATCTTCATAATGGAAACATTCCTCAATTTGTATACCTAACTAGAAAAGAGGGTTTTGGTATGAATGTCAAGTAATGATGTGATGCAAGGGCATCCTTGTGGATCCCAAACTAGATTCAATTTTGGATTTAATTTTTCTTATAGGTTTTTTTTAAGTGTAATAGGTCCTAATTTTGTCTTAGGGGTGATCTAGGTTTGTTCAAGTGGCATAAAATTTGAATTATGGAGTTTCCCTTCAAAAATGCCACATTTGAAAATTTGAATTTCCAAGCCTTGTGGAAGGCTTCCATGCATTATATAAGATTAACCAAGGTGTAAGAACCATGTCCAATAGGTATAAAATATTTATTAAAGTTATTTAAAAGTTATAAACATGTACTTAGTAATAGGCATGGTTATATATCATTCATTGTGTGGAAAATAAGAAATGCAATGTAACCTACAAGAAAACCTCTACGTTGAGAAAGGTGGCATGAAAAGGTAGTTATGCACCTTTTTAGTGATGTGGAGTCAATTTTAGTTTAGTATTACCATATTCCTATTAGAATATAGAGATGGAGATGTATGAAAAAGTTTTAGAATGAATAAATGGATGAGATTTTGTAACCTCTCCTATTGGAAGAAAGAATATAGTCCTCTATATGGGAGGTCATTGTTATTATTACACATGGTATATGTTTGATTAATAAAGGAATGAATATGTAATTATTTAAAGAATTTTTAAAGGTAAATGTATGTGTGTTTTAGGAGATAAAGAGAAAAGTAAACCCTGATCCTAAAGATGATAGACACAGACCCTGTTTAGGGTGATTGTTGTTTCTTACAGATTGTGTATTTTCAAGTTTAATGATTGAATAAAGTTAGTAATTGATCAAGACTATTATTTAATCTTTATATGATTTTATGGGTTCATTAAATAATATATTAATTGTTTCACAAAAAATTTATGGATATATAATTGTTTTATACAATGAATTTCTAATCCAAATATAAAGAACAGGGACCCTGAAGAAGGATTGCAGGTTCAAACATTAGTCTGTGTTACTCAAGTTATCTCTAGCATGTATATTATTAGACCATTAAATAAAGAAGTTGAACATTTTTTAAATAATGTTAATTAAGGTTTTTAAGACAATATTTGATATATGTTTCATTAAAATTTTATAAAAAAAAATTATTTGTTCATATGGAGTCTAAACTGACCCTAAATCCTATAGTGCATGTTGTCACAGTGGACTGAGCTATGGATTCTTGAGATACATGACCAAAGAGATAAGTTTAAATGTTATATATTGTGTTTTTAAGTATTAATTTAATTCATTTAAAACTATTATATTGTTTTTTTAATTTGGGAATTAAGTAATAAGTTCAAAACCCTAACACAGGCCTGTAGGTGATGACTGTGTGTGCACAGTCAAGTAGATTTTGAAGTGAAATGTAATATAGTGGATTGGATGGATAAATATAAAGGTTATAAGAGTTTAACCCAGTATATAAATAAATTTTAAACCTAATTTAATTGTTTTAAACATTTCCAAATTTCCAAAATTAAATTATTATTGCTCTCGGTTGAGATAGTGTGTTTGAAAACCCTAAACTAGGGTTTAGCTCATAGCTATGTTTCTAACCATCAAACATATAATTTAGTGGATATATGTAATTTTATTTGATTAAATATATTTAATATTTTCCATATCCATTCCATACATTATCGTATGTCCATAGTGGACTTTTGGTGAATTAGACCCAAAAAAGCCTAATAAGCCTAAATAGAAGCATAAATTGAGTTTAAAAAGTGATCTAAAACAAGAGTAGGGACTTGAAATTTTTTATAAGGATTAAGGAGGGAAATGGGTAACTAAATAAATAATTTTTTTATATTCAATAAGGTACAACTCCATACATTACAAGAAATATTGAAAATAAAGCTAATATGACTGAGACAAACATGTAGAGTTGGAGCAAATGGTAGAATTGATGCTTGGAAAGTGTGAAGGTTAATAAAAAGTGGATGAATGATTGTGATGATAATTTTTATGTTATTTTTATCATTCCAAAAGTTAATTAATTAATTTAACCTTATAATCAAGTGAAATTATGAGTTATTAGAGAGAGAGAGAGAGAGAGAGAGAGAGAGAGAGAGAGGAAAATACAAGCTCATAAAGAGAGCTTGTGAAGGAGATTGAACAAAATTTGGGTTTATGCTCTGCACCATTTTGATATTAGATCTTAGGGAAACATTTTTGTATTTTTGAAAATATTTGACATCATGTGTTTTGATTTGAAGTGCAGGACAGGTGATCAAGGACAGTGCTCTATGGAGAAAGCCAACAGAGATGAGGAAGATTTGGTAAGGATAATAACCTAGATAATTGTTCCAGTAGTGATGAGAATGGAAGATATTGAGGATATTATCATAATAATGGAAAAAATATAAGAAATATAAAATATATATCAAATCAAGAGGCAACATAAACATGAGGTATACAAATAACAAGCACAAGTTGTGCAAGAAGAGGAATAGGAAGCACAATGAGCATTGGTGAAGAAGGCAGAAGATTATGTACTTTAAAAATTAATTTGAAAATTAATTTAATATGGATATAAGGATAATATATATTATTTTTTAGAGGATAAATAATGGAATACACCTACATGGCAAGAATAAGTGGACAACAACTATGTTTTATTTAACAAGTTGGTTTTGTGTGCAGGTATGAAGATGAAGTAGAAAAGGCCTAGATGTGGTGCCCAAGTACATGTAAAATTATATGAGAGGAAATTGGATGAAAAATACTTAAATTAGAAAATTTTATTTCAATAACAACATATTCTAAGTGCAATATTCAACACATGTGAAAAAGTTTTCTCAGCTTCGTAGTATGATGCATGGGCATCAATGTGGATCCCAAACTGGATTGATTTTTGGATTGAATTTATCTTGTATGTTATTTTTAGGTGTAATAGGTAATATTTGTGTCTTATGGGTGATATAGGTTTATTCAATTGGAATAAAATTTTAATTACAGAGTTTCCCTCCAAAACTACCACATTTAAAATTTTTGAATTTCTAAGCCTTGTGGAAGACTTCCATGCATTGTATAATATTAACCAAGGTGTAAGACCATATCTAATAGGTATAAAATATTTATTAAGGTTTTTTAAAATTTATAAAAATGTACGTAGGACTAGGCATGGTTATATAGCATTCATTGTGTGGAAAATAAGAAATGCAATGTAAGCTACAAGAAAACCTCTATGTTGATAAAGGTGGCAAGAAAAGGTAGTTATGCACCTTTTTATGGATTTGGAGTCAGTTTTAATTTATTGTTACCATATTTATATTTTAATATATTGATGGATATGTATAAAAAAAATTTGAACCTCTGTTGCTGGAAGAAAGAATACAATCCTCTATATGGGAGGTCATTGTTGTTATTACACATGGTATGTGTTTGATTAATGAAGGAATGAATGTCAATTTTTTCAATAATATTTGTAGGTAAATTTATGTGTGTTTGAGGATATAAATATAAAATTAAACCTTTATCCTAATGATAATAGACACAAAATCTATTTAGGGTGATTGTTGTTTGTTACAAACTGTGTATTTTTAAGTTTAATGATTGAATAAAGTTAGTAATTGATCAAGACTATTATTTCATCTTTATATGATTTTTTGGGTTCATGAAATATGATATTAATTATTTAAAAACATGTTAATGGATATATTAATTTTTTTAATAATGAATGTCTACTACAAATATAAAGAACAGGGACCCTGAAGAAGGATAGTAGGTTCAGACATTAGTCTATGTTACTTGAGTTATGTCAGGATTAGGAGCACAATTGATTACCTTGTATAAGCAAATAAACACAGAATTTAACCAAAAGTAACAAGTAACTAGAAATTAGAAACAACACAGAATTTGAGAGACAATACACAATTATATTCAACTCATTCCAAAAGGAAATACAATGAAGAAATCACACTCTTCCCACACCTCTAGGGCATACCAATAATTCTCCCTCAAGAGTTCTCTCTCACACAACCAATTACAACCAAAAATCAAACATAGAGTTATACCCTCCACCAGTCAGTAACAATACTGCCAGTACACAAGTACTCAAAGTACTCCAAGTAAATCTCCCTGATCTTGCACACCTACAAATCAACCTGATCTTACTTACCATGTAGATCTCCCCTGATCTTGCACAACCTGCAGATCAACCTGGTCTTGCACACCTACAAACCTAGATCTTACAATTGGAAGGATCTCTTCCCTATCCTTGCCTCACCAAGTCCTTATGATTCTCCCTTGGATAGAACCCTTCTAATTCTATAGAACTGATTCTACACACTAGCACCCCTGTGGATCTTCTACTAGATCTTGCTCTCCCACAAATCTACCTGATCATACACACTTGGCACTGTGGCACTATGAGGAGCTAACCTTGCTCTCTTCCCTCTGAAGGAGCTAACCTTGCTCTCTCTATCTAGCACACAAGCTTCTCCTTACCTTTGACCTCAAAACCTTCCGGCTGCTCCATATATATTTCTTCATCCAAATCTCCATGAAGAAATGTTGTCTTAACATCAAGCTGCTCAAGATGCAAATACTCAATAGAAACTAAAGACAATACAATCCAAATAGAAGTCATCTTTACTATAGGAGAAAAAATTTCACCAAAATTAATACCTGGTTTCTGTGTAAATCCCTTTACTACCAACTTGGCCTTATGTCTCATTTGTCCATTCTCACCTTCTTTTAACCTATAAACCCATTTGTTTTTTAGTGCTGTCTTTCCTGCTGGAAACTCAACCAAATCCCAAATTTGGTTCTCTTTCAAGGAATCAATCTCCTCATTCATGCCAAGCTCCCACTATTTATGGGTTTCTACCTGCATTGCTTCATCAAAACTCTTTGGTTCTCCACTATCAGTGAGCAATAAGTAGAATAATGAAGGGGAATAATGAATTGGAGGTTTACTTACCCTTTTTGACCTCCTCATGGGCATCTGAGACTCATTCACTGCTTATTGTCTATCCAAATTCTCTATCAGTGACCGATCTCGGTCATCTTTAGGTCTGTACCTGACTGACGTGGTTCCACCTGACCGACATCAGTTCCTGTGTGATCGACGTCTGTTACTGTCTGACTGATGTCGGTTCCTATATGACCAATTTTGGTTCCTTCCTGACTGACATCGGTGTTTGTGTTTTCCTATCTATGATTATTTTGACCCATGAGCTCATTTTGGATCATCACCTCGTCCAAATCAACATTGCCCTACTCAGTATTATTTAGCTTCTTGAGCTGATCACTGTACATCACCTTCTCATTTAAAACAACATCACGACTTCTAATAATTTTGTTAGTTCCTAGATTCCACAATTGGAATCCAAAATCTCCAGAGCCATAACCAATAAAAGTGCGCCTCATAGACTTAGCATCCAACTTCTTTCTATTCTCTTTATCAATGTGCACAAAAGCTTCAGAACCAAAAACTCTAAGAAATGAAAGATCTACCTTTTAACCTATCCAAGCCTCTTCTAGAATTCCACCATCTAGAGCAGTAGAGGGTCCTCTTTTAATCAAGTAAACCGTAGTGTCTACAGCTTCTACCCAAAAATGTAAGGACAAACTAGCATCCAACCTCATACTTTGTGCACGTTCCAATATTGTTCTATTCATCCTTTCAGCAACTTCATTTTACTGAGGTGTCCTTGGAACCATCATTTCCCTACATATTCCACTCATAGAATAGTAACTTTTGAATTTATTGCTGTAGTACTCACCACCATTATCAGATCTAAGGCACTTCAATCTCAAACCTATTTCATTCTCAACTAAAGCTTTCCATTTATTAAACGTGTCAAAAACATCAGATTTCTTCTTTATGTAATAAACCCATACCTTTCTTGTAGCATCATCAACGAAAGAAACATAATACTGTGATCCTCCAATAGAAGCTACCTGAGCTAGTCCCCACACATCTGTGTGAACAAGCTCCAACTTGTGCTTCCTCTTTGTTGACCTAGTTTTGAGAAATCTCATTCTCTTCTATTTCCCAAAAATACAATGCTCACAGAAATCTAGATCTATGATTTTCAAATCTGAAAGCTTACCTTTTGACTTAAGAATAGTCATTCCCTTCTCACTCATGTGGCCAAGCCTCTGGTGCCACAACTTTTCATCTACATCTAAAGTAGATAATACAGAAGGAGAATAATTAGTAATACAATTACATAAATAGAGATTACCTACTCTCTTACCTCTGGCTGATATAAGTATACCTTTGAAAACTTTCCAAGATTCAGCTGTGAGAGTTACTATGCAACCCTCATCCCCCAACTTTCCTACAGAAATCAGATTCCTCTTCAAGATGGGTACATGAATGACATCCTTCAACACCCATGTGTTGCCATTCTGCAATTTCAGCTGCACTTTTCCTTTGCCAACAATTTTACAAGGCTCATCATCCCCTAAATAAACTTTTCCAAAATCTCCCTGGACACAATCATTGAAAAATTCTCTATTTTGGGTTGCATGGAAAGAGGCACCAAAATCTACAACCTAAGATTCTATTCTATTATCCAAAGAAAGTGTAAAATCATCTTGTGCAACAATACCTATAACTTTTGCTTCTTCATTACCTTCATGCTGATTTTATTCTTTAACCTTCAACTAGCAATCTTTATTTGCATGCCCTATCTTTCCAAAATTCCAGCAAGTTATTTTTCTTCCATTTCTAGATTTGGATCTACCTCTCATCTTTGACTTAGACCTTGATCTCCCTTGCTTGCGCTTCTCTTTTTGCCTTCCCTTGCTTTCAATACTTAAAGCATTACCTGATGTTTCCTCTGTGTTTTTCCTTTGAATTTCTTCATTCAAGATTACAATAACAACATCATCTACTTTCAAGACATTTGTAGCAGATGTAGTATTACTAACTGCCATTACCAAACTATGCCAACTTTTAGGTAAAGAGCATAAAATTAAGAGAACCTTAATTTCATGATAAAAAACTATTTTGACTGAATTTAACTGATTTACTATAGCATGGAAATCATTACGATGACTAGATACAGATCCACCTTCCTGCATTTGCAAATTAAATAATTGCTTCATAAGATATACCTTATTTAAAGCTAAGGGTTTTTCATATAAATTTTCCAAATATTCCATTAACTCTACCGTTGTCTTAGCTTGTGATAAGATGGAAATCACAGACGATGCCAGGATCAACCTTATAGATCCCAGAGCCTTCCGATCAAGAAAATTCCATTATTCATATTTTATATCCATGGGCTTGCATGAAACCCCACCCAATGGTAAGTACAGATCTTTCTAATACAAATAATCTTCTATCTGCATCCTCCATAATTGATAATTCTTGCCATTGAATTTCTCCATTCTTAGCTTACTTTCTTCTGCCATTGCTATACTCCCACTCAATCAGAAACCCCTGAGAGTGACCTATAATCAAACACACACTAAATAGATCTAAAACCACTTGTTAGTGAACCCAAGCTCTGATACCACTTGTTAGGATCTTAATAAGAAACAATTGATTACTTTTGTGTAAGCAACTAAACACAGAATTAAACCAGAATAATAAGTAACTAGAAATCAAAATCAGCAAAGAATAAGAGATACAAGAAACAATGAAAACTTGTATTAAAATCTTCCAAAAGGAAATACAATGAATAAATCTCTCTTTCTTCCACACCTCTCAGATGTACAGATCTCTTTCCCTCAAGAGTTCTCTCTCACAATTACAAACACAATTCAGCTGCTTGAATTGATTCACCCTTTTTCTCATACCTTACAAGCTATGAAGATGTATCCCTATTATATAGAATTATGGATCATGAGCTATGCATTATCCACCATTAGATATACCTCCTAATCAAAGGTTCAAATCAGTCCTACCAAAAATAGAAACGTGGACTTACAACTAACAACTAATACTATCATGCAAACAATCTATTCATCCCACAAAAATAGACTTTTGGAATGCACAGGTGACCAATGTTAGTCCCTATCTGCCTGGATATGACTGACATCAGCCAATCCATAACCGACATTGACAGCCTCTAGTCGATCCCTGACCGACGTTGGCGACTGTGTAAATACAGCAACCTTGCAATTCGCTCATTCGGGTGTAGCTTTTAGCTCCACACCTCAACATGTTATCTCCAACTTGTATATTGTTAGACCATTAAATAAAGAATTTGAACATTGGTTCAATAATTTTCCTAAATTTTTTGAGGACAATATGTGATATAGGTTTAAATACAATATAAAAAAATTATTGGTTGTTCAGATGGATGTCTAAACTAGCACTAAATCCTCTAGTGCATGTTGTCACAGTGGACTGAGCTATGGATTCTTGAGAGACATGACCAAAGAGACAATTTTAAATGTTATATATTTTTATGGTAAGTATTAATTTAAAAATATTATATATTTTTTAATTTAGGAATGAGGGAAGAAGTTTGAAACCCTGACATAGACCTATAGGTGATGATTGTGTGTGCACAGTCAAGTAGATTTTGAAGTAAAAGTGATATGGTGGACTAGATGGAAAAATATAAATGTTGGAATAATTTAAATGGGTATAGATAGACCTTATAAACCTAATTTTATTTTTTTAAAACTATCTAAATGTCCATAATGAAATTATTATTGCTCTTGGCTGAGATAGTGTGTTTGAAAACCCTAAAATGGGGTTTAGCTCATATCTATGTTTCTAACCATAAAAATTACATATAATTTGGTGGATAGATGTAATTTTATGTGAGGAAATATATTTAATATTTTTAATAGCCATTCCATAAGTTACCATACGTTCATAGTGGACTGTTGGTGAATTAGACCCAAACAGGCCTAATAGGCCTAAAAAGAAGCATAAATTGAGTTCAAAAAGTGATCTAAACCAAGAGTTGGGACTTGAAATTTTGTATAAGGATTAAGGAGTGAAATTTTTAAATAAATAAATTATTTTTTTTATATTCAAGAAGGTAAAAATATAAACATTACAATAAATATTGAAAATGGGGCTAGTAGGACTGAGATAAGTAGGCAGAGTTGGAGCAAAAAGCAGAATTGATGCTTGGAAAGTGTGAAGGTTAATAGAAAGTGGAAAAATGATTGTGATGAGAATGTTTAGGTTATTTGGAACATTAAAATATGTAATTAACTCATTTAAACTTATAATCAAGTGAAATTATGAGTTATTAGAGAGAGAGAGAGAGAGAGAGAGAGAGAGAGAGAGAGAGAGAGAGAGAGAGAGAGAGAGAGAGAGAGAGAGAGAGAGAGAGAGAGAGAGAGTAAAATACAATCTCATAAAGAGAGCTTGTGAAGGATATTGAAAAAAAATTGGGTTTATGCTCTGTATCATTTTGGTATCAGAGTTTAGGGAAGGATTTGTGGATTTTTGAAAATATGTGACATCATGTGCTTTGAGGTGAAGTGAAGGATAGGTGATCAAGGACAATGCTCTATAGAGAGAGCCAATAGAGATTAGGAAAATTTGGTCAGGATAATGACCCAAATTATTGCTCCATTAGTGATGAGAAGGGAAGATATTGAGGATACTCTCAGAATAAGAGAACAAAGAGAAGAAATAGAAGATAGACAAAAAATCAATAGGCAACACAAAAATGAGGTATAAAAAGAACAAGCACAAGTTGTGCAAAAAGAGGAGTGGGTAGCACAAGGACCATTAGTGAATAAGGTATAAGATTACATAGAATAGTAATTGAATAAGTAGTTGATGATGGAGAGAAGGATAATTTGGATTAGTTTATAGAGGAGAAAGAATGGAAGACACATGCATAGCAAGAAGAAGTGGACAGTAGTTATGTTTTATTTAACAAGTTGGTTTTATGTGCAGGTATGAAGATGAAGCATAGAAGGTCTAGATGTGGGGCCCAAGTGTATGTACACCTCTATGAGAGGAAAGTTGAGGAAAACACCTTAAATGAGTAAATTTTATTGTAATCAAGCAACATCATATACTAAGTGAAATATTCAAAAAATATGGTAAAGTTTTCTCAGCTTGGTAGTATGATGTAGGGGGATTCTTTTGGATCCCAAACTAGATTCATTTTTGGCTTGAATTTTTCTTGTAGGTGTTTTGTAGGAGTAATATGTCCTAGTTGTGTCTTAGGTGTGATATAGTGGATTAAATAGATAAATATAAAGGTTGGAATAATTGAACCAGGTCTAGATAGAGATTTGAAACCTAATTTTATTGTTTGAAACCTTTCCAAATGTCCACAATGATATTATTATTTCTCTTGATTGAGATAATATGTTTGAAAATCCTAAACTAGGGTTTAGCTCATATCTGTGTTTCTAACTATCCAAATTCCATATAATTTGGTGGAAATATGTAATTTTATGCGAGGATAGATATTTAATAATTTTCATATCCATTCCATATGTTACCTTATGTCCATAGTGGATTTTTGGTGAATTAGACCCAAACAGGCCTAATAAGCCTAAAAAGAAGCATAAATTGAGTTCAAAAAGTGATCTAAACCAAGAGTTGGGACTTGAAATTTTTTAGAAGGATTAAGGATGGAAATGGGTAAATAAATAAAGAATTGTTTTTTATATTAAATAAGTTACAATTCTATACATTACAAGAAAGATTGTAAATAGGGCTAGTAGGACTGAGACAAGCAGGTAGAGTTGGAATAACAGGAAGAATTGATGCTTGGAAAGTGTGAAGGTTAATAAAAAGTGGATTAATGATTTTTATGAGCATGTTTAGGTGATTTGGATCATTCTAATAGGTAATTAATTCATTGAACCTTAAAATCAAGTGAAAAAATGAGATATTAAGAGAGAGAGAGAGAGAGAGAGAGAGAGAGAGAGAGAGAGAGAGAGAGAGAGATGAGAGAGAGAGAGAGAGAGAGAGAGAGAGAGAGAGAGAGAGAGAGAGAGGGAAAATACAAGCTCATAAAGAGAGCTTGTGAAGGAAATTGAAAAAAATTTGGGTTTATGGCCTACATCATGATGTCCTAATAATTGTTCCATAAAGACTCGCAAGAATAAAATGACACCCCAATCATGTAGTCACAATATTAAATAAGGTATTGCCATTCTAACTCACACAATTATCACTAAGACGAGTGAAGAGCGTAGTAGGAAAGTATTCGAGATTAAAAAAGGGAAATTTTCATTTCTAAGTTGCCCAAAATTGGAGAGAACACACATAAAATATCCCCCCAAAACACTCAACAACAAGAAGAAATAAGAAAACTTGTACACAATGAAAAAGCTTGGAAAATAAATGAGTTTTATTACAACCCAAAATGAAATGTGAATTGTTATTAAGACACCAAATGAAATGTTATTAGATAGTGTATTTTTTTTAATAAATCACCACACCCTTTTTGGAATTTTTAATCAAATAAGGTAAGTAGTTTTGTTTAGTAGGTCTTCGTTATATGTAAATCTACAAACAAAATGTCAAAAGTAGAAGTTAGTATTTTAATGATAACTTATAAAATATAAATTATTTTTAGATATTTCTAATAGGAAAAAAACTCAAACCTTTGAAAAAATTGATATTAAAATAGATAACAGATAAAAATTTATGATTATTTTACCATCCATTTTTATTTAAAAATAAAATTAGAAATAAAAGGTGACAGTTTAGTAATTTGACCATAAATCATAAAATATACATCATTTTTCAACAAAAATTGAGAGGTTTTTTATAGAAAAAATACACACACCCTTGAAAAAATTTAGATGAAAATAGATAATAAATCAAAAGTTATGAACATTTTACCAGCCATTTCTTAGTAAAAAATAAAATCTAAAATAAAAGGTGGTAATTAATAACATGACCATAACACCTAAAATATACATCAATTTTCAACTAAATGTTGAGAGGTTTTTTATAGGAAAAATCCACACACACCCAAAAAAAATCAAATTAAAATAAATTATAGATCAAAAGCTATGAATATTTTACCAGTCATTTCTTAGTAAAAATCAAATTTGTTTTTAACTAAAAATTGATAAAGAGACTAGAAGAATTTTTGGGGTACAAGTTGAGTCCCACCAGGCATGCCATATGCATAATTATTAAAATTCACAAGCTATATTTTCATAAAACATTATGTTAATTCTATCAAAATCAAAAGAATTAAAAATGCTTGAACTTAAGGCCTCATGAGCATACGAAGATTAACTAATAATGCATAAGACTCAAATTAAAAGCATGAAAACCTTCATTAAAAATGTCTTTGTATAGGATTTAGATTGGATGTAGTGTCAAAGTATCTTTTTCAATGTCAATTCATGTTGAGACATCTCCATTGAAGCTATAGACTAGTTGAATTTGATGACATATTTGAATAAATGATGCACAAGGAGACTATACAAATTTTTAACACTTTGATGTATATCTTGAGCATGATGAATTTAAATATAATTATGTCTATTTATAAATATTTAAGATCAATAAGGACCCTTCATCTTGTAATCAATATGAATAGTTTAAAACAATTCCTCAATAGTGCACATGGATTAACACATGAATCACTAATGTGAGTCATTCATCTTACTCAAGATTAAGGGTAGATGATGGCCCTTGAAAATATAAAAGAGGGATTAATATAAGTCATTCAACTTGTTTCTAATATGAAGGGTGGAGGATTCTCCCATAATATCTTTGTGAGATTCATTATGTGTCCTTCATCTTGTTTTCAATATGAAGGATGGATAATCATTCGCAAGAAAAAACATGGAAACCAATATGGGCCCTTCATCTTGTTTTTAATGTGAAGGTTTTAAAATAATCAATAAAATCTAAAAATATTCATTATGGTTCCTTCATCTTGTATCCAAGATGAAGAGTGGAGAATAATCTTGCATTTTAATTCATTTAGTTATTAGCTTAGCTCACAAAAGAATATTCTAAAGGATCTCAAGATTATTTATTAAATGAAGATGCCTTTTGTAAGGAAAAGAAATAATTAATAATTGAAATGAAATTATAGTTCCATTTGAATATAACTATAATTTTCAAGAATAATTAATTCAGTTGATCAAAAATCAATATAATTAATATAATGTGGAGAATTTGATTAGAAGACTAATTTAGGGAAGGGAAACTGATTGTATTAATTGATCAACGAAGGGGAATTGGTGAATTGATAAAACCAAAATAATTGACTTGATAAAATGATTAAAATATTATCTCAACATATCTATTATGATGAATTATCCCACCTAGGGATTCTCCAAGGTGAATTCAAACTTGTATGTTAGATAAACAGATGAATTCGGACCAATTTGTGTGTAGTCATAGGAAGTCATTTCATTTTGTAATTTTTTTATAGAAGAGATTAAAATGAAGTGTATACATTAGTTTTTATAGGATAAATATAGATACTTTGTGAGGAAGGGTTGGTCCTATCTAAGGTCTTACATTGAAATTCACAAAAAGAGAACCAATGAGGTATAAAAATGATTTTTTTTATAATATATAAATGAATTTTTGGAGTAATTATTGGTCCTATCCAAGGTCTTACACCATAAATAACAAAAGGTTAACCAAATAGGTATGATAATTTATGAATTAAAATGAATAAGGAGAAATATTGAGAATTATATTATTAAAATAGGGAATGAAAAGTGATATATACGTATTGTAACAACTATTAGTATAAATGGGACATACTACAAAAATGTGAAAGTGATTAAGATTTTGTTTTAGATAACAAAGACTTAAGATACTCATTACTGGTATACACAAATTTGTTATATAATGAGTGAATTACCTATATAGTCTCATCAAGGATATGTACAAAAAAATTAAAATGAGCCTACCTCCCCACATGTTCCCCATTCCTCAAGACCAATTATAGAGCTTTTGGTGTAATACTAATATTAGGTACTTTAATGAGAAAGTAGGTGTCACTAAATGTAATAATGAGACCTCCTATCCTAGTCTACTGGCCTATTACACTGCAATGGACCTTAGCTCTATCATAAGGCCAACTATGAAGTTTGAGCTTTGATTAGAATAGGCAACTTGCCAAAGTGGAATCATGTCTTTTGGCATGATTTTGAATTTTGGTTATTTATTTTTTCCTTTTGATCATTGTCTTTTGTTAAAATTATTTAGATTTTAAATTTTGTGGATTTTGATATCCCTCTTCCATATGGATTTATAAGAACTAAAAATGAGTGATATAGATGAATAACACAAAGAAGCTTATAATTTGGTTATGAGAGAGAAGTAATTAAAACTATGTCGGCTTCAAAAATTCTTATACTTTTCCATAAGTAATTATGCAATCTTAAGACTATATGTATGTGTTCTTAATATGAGGGAAATATTATGGGAAAATAGGGATCATGATGAAACCATGTAATAAATGGTATAATTATGAATATGATTTGTATCTGATCATAGGGAAAATAGGATATTAGAGAGTATGGTGTAGACACCATCTCACATAAATAACTAGACTATTCAACAATTGATCTAATATAAACATCCATGTAATGAAAAATCATCATAATATAAGTGAATACAAGTGTTTTCAAATTATATAATGAAATGTAATTAAATAATGAAAATTGAATAAATATTTGAGATTTGTAAAGTAAGAACCATGAATTTAGAAATATGTAAAGAAAGATGAAATAGGAAATATAACAAAAGATAAGCAATGCATCACAAATTTTATAATGAAGTATGAAATATAAAAAACCACTTAGGTATAAATATGTGGTGTAATATTCCATGGAAAAATAATGTGTTTAAAAATATAGATAGATTTATTTACATACATGATCAATAAGACATGATAAATTCTGTTGTAATTGGAATCTAGCCTTAACCATAATTTAATCTATCTTCATTGAGAGATGTGCAAGGACTTTATGTTGCACTAACTCAATGGAGAATGTAGATATACTATAATAAGAGTGTTGTGTATGTGTCATCACCTATGAAGGATAATTATTATGATGAACTAGTGTTAAAATATGGTTGAAAACCTCTGATCTATGGGATGATGATGGAGGTAGGGAAGGGTTAAGCTTCACCCATGAACAACCTTGGGTATATTGTTGATAAGGTGATGGTGTAGGCCACAAAAAACATGAAATGACTAATTCAATACTCTACACCTATCTATATGATGTGTGGTGCACTCATACCAAAGGTAATATACTTATCCATTTTTAGGGATGTATCATGGAAGAATTTTATGGAGAGGTAGAGTCTCATTAGCATATTGTGCCTTTCATAGATTAATCACATCAATTTAATACCAAATATGTCATTAGTATGTATAGGTATGTGTGGTTTTACAATTAAAAAAACAAGTACATCTAGGAGAATTGACTGTGGAGGTCTACTATATGTATTAGGAGTGGAACATGATGCTTGATACTATGCTAAGAACCTTTGATGTGCATGATTATGATTGGAATAATGAATAGAAACCTTATGGAACTCACAATATGTCTAATATACCTATTATGTAGGTAGAATATCAATCTTAGGGAAAGATAACATTCCATCACCATCAGTAGTATAAATTACAATAGAGCTTATGTTAGGATTAGTAACTATGATAGATACACACAATGTGGGTTTGCATAATGTGGCTGACATCTCAAAAGGGATATTACTCAAAGGATTAAAAAACCTACCAAAATGATATGATCCCATCATGTCATGATCAATAAGCATACTTCAAATAGGCTCAATAGTGATTAGGTGAGAAGTAGAGTGTGTGTGTGTGTGTGTGTTCCATCTTCGACCTGTGAATATCAAGTGAAGAAGAGATAATTTAAGGTGCACTAAAATAATAATGAAATACATCAATATAACTAATATTTGAAATGAGTGTTGTAAAAAATAATGATATATAAGTATTTATACATTTTTAGCTTTAGAAAACCCATCTAGAAAGGATTCATCTAATGAATAACCATCATCATAATCAAGAGTATGAATATCAATAGTGCAAACATCAATGATATTATTGGTCAAATATGAATGAAGACTGGATTATTTAGTCTTAGTTTGAGTAATGATAATTTCATAAATTGGTTTTTTTTCAAGATCGAGGTTGTAAATAAAGAGGTAATTGAGTAATTATGTGTGAATTGAGATCATAAGTTTTAGTTTTAAAAATGATCTCATTTATTTCATTACCATCATAATGTAATAGTTTATGTGGTATATTTTCCACAAGTTAAAGGTGTCCACTCCAACCTCTAGTAGAGTTGATAGGGTAATTAAATCATTGATAATCATGAAATGGAATGTTGGGTAAAGGTTTAAGGGTGGGAATTATTAAGACACAACATTATTATAATTTTTCAAAATTCCAAGGTTTTGTGTCTCCTTGAATCTTGTAACTAGTACTGTTATGAGGAAATCTAACACAATGACATGTTAATGAATCTATAGCTCTCATGTAGTGTGTCCAAGGGTGACTGAGTAAAATGTTATATGCTAAAAAAAAATTTAAGATCATGAATTTTATATGAATAATGATAAGAATAATTGTGATAGGAAGATAAAGACATCCTAGAAGAGGCATTTATCTTTGATCAATGACCTAACATATATTATGGGTGGATTTAAGGTTGTTATTAGAGTGCCCAAGTTTTTTAATAAAATTAAAGGAGGAAACATAAGTGGCATATCCTTCATAAATAAAAACATTATTATCTTAAATGTCACCAACTTGTACACTGATAAATAGTAGAGGATCATCCACATAAAGTAATATTTCATAAAGAATCATTGAAGCAATGGGAAATTTGAGTGAGAGATAAGTATCTATGGTTTTGTGAATTTTTATGGACATTTATTATTAATTTTGAAGAATAATAATTTTAGACCCAGACAAAGTGGCTTCATGCCCCATAGGTGGAG
Organism: Torreya grandis; assembly: GCA_037957365.1. Taxonomy (NCBI): domain Eukaryota; kingdom Viridiplantae; phylum Streptophyta; class Pinopsida; order Cupressales; family Taxaceae; genus Torreya; species Torreya grandis. The sequence continues at coordinate 5,648,104 of JARHVA010000328.1, read as the reverse complement.
GTCAAGGAATGTTCATTTCAAATAAGAGTTGTATTAGATGACTACGATGACAAGGATAAGTCCTCATTTATTATAAAAAAGGATTTTGAGATGGTATATGAGAAAGTTATGTTTAGGGTCTCATTCATCGTATCCAATAAGAGATGTATCAACTATAGGTGCAATATGTTGAATAGGTGGAAAATATTCATTTAAATTGATGTTTATAAGATGTAGTTGATTGGGACTTGGATGATGTAGTTTTGCCAAGTGTATATGATTGGGTTAAATTAGGTAATGGTTGTGGTGTCTAAGGTGTTGCAAGCTTCTATGGAATGGTTTTGTAGGTGGTGAAGAAATCAAAGAATTAAGTTGAGTTTTAGTTCTAGGTAACTTAGATTGAGGAGAATTTGGTGATGAGTGATGACTAGAAGTATTATCAATGGAAATATGATGAGTATCTAAATGTGGTGTTTAATTATAAATATGTGGGATAATAAATTAAGGAGTAGGTTGTGTTAAATGTTTTGGGATCATTGTCATATGCCCAAGCTATGTAGAATGAGATCAGTAAGAATCTTAGACAGTATGGAAATTTGTGAAGTTATTATAGTTAGAATCTAAGTAAGGGTTTATATAATAAACTAATCTCCTCATATTGTTCATATTTAAAACATTTTCATCATTAGGATTGATATAAGTTTTGACTATTGGTAGTGGGAGGTTGAGTAGTACTTCGTTGATGATTAAGAAGAGGATCCTTGTAAACTATGGTATAGCCTTAGATTCATTAAGGGCATCATTTTTAGTTTTTATTTCTTGAAACTTGGACACCACTTCATAAGCTTGTTGAAGCTCACAAATTAGGGTTTCTTAATCAAAATTAGGACCAAAACGATATTCAAGAGTAAAGTTACATAATCGGTGAAACATTTCATGCAAATGACCCAAACTTGAATGATATAAAAAACATTTATGTGGATCATACCAATGTTTGGTAGGGTGGGTATGGTATACATCTCTTAGTGAATTTAATTTCTTCCATGCAAATAGGTTTGTGAGAAACCACATTGTTTACTTGGGAAAATGTAGAACTAGATTGTGGTAAAGGGTTGGTTGAAAGTGGTTTTAAAGAGTAGCATCATTGGAACCACTTTGAATAATAACATGAATGGTGTGGATAGAATCATAGTTACCATAACACCATCATTGGTAGCATGTTCATTTTTATATTTTAGAATCATTTGAGTTTTGATAAGAGGATGGGAAGGCTCAAATTTTCTTATGAGAAAATTTTGACATTTGTCTTGGTTAAGGTATTATTCCAAATATTTTTTAGAGAGTGTCCTAACATGATATTGCATTTTAAGATGAAGAGAATTAATGAATATGTGGAATATGTTATCTTCCAACATGTTATGTTTGGATTCATTAGTTAAGGCTTTCCATTGTTTAATGAAAACTTGGGTAATTTCAGATTCTAATTGTTTAAAGTTGATGAAATGAGTTAAAATTTATTTAGGAAGGTCATTAGTTTGGAATTATTGTACCAATGCATTAAATAAATATTCTAAACTAAATATAATGTGATATTTGATTTGATTATACTAATATAAAGTGTCATGTACAAAGGTTTTAGCTAAAATCTTGGCAGATGCAAAGGTATTGAGATTAATCTAGTCTTTATAAAAGATGTCAAATGTAAAGCGAGATCAATGGATTCATTATAAGTGATAGTAATAACAATGCCACCCATGTCGATGTTTGAGATTTGAGGGACTAAAGGTTTATTTTTTAAGTGTTTTATAGTCTTGTTGAGAACTAGGGGTTTAGGTATAAGGTTACCTTGAGAATATCTAAGGTGGATGGGAGAATTAGGATTTTATACTCCCCATCAAGTAGGTTGAAGATGATTTTGTGATTTTGAAATTTGGTTTTACATTTTTATCAATTGATTTGTACTATTAGTTTGAAAATTAGTCATTTTATTCATGTGTTGTAATAAAATTTGATTAGTATTGATAGTGGCTTGACTAATAGAAGTGGATTGAGATGCATAAGAGGTAGCATTGACTTGATTATGAACATGGGTACTTTGAGTAGGCTCTTTGGAGGAAATATTGTCCATAGTAGTTGAGATACGTGGCAAGGTAAAATAATAAGTAGTAGATAAAATTAAAGGCATGGAAGAAGACATGGGTATGTAAGAAGAAAAAGTCATGAAAGAAGTCATAGGTGTTAGGAATATATAATGTAGAGAAATAATAATGAAATAAATATATAATTAAAATTTAGAAAACACAACAGAATAGAGACATAGATTTAACATGGTTCACCCAATATGGGCTATGTCCACATAGAAACTGTCAGTCCTTATTATTCAGTCCAACAAATGAAGGGAAAAACTTGCAATATATCTACTACAATATCCTCTTCACTCTCACACTATACCACCTTATTAAAATACCCTCATATCAAATGAAGGTTACAAATTAGGGAAAAAATACACTAACTTAATTTCTACCATTAGATCTAAAACCTAATAGTAAATGGACTAGAATAGCTACAAAATTACAATATTTTATAATGCATTTTTCATAAAATTTTACTTTAGAGGTGTTTCCCCTAAACTCCCACTAGGGGGGCTCAAAAATAGGTTGATTCCCCCCTAGATCCCCATGGAGATCCTAGTGGGGGGGTGTTTCCCCCTACACACCCTTGTCAGGAACTGGGCATTAAAATAAGATCAAGCTCTACCATCCAACAATAGGGTGACTTTCACCAAGGTTTGTAGATAAGTTATCAAATAGAACATAAATAAATAGGGATCCAACCCTTTTCAATGAAAATTTGAGATTAATTACTAAGAAATAGAAGCGAATTACCTTTTTTTTGCTAAAAAAATAAATACACAAAATGAGATTGGCCAAGCCAATCTAGTTGGCGAACGAAACATAACACAGTCAGGTAGGTTGATCTAGTCTATTGTCAAAATAGGTTAAAATCAACATAATCAGCTAGTTCAACATAGTTTGTTTGTCAAAGTAGACATATATAGATCTAAGTCAGTTAAGGTGACTTTTTTGACTTTATGATACAATTTTAAAGAACTATTTTTTAAAAAAATATTGTATAAATTAAAATGTTGAATAATTTTACTAAAAGATAAAAGTGAAAAAATAAGTTAACTAAAAAAAATGGAAGTATGAATCTTTTTTAGAGTGAACATAAAAAAGTATAATTAGGTTGACTAGGTTGACTTAGTTGGTTGACTAAAAATGCTAAAGATCTAATTATATACTTTATTGTCCAGACCTAGTTGATTCCTACAAAGACAAAAATATGAAAAACATAGAGGTTAAATTGGATTGAATAGGTCAACTTAGTCTATAGATATTTAAAAATTAAAATTAGCAAAATGAAACTAGGTCAACCAACATATTCTAGTTTCTTGAAATTTTGAAAAAATAAAGATTGTCGAAATGAACTAGGTTGACCAACTTGACTTAGTTCAATGGACATGGAAAAGAAATTGAAAATAAAGGACAAAACTAGGTAAACTAACATAACCTAATTTATTATAAATATTTAATATACAAATGAAGGTTAAGACTATACCAACCAATGTCATCTAGTTGACTGTAAATGAAAAATCCATAAACAAGTAGGATAAAATTGGGTTAACCAACATGACCTAGTTGTTTGTAATTAAAAAATTGATAACTCAAAGGTTATATTTCATGTTAGGTTTATGATAGGTAAATATTATCTATAGCTTACTTGACTTAGTAAATCTAATATTAGATAAGGTAATCAACTAACATTTATTGTAATACTATTTATATCAGGAACATGGCCAAATTGGATCTGTTAAACCTAACGAAGGGATATATTATCACACAACACCAAGAGAGAGGATTAAAAAATATATACACAAATTATACTATGAAATAAACTTAGCTAGATCCAAGTACATAAATTAAAATTAATATTGTGTTCTCCAAATCTTGTGGTATAAATGGGGATGGTTAAAAAGATAAAATAAATGAAGGGATCATAGTAAGAAAATGAGGGCCTAGATAACCTAAGGTGGAAGATGGAAATAAAATAAAACTCTATATCTCTACTAAGTTTAATTATAGAGGTAATTTAAGCATGGAGTTATACATTCAACATATATTACTTTATGCAATATCTATCTATCAAATGAAATAGAAAAAGCTAGGAATACTTATCTTAGATGAACCTATAAAGTCTCAATATCTTCCTTGTCCAATGGTTATTTTAAAGAGTTTTTTTTGGATTTGTAAGGATCACACTGTAGAAATCAGCTATAGTCTAAAGTTCTCTTTGCATCCAAGACTTCTCACAAGACAAGTTATCTTCCCTCCAAGGTAAACCCCAAGCGATGGCTCTTTAAAATGTAGATGTAGTATAATTATTAGCTATAATAATTTGAAATTGAATGTTCCTCTATATTGAATTGAAATGAGACTTGTATTTATAAAAATGGATAATCCTTAACCCTTTTGTAAATTCAGTTAATGAGGTCCACCAATACAATCTAGTTCTATATAAAAAGTTTATAGTTAGGCCTTGAACTAAGTTGGCCAGATTGACTTAGTTCTATAATGTGCACATTATGTTTTATAATAGGGTCAACCCAGTTGAATTAGTAGGAAATACGGTATTTGATTAGTTAGGGGTTATTTGAAAATATAATTGATTAAGGAAATGTATAAGTGGGTTTTTTTTGGTTGGGGAGTTTGATAAGCGAGATTTGTAATGGGTTTAGGTAATGATAGAGTTGAAAAAAAATCTTGTGAAGCACTAATGGTGTTTTCACCCATTTTCCATGCACCCTTTAAGGTGTGCACTCATAGATATCAAAACTTGACATGTTCATACAAGAGAAAAATCATCAGTAAATGATAAAGTTTATATATATTGTGTGTATATAGTTTTTTTCATAGAAATTTGTTATTGATATGGTATAATGGGAAAATATCTGCAATTATAAGCTCATGTGGAGTGATGTTTATTGGTTTTTTATGGGAATACATCTCTCTCCATAATTTCAAGATGAATCACTTCCATCTAATATAGTAAAATATATATGTTTTTTATTTGAAATGAAATTCTACAATAATTGAAGATGTAGATTAGTTTACATGGGTTGTGAGTAGTAATAATTATGTGTATTGATACCTTAAACAAAACCTATCTACATAATGTTTTAATATTTAGATACAAATTGAGATTAGTGGTCCATGGAATTTTCATGCATAACATATTGTAATTTTTTTTATTTGGAAAATTGATGGAAATTGTATATGTTTAATTTTTATCTATGAAATAGGATTGGATGGTCCCTCAAAATTCTATTTTATAAAAAAATATTTCAAAAATTATTCTTTATAACTCTCAAGCCAAAGTCCAAGTTACAATTATTAGAAGAACCAAAAGTAACTTACTTGAAAAAAGAAAAATCATCCTAAAGAATGGTAAGATAAAATAGATCACCACTTCTCAAAGCTTACAACTAAAAAATACAAAATTTAAAAATTTAAAAAATCTAAACTTATTTAATATTAATGCAACCAATGTAAAGGAAATATACTTCACATGATTATTTTCTCTAAGTAGCTTCATAGATACAACACTTCTTTAGTAAAAAAATCAATTTAAACCCCACAAATTAACTAAGAGTGAAACAAAAACTAAATTTTAAATATATCCTAATAAATCATATTATCCTTATAAATTATTTTTCCAAAAATTCTTTTCAACCAATTTAAATTCAAAATTAAAGCTTCATCAAATCTTCACAAAACTCCTTGAAGTCCATAGAATCTTAGCCAATATCATCCAAAAGAGCATAATAACCATGTTGTTTCTCAAAATTAACACTTATCTAAAATTATTATTCATAATTCAATGGATTTTTTTCTTTCCAATATGAAAAGGAAAATAATAAAAAATGAAATGGAAATCTAAGTTTTATGTAGGAGAATCCCTTCTTCCTTATTGAAATCAAATAAAGGTAAAGTATCCTTCCCAAATTTCTAAGATTATGGGTATAAAATGGATCCTTCATCCTTACATATTTAGGAAAATACACCCATATGACACAATAATTCTAATATTAACCAAGACTTTCCCTCAAATATTAAATATTAACTTTGTATAATTAAATATGACTTAATTTTGATAACTTTCAGTTTGATTTTACTTTTTTTCTAGACTAGCATATTCCTATAAAATCTTCAAACATGCATAAAAATATTATATTATCAAAAACAGATGAGAAGATTGTAATATATTATAATCTTCCCATTTATTATATCTTCTTATCTTATTCTAGAGGTAAGAAAGGAAAGCTCTTAACATTTCATCCCCTACATAAGAATTAGAGTTCCATTTTAATTATAATTAAAGATTTAAATTGTGCACATAAACCTCACATAATAAATTTTTGTTTTTTTAATAATATGAGGATTCAAATAGCATCTCGCATTAATTATTTTGTCTATGTATTTCAATTGATATAAAATAGGCCAACCTACCTAACTATAATTTTAACCAATTTGTTTTCTCAAAACTAGAGAATAGATTTTAGGAAGCTAACAAGAAGATAATAGTGGCCTTTTCATAGGAATTTGTTAATGATCTAGTATAATGATGATGTCATTTAATTTATAATATAATTAAGATTTATTTTTATTGGCGGTTTCATGAGAGTATAACTCTCTCTATAATTGTAAGATCAAGTGCTTCCATTGCATTTAGTAAAGTTCTACGTTTTTTATTTGAAATGAAATTATGCAATAGCTGAAGATGTAGATTAGTTTACATGGGTTGTGTGTAGTAATAATTATGTGTAATAATTTCATCAATAAAACTTATCTACATAATTTTTTAATATTGAGATTGAGATTGAGATTGAGATTAGTGGTCCATGGAATTTTCATGCAATACATATTGTAATTATTTTTATTTGGTAAATTAATAGGAATTGCATATATAAAAATTGTATTAGTAAATTAGGGTTATAAGGTCCCTCAAACTTTTATTTTCTCAAAAAACTATTTCAAAATTATTCCCTCAAACTCTCAAACCAAAGTACAGGGTATAATTATCAAAACAACCAAAATCAATTTACTTGAATTTTTTTTAAAGTACCACAAAGACTAGCAAGAGAAAACAGATTACTAATTATAAAATATTATAAATAAAAAATACCAAATTAAATCATTTAAAAAATATAAAGTTATGTAATATGAATAAAACCAATGTAAAGGAAATATACTTCGCATGATTCTTTTCTCTAAGTAACTTAATAGATACAAAACTTTTGTAGTAAAAAAACATCAATAGAAACTCCACATATTAACTGAGAGTGAATCCACATTTGAGTTTATAAGAGATACTATAAAATAATATTATCCTTAATAATTATTTTTCCAAAAATGCTTTACAACCAATAAAAATTCAAAATTAAGGCTTCATCAAATCTTTACAAATCTCCTTGAAGTCCATAGGATCCTGACCTGTTTCATTCAAAAGAGCATAATAACTACATTATTTCTAAAAATTAACTCTTATTTTAAACCATTCCTTAGTTTTCAAGGGATTCTTACCTTTCCAATATAGAAATTAAAACAATAAAAAGGAAATTTAAATCTAAGTCTTATCTAGTAGAAACCTTTCTTCCTCATTGAAATCAAGTAAAGGTTAAATATCACTCCCCCCTTTCTATTATGGGGATAAAATTGATCCTTCATCCTTAAATATTTATGAAGATCCACACATATGACACAAGACTTCCTATAATAATTTAAACCAATTCTTTCCCTCAAATATATACTTTCTAAAACTAGATCTAACTTAATTTTGATAGCTTTCACTTTGATATAATTTTTTTTATAGACTGGTATATTCTCTTATAACCTTAAAAAGTGGAGAAAGATATTCTCCAATAACAAAAGGATGATAGGATTAAAATTTATTATATTATTCCCATTTACAATCTCTTATTATCTCATTCTGGAGGTAATGAGGGAAGTTCTTAACACTTCATCCCTACATAAATATTTTATTTCTATTTTAATTATAATAAAAGAATTAAGTTGTGCACATAAGCCTCACACAATAAATTTATAAATTTTTATTTTAATCTGAGGATGAAAAGAACACCTCAAATAAATTATTGTTTATTTTAATAGATAGAAAAGAGGCCAAGCTACCTAGTTATAATTTTGACTAATTGTTTGCTCAAAACTAGATAATATATTCTAGGAATAGGATAACAAGAAGATAACTAAGTGATCTTTTCATAGGAAAAATAAATCATATTTTTAAATTATTCAATAAATACATCCTTAAGCATTCCATGCTCCATAAAAATATGTTTTTTTATTTCCATATCCTTTTTTAACAAGTCAATTTTCAAATAATCATGAATAAGTTGGTTTTTGAAACCTCACACAACATGAACTCCTTTTAATATGATTTTGCATGAATTTTTTGGAAATGATACGCATTAGAGATAAAATTCTGAGGTCACATAGATATATCAATCTCCTTAACCAAATCCACCTTGGAAATATAAAAGATAAGACAAAATTTTGATGGAGACATATCAAAATAACTTATTTCCACTTTAATTAAGTTTACATTTTTTTCATTGCACAACTAAGAAAAAGCTAACAACTTATTATTTAGGTCTGCTAACTCCACCTCTTGAGACTTAATCTTATCCAATGCTTTATAAAATTTAGTCCTTGTAACATTCATATCCATATTTTTTGAAAATTGTACATCTTTAGAAACCTCACCATCCTCACCTTCATATTTATATTTAAAACTCTTATATATATCTCAAATACTTTTAAATTTTAAAAGAAGAATTCCCACCAAAACCTAACTTCCTTACTCCATTTATAGTTATACTATTTTTAATCCTAACCAAATGTAGACATGTAAAATTAACATTTAAGCTAAAATCATGCACTTTTGAACACTCTTTTACACATTTAGCTCTAGACCTATCATAGGGCCCCTTTTGATCACTTTTAGCCACCTTGAACACTTTAGTAAGCTAATATATGACCCCTAAATGAATTTACCCCTATATTTATTAGCATTAAACACCTTTTATGCCATGCCTAACCCTAATCATGGAAAAATAACCCATGGAAAGAAGCATCCTAGGGGATAATAACACATTGCTCTAGTGTCATTTTCTACTCTCTTGTCTTCCCACCAAATAATAGCTAATTTGCAAAATTCAAAGCTATATGAAGGTTAGATCATGTCTGTAATGATCCCCGTTTTAATTATTTTCAATAATATGACTATATAAACACTTTTCAAACCATTTTTCACATAAGAGGATTACACAATGAAAAACACCATAATCACACTTGCACATTGAGAGCATAAAACTAATTTCTCTTAATTTTGATTGCATATATCCCTTGTATCCCAGAGTTCAAGTTTGAATACATTTCATAAGTCACAATTCATGGTTCAGACACTTAATAACATCAATATTACACCAAAATCTAGCCTATTTCACAAGTTATTCACACACTATTATGGTATGGGATAACCAAATGAAGTTTAATCCCTCTTCAGAGTTTTAGTATGTAGGTAACACTCAACACATGGAGTGTTGAGCTCTAGCCCAAGTTCAATCACTAACTTATTTTTCCCCATTTATTTTTATTTCTATTAATATGTCAAGGAGAAATGGTTTTGAAGTAAATCAATTACATAGTTTTATCTACAAGTGATCATAAGATCCCACACTAGGTATAGGTTCTGTAGATAAAGGCACAAAAAACATAGAAGACTTCATTTCCTCACTACCAGTTGATAGGAATGCCTTAGGTTGGACATGAGCTCCACCCATATAGTTTCCTATTCCCAATATTATTTTCTAGCTACAAATCTAGTTCTAGATTCTTTATTTTAGTCACCATACCTCTTTTCACAACAAGTTTTAGACCCTAATTCCTCTTAGGGGCACAATTTCAAGCTAAGCCTTTATTTTATCCTTAAACTTTAATATTTTCAATAAATTTATAGAATAAAATAGTCTAAATCAATAAATTTTATCATTTGTATATTATTATCTTAATTATGCATAGTAATGTTGTCATCTAGGGTTTTCACATAAATCCCAAATTTGATTAAACATATTACTGAACCTGTTTATTATTTGAATATTACCAAACCCTAATAATAAATGTTGCTAGTTTTTATATCATTCATGTTATTTTTTCCACTTCTTATTGTTGTATTTATAAATTTAATAATAATAATAAAATTCCTTGCTTTCATATCATATTATATGAAATCTAAAAATCTTCTTTCTATTCATTTAAGAAGAAGTGCTAGATTAGGTCACATCCTAATTGAGAATATCATATTTCACTTAGCCCTAATATGGATAATGATGAAGTTTTACCAATACCTTTGAATGTGCCTACACCTACCGCATATGTGGACATTAATGATACTAATTACGAACATGAATAATATGATCAATAAAACATGGATCTTCAAGATGAACATCACAATGTCTTGACCTCTAAATGGGGAACAAATTAAATTTAAAAAATAATAAGTTATACTAAATTTTATATAGATACTTTTTGAGAAACCCTAAGATCGTGATACCATTTTATAAATTTTTTTGGATATCAATAATGTGAATATGACTAAATCTTCTCAATTTTATCCTCCTCTAGATATAACTTTTATACCACCTATTATAATGGGGGGAAACTAAAGGCTATAATAGAATACCATGCCAATTATTACTCCATAATTAAGTACATCACCTTTGGGTAGCACACACTCCTCTTCTTTGAATATTTACAAAATAAGGTGTCACATTTAGAGAAATGTGATTGAAACCTAAGCAGGCACTAGATTGTCATGTTTTAATGCACACTTGATTGACACAAAATAAAGTAGTATATCCTTTACCTATAGGGTTTATGACACACATATTACACTATATGATGGAAAGAGTGACTTCATTTATCATGTTTACGTTGTGTCCAATGATATATGATTGACTAATCTATTCTTGAGAAGTCTCAAGGACTATGTGTTTGGCTAAAATTATGACTCACTCAAACATAGTTAGGAACTAACTGATCTAAGTGAACAAAAGTAGTCAAAATCTCATGGGACAAAGATTACCCTTATTTTTAGGACCTACTAGTGATCCAAGGTCCAAAATAATCCAAATAATATAGCATGGTTAGGATATGATTTTTTCCATCAAAAGTTTAATTGATTTCCTCAAAATATTCAGGATCTCATGGTTGGTTCCTCTACAAATGGGTTATTTACATTTACAATGTAATGGTTAGATCATTTCTCATTAAAAAATGAGAGAGAGAGAGAGAGAGAGAGAGAGAGAGAGAGAGAGAGAGAGAGAGAGAGAGAGAGAGAGAGAGAGAGAGAGAGAGAGAGAGAGAGAGAGAGAGAGAGTAGGGTAGAAAATAGTTTAATATATTGATTGAGATAAGTCTTTTAGTACTAAAAATTTAGATTAGTTTGCACTATAAGCAAATCATTAGGCATGAAGTCTATATAATATAAAAATTGGAACACTATAATGAGTAAGACTCAAAGGAAAACTATGTGAACATAATTTCTATAAATATATTCAAAGGAAAGCTAATACATAAATATAATCATCTAAAAATGACACTTGAGTGCTAAGAGTGTTACTTGAGAGCATCTATCCCTAGATTAGCTCTAAACCTATCATAGGGCCTATGTATACATTTACCTAGCCTTTGTGTAGGCCACACATATCCATAAACATCCCCAAAGTAGTCCAAGACCCTCACTTTAGCATCATATCCCCTATTACCTTAGGTTTTTCTATCTAGACACTAGTGCCATAATCTAGGCAATAGTTCCAATTGTGATAGTGTCCTAGTTTGGGAACTTTTGTTCTTTTCCTTCCTTTGGCCACCAATATATATCTTTTCAAAGTAGAAACCACATAGGTTTAATCAAAACCTCTTTTAAGACCTACAAAAGAACTAGAGTAATACACACACACACACACACACACACACACACACACATGACTTATAGCCCATTATTCACTAGATGGAAATCATATGCAAATAACACAAATTAATGTAGAATAAGTTAAACACAATCAAGGTTATCAATCCCTATTATTCCATACTTATACATATAGTCATCTATAGCCACACTAAGCTCAGAATACATAGATTTCTAGTCTCAATATCCACTCAAAATGACATTCATACTAGCTTCACTTTCACTTTCATTAGCACTTAGGTAGGTAGAACTACATCAAGCTTGATCCCTCCTCAGCTTATTGGTATGTAGGTAACTCTCATCATAATGGGGTGTTGAGGATGTCTATCCTACCCCAATAACATCACACTTTACTAATTAGGCCAATATAATTCCCTAAAAACATTTATTTTTAGGGTTTACATATAAAAACTAGTCAAAATTGGTCATTGATAGGTAATCCAAACTCATGCACATAGGAATAGGCTTGGAAAACTTAGACACAGGTGCACCTAGAAGCTCAAAAAAATTTGTGCATAAAACACTAGCACCAAAAGGAAGACACTAACACCATTAGTGATACTATATAGTTAAGGTGATACTATCTAGGAAGGGTTTTGGCACCTAGATCCAATCTAAGATACTTATTTTAGCTCATATCCTAGTTTGTAGCATCCAAATCTTTTTGTCTCAATCAATTTTTAGCTAAGTACTTATTTACATCATTTATTGTTATTTTTTTAAAGGTCAAATTAGGTCAATTATGTTTCAAATTATTTACTATATTTATTTCATATTTCTAACCTAACTTACTATACTCAGCACTATTAACAATCTAGGGCTTAAACTCCATAACCCTAAAAAGTTATATGATTTGGTGAACCTAACTTACTTCAAATATTACTCAAACCCTAGCTATAAATGATATTAGGGTGTGTATCCTTATTTTCCTATTTCATTGGTTATGTTAGGATTTTAAAATTTCATACATTATATTTTAGCATCCCTCTATCACTTTGTTTTCTATATGCCATCTAGAAAATTTCTCTCTTTCCTTAAGAGCAAGTGTTAGGCTTATCATCAATCTTGTTGAGCATACCCGTATTCCTTATATTTGAGCTTATACCATGGACAAAGGAATAGTTACAACTCCCATAATTGATCCTTCATACCCTTATTATGTGGACTTCAATTATAACGCATTTGAATATGAGAAATATAATCAAGATCAAAATGATACACAAGATGGGAATCAAGACACTTTCCCCCCACTTAACAATGAAAATTTTATTATCAATGAGGATGATATTTTAAATATTTTTAAAGATAGACTTTGGGAACATCCCCATGATCATGCATATATTATACAAGCCATAATGTAAATAAATAACAAATTCAATAATGGTCAATCCTCCACTCCCCTAGACAACAATATTGTTACACCTACTTTGGGGGAAAATCATCTTGTACAATAACTTATTTTAAATTGACAACATTAAACAATGGTAACACCTCATATGGCCAGTTCTTCCTCTCTAAATGTGCAATCCCTTATTCATGAGATTCATTTTATATAAGCTAAGGTGTTACATCTTGAATAGGGTGCTGCTAGACCATCACATGCCTTGGATTATCATGTTCTTTTACATAGACCTTTGGCACAATACACAGTGGAAAATCCTTTGCCCTCTAGATTTATGGCACCCAAGCTTGATTTATATGATGGTAAGTGTGACACAGAGCACTATCTATGAACTTTACATATAGCATGTTTGAAATATATGTCCAATGATTGGCTCCTTACTAATTTATTCCCACACAACCTAAAGGACTATGCAATACAATGGTTCTATGATCTTATAAATCAGTCTATCACCACATTCAATCCATTGGTAGATATGTTTTTGGCATATTTTTCAATCAAAATTAGTGATAATATCTCATATGTTTAAGTGTCACAACTTAGGCAAAAATCTAATGAGATTATTACATAATATGTCTTACAATATAAAACAATATTGGCAAATATGACTAGCCCCATGGTAAATAGAGAGCTCTAAGACATATTCAAACATAGTTTATTATAAACATTGCATGAAGTTATCTTGTTTAAGAAGTTTTTAATATTCACTGATTTATGCCACATAATGAAAGAAAGGGAAATAAAGCTTCTCTCTATAGTCAAATTAAAATATGCAAGTGGATCAGAATCAACTAATAAGAGTTATAATAAGCCTACATAAAAATTAAGGGCCACTAAAAACAAGAGTGATTAAAAGGCTACAGTTAACACATCTTGAGATCCACCTCCTCACTTGGATTTATTAGCTTTTCTACAAATATTTTTGACAAATATTCCATAATTATCAGCACGTGTTTTAAAATAGCTCTTATAATGCAATGTCATATCTCTCCCTCCCATAAAATAGATAGATACAACATAACTTCTTCCAAATGGATATGATTCTAATGAATTATGAGACTATCATAGGGCACTAGACCATACTAAAAATAGATTCATCAGTTTAAAACATAAGATATAGGATTTGATAGAGACCAATATCATTGATGTGGACAAACCCATAGAGGTAACTAAACTTAACCAATAGAAGTTAAGGCATTGAAAATATTTTTGGATCTATTTCCAAAACATACAATTAATGATATAGGTGGCACTTTAGGTGTTCACTATACCTATAAAACACATCCACCACCATAATCATATCACACTACTATAGAGGATGAACACCCCCTACAAAATATCATTGATTTGCATCATATTACCGTGCTAGTTAGACCACTCATCACTTTCTTAGAGAATGAAAATTTTCAATGATGATTCATATTTAGATTCACTCTACATACAAACCTACATTGATCATCATCATATCTAAAGTGTTATGGTTGATAATGGATCAAGTAATAACATGTGAAATATCACACTTATACAACATTTGGGTTATTCAAAGGAGAAAAAATTTCTAACCAATAAAATTATTCATGGTTTTAGCGGCCATGTTTAGAACTCCATTAGGGAGTTTGTAATTCCACTATAGGTTAGATCAGCACATGTGGCAACTAGATTAATAGTAGTACCTAATGTGGGGATATTTAACATGTTATTGGGTAGGCCATGGATACAAAATCTATGATCCATTCCATCCATTATGCATAGATGCCTAAAGCATATACATGCTAACTAGGTGGTCATAGTTGAGGGTCTTTCATATGAGTATCCTTTACCTATCCCATAAGAAATCACACCATATCTACTAATTATTGTTTTGATCATATTTCCCATAAGTAAACCATAGATTTTAGTTAAGATAATAGTGTTTGTGAGGTCTACTCTTATGATGTTTTTGTGTATGCATACTCTCCCATGGAGACCCTTATTAGAGAGACCCTTATGCTAGAGATATGTTACATATTATAGATGGCCTCCCTCTACCCCCTTCCTTTTTATTTAATTTTTATTTATTTTTTATTTAGTTCCTAGAGTTCTTATCATTGAGTACCTATGCCAACTACAACATCTTAAATTAGATAGGTCCCTAAGGCTGCTACAGTTCATAGGACATCCTAGTCAACTTTATGGATTCTTAGCACCACTCCATAGGTAGTGCCATCTATAGATCACTTAGTACAATAGGTTATGGGACCTTGGTTACCTTTTCACATAGAATGCATGATTATTGTTCCTTTATTTGACACATGAAACATGCCACATTGAAAGTGAGCCTCCCATGAGACTCATCGGTTATTATGTTCCTCCTTAATTGTACATATTATCATTCACTCTTTCTCCTTGTGTATAGTTTCATTTTCATGATACATATACATAACTTATATAAATAAAATACAAAAATGGTATAATATGTCAAAACATAAAAACATTCAAATATTTATTCAAAAAATACAAATTATAGATTGTATGCATCTCCATTTGTACATTTTTTATATTTGTTAGGCACTACATATGCTAGATATCTTAGTATAGTGGGTTATTATTATACATACATGTTTCAATTACTTTTTTCAAGTGTTCATAGATACTTACATGACTTAGGTCCACTACACAGATCTAGATTTACTATTATATACCCATTAGGGGCATATACATAGATACATAGGGTCTTAATTTAATGTATTCACCCATTTTGGGACATCATATACATAGTTTTGATTACCAGGTTACATATTTATAAAATATACATAACATATTTAACATTGTTATATCTTGATATCAACCATCTTACACTTCTCAGATTCATTACTATCTACTACTACTCTAGGATCAACTTATGTACATCTTTTCTCAGATAAAAATTTGTACATGTTCATGCATACTTTCATATCTATATTTCCTAGTTTAGACTCGATTGTGTTTCTATGGTTTTACATTTATTCTAGGGCATTTGAATATGCCATTTCTCTATGTCTCTATGCCACTTCTTTTCACTATATGTATGCTTTACACATGTGCCTATGTATTTGTGTATGCCTTCTTAATTATTTATGTGAACATTTGAACATGTTATTCCATGTGGATCTAATCCAACTTGCTTATTCTTTGCATATGTGTACATTTGAACATGTCCTTGTATGACTTGATTTCTCAGATTTAGTGACATGTGTTTGTGTCCATTGTATTATCAACCCTTGGACTATTTTTCATGCCTCATATGTGTCGTATGTATGCTTTCTTGTAGGCATTGTGTTCATGACTCTTGTCTCTTGATTGTTACATAGTCTAGTTTTAAATGCCATGAGGAACCTCATGCATCTCCCCTTCCTACTTGGATTCCTTGATAGACATCATGCTCCATCCCCCTAGGTAGTTCCTTAGTTTATTACTCAAATTTTCTATTCATATAATTTGTTATATCTATCTTGATAGCCTTACAAATTCTAGATATAATATACATCATAATTAAAAATGAATTCTTAGAATATCTTACATTTCAATGTTATGTATGCACATTATATTGGTTTATTATGTAAATATCATATATGTTCTGGTTAAAGCACATATTTTAGAGTTTTTTTTATGACAGTTATTTTCATAGGTTCAACAACTACCTCAAAAGAGGGGGAATTCATATAGATTTGTCACAGAGATCAGTCTATTCAAATTCACTAAGAGGACATTTTTATCATACAAGCATATAATATAGAAATCAATTTTAATAAAACACAGTGTGAAATAATCACATAGAGACTAATTTTAGTTGTATTGAAATTAGTATAATTAAACATTAACACCCAAAGTGGGACACTAGAACCACCAATGCTACTATCTAAGATATGGTGCTACTTTTAGTAGCCTCAGTTTCAATAAAATCTAGATGGGATAAGAAATTATAATAGGTATAGTCCAAGATTGCATAGGTTCAATTAACAATTACCAATTTTTTCTCAATTCAACAAAGATTCATACCAGTTTGCTCAGATTGGGGGCATCATTCATGGCATTATCACTCTTATTTTGGTTTTAAATACTCATATATATATTATTTCAACTCAATATAGAATCCATATACTCATATATCATATTTGGGGGCATGTGCATAACACATTATTTTCATATGCTCACTTATGCACCAGTTGATTAGATAGAATGAAAAAATCCATGTCATTATCTATGTTGTATACACAAGAAACTATGTTACAAGTTATACACCAGATTGATGACTTATTATGTCTATAATAGTTGGCATTCTCGAGTGGTTCAAAGCTGTTAATATTACTAATTGGCCTAGACCCATTTTACATTTTAGAGTTTTTGAGTGGTCTAAAATAATCTTATGTAGTTTAGTTACATCACAAAATTTTAGTTCAAATACATCTACTACACATGGGTGGGAAATGATTTAGTCATAGTCTACTTGAGTTCTTGATCCACCTATATGAGAGGGTTGGATACACCATCAATCCAATCTAAGCTATCATAGGTCATTATCAACCAAGCAAGGGTGGTCAATGATGGAGCCAAAACTAGATTGAGTTCTTAATCCAGCCCACAAGGGGATTGAGAAATCCATCAGCTCAGTCCAATTTATTCACTGATTGAACATTATCTACATGCATGTACACATGATATCACTAGGTTTATGCATTGGTTCATATCCTAGTGTGGTGTACTCACTCCTTTCCTCTATCTTATCTCTTTATTCAATTTTGCCTTTTAATTTTGATATCTATTAAGGGTTTATATATTCATGTTTCATTTTTAGGACACATAATGGAGAATGTTTCACACACTCACACCCAGATTCATGGGCTTTTCCTCTTATGTAAGTCTAGGTATGCTTCATTGTCATTTATCCTAGTCATTTCTCTTTGCTACATTTCTAGAAGAAATAGGGGAAAATATATATAAAAATGACACTTGAGTGCTAAGAGTGTTATTTGATATCACTTATCCCTAGCTTAGCCCTAGGCCTATCTTGGGGCCTATTTAGAAACTAATCCAACCTTTGTGTGAGCCATATGCATCCCTAAATATCCCCAAAGTAGTCCTAAACCATCAATTTAGAATATATCCCCTAGTGCCTTGGATTCTACCACCTATACACTAGCACCATAATTTAGATAGTAGCACCAATGGTGTTAGTGTCCTAGTTTGGGTTTTTTGTCCTTTTCCTATCTTTAGCCACCAACAGACCACCTAGGGTTGGCCTAAACCTATTTTAAGGACCGCACAAGCACTATAACAATATATATACATGGATTTTAGACCAATATTCACTATATGTAAATCAGATGCAAATAACAAAAATTAACTCAGAATAAGTTATACATAATCAAGATTATCAATCCCTATTTTACCCTACTTCTACATATAGTCATTTAAAACCATCTAAAGTTTAGAATACATAAATTTTTAGTCTTAATATCCTCTCAAAATCAATAAAATTTTAATTCATACTAGCTTCACTTGTACTTGCACCAACACTTAGGTGGGGAGAACTACATTAGGCTTGATCCCTCTTCAGAGTATTGGTATGTAGGAAACTCTCATCACAACATGGTGTTGAGGATGTCTAGCCTAACCCACTAACATCACACTTTTTTACTTGTTCTAATTATATTCCCTAAGAACATGTAGTTTTAGGGTTTACATACAAAAATTATTTAAAATAGGTCATTGATAGGGAGTCATAACTTGTGTGCATAAGAATGGGCTTGGAAGACTCAAACATTGGTACACCCAAAAGCTTGGAATAGTTATACATAGAGGCCATTATCACCAAAATGAAGAAACTAACACTATTGAATCAACTATCTAGTTGGGGTACTATTGTCCAAGAAGGGTTTTGACACTTGGATCTTATGTATGACACTCAGATCAACTCCTATCCCAATTTATAGCCTCTAGATCTCCCATCTAAGTCAATTTTTAGCTAAGTATTTATTTATATCATTTATTGTTATTTTTATCAAGGTAAAACTAGGTCAATTATATTACAAATTAGTGGATATATTTATAACCTAATTTACTATACTCAGCCCCTTTAACAACCTAGGGCTTAAACTCTATAACCCTAAAAATTTAAATAAATAAGCCTACAATTATTTTCACACCATGACCAGTATAAACTTCAAAATAACTAGAATAATCTATCAAATCCAATTAAATAAAATTATACACAATATAATTATATATCCACTTTCACACCAATAACATCAAAAAACTTATTTATATAGATTACTTCTCAAATCAAGATCTTTGGCAAATCATGAAGACAAAATTAGTAGGAAAGGTAGGTGAAATCTTGGATCAATCTCAATATATTTTTTGTACTCAATGTGTTGACCCTTTACAATTACAAGTAATTTTGTTATTATATACATGGATAATCCATCATGGATATGATGCACAACCATAAATTAAACTCTCTTGGTACAAACCTTAAATGAAATAAATGATTAGAGCTCAGTGTTTTGTGATAACACATCAAGAAAGGATAATGATATAGTCATGGCATGATTCCTAGGTATTAGATTTTAGGATGAATATGGATTCAATATCTTCCTCACTCCAATATTGAATGAATCATAGGCACTATGTGGAGTTCAATTTTTTTCCACTGACTAATCATCGATCCAAATAAGAAGAGACACCTCATTACAAACCAATTCTAATGATATGGATGTTAGGTCTTTGTTCTAGTTTTATCCATTCCACATTTTTATGATTATACAAAGGATAAAAAACCACCTTCAATATGTGAAATTTCCTATTAAACATTGATAATAGGGAAACATTAGAATAATGGATTATTCTAATGTTATAAATATATGCATTTAGTTCATTCTGACTTGTGCTTAATAATACCAATGTTGCTATTTGTTTGAGTTAAAATATCATAGAGATTAGATCTTCCTTGTTGTGAAACACATTTCTATGGTGGTCATGTAGTTAACCTTATGCAAATGTACATAACACCTTTTACCCATTCCCTTCTTATGATTAGTTCATGAGACCCCTAAATTATAGATTTTATAAATTAAATCAGTGTTATGGTAGGTCCAAACACAAGTATATGCATTATAGTCACCTTTATAGTCATGTATCATATATTTTGAATGTTCATGCCTTCTTATTTTATGTATACTTATCGATATTTTAATAAAAGTTATCGATAGGCTATGGGATGATTAATCATTAGATCCACCTTCTAGTGATTTGACCTTTAGGATATATAATTAACCAAGTATTCATCTTGGGATTCAAATTTGTTTATTCCATCATATGAGAATATATTATTCTTCACTTGGCCATAAAATTTCATCTCTCTATTTTTTTATGTCATCTACCACTCACTTGGGATCTACTCTATTCTTCATCACTCTCTCTAGATCTTGCCATTTGTCACTCATCTGGCATTTTATTTGATCTTTGGGTGGATTATTTTTTTCATTTATCTCTTTGGAATAAATACATGATATTTTTACACATGGTGGCATCTCAAGCCTCTAGTCTTCAAAGACATCTATGATAGTTGACTATGTTGGCTCTTGAGACTTTGACTACCCATGATTTGCCCTTTCACATGATAAATGTTCAAATCATGAACACCATGTTTATAATTTAGATCATTATTCACCATTTTTTTATTGAAAAGTGAACTTATATTAATTTAAAATGTTATGGTACAATGGTATTCATATAAAAAATTTGGTTGTAAGGAGTCACATCCCATAAACAAAATCACACAAGCTATAAAAATCCTAGAGAGATGAACTAGTTCAGTAGAGGGTAAAAAATGACCACATAAAATAAATATCACATCAAGTCATATCAACATAATTTTGTAACAACCAAAAAAATAACATATAAAAATAATAATTACATTAGGAAACAACATCAACTATGTTAGCTATACGGGGTAGCAAAGAAGGATGGTCTTACAAATCTACTCCCTATCCCCCCTAAATAGTGATCATTATCCATAGGTAAGGTATCCCACCCATCATTTTATTATTTATCTTCATTTTCATCAGCATGTTGAGTGGGTGAAATGGTAAGGTACAGGCACAAAAACTTGTCTTGGAGGAGGTACCTAGCCCCCCTTCACCACCCCCTTAATTAAAAACATTAGACCCAAATTTTTGATGGGATCACTAATGATAATGAGGAGAGGGGATCCTACAATGGATTTGAGAATGATGCAGATGAACACCATGTCCTCACCCATTAGAAGAGAATAGAAATGTGTAAGATTTGAAGGCTCATGGCTGACCGTGCATGGGGCATTTCTTCACTGATCTAATCTAATTTGGATATGATTAAGCTCTAGAAAAACTTTATATATTTGGTTATAAATATATAAATAAGAGATCATGACAACTTTTTTAGTTACAAAAAATCTTCTTTCCATGTCTTCATGATTAAAAAAATCACAATTTATAGATTTCCAAAGTTTAAAAAGAATATTAATATGATGTATTTTCCAAAATCTATTGTTTCTTGTATGTAACTATTATAGGTATAATCACTGGGGGTTTAATCAATGAGCCTAAATATTTTAATTTCAAAACCAAGGATTTCAAACTATTAAATAATTAGTATATATCAACTTGATCAAGCAACATTAACATGAGATCTCATTCATAGTTCCTGTGAGAAACCCTCATGGGGAATAAAAACCACTCTCAAGTCTATAACACATGGAATACTTGTCCTATTAGAGATTAAAAATAAGAGACTAGTGAATTATTTTAGACTAGAAACCTTGATCAAATCCTCTTGACCAAAGGCCTTTAGTAAAACACCTATTTCACAAAGAGAAACTGCCCCTAAGGAAGATCAAATACTTTAGACCCTCCTTGAAGTGAACACCTCCACCTTAGAACTTATGTATACAACACCTAATTATGAATATATAATTTTATAACCCTTGCATAAAATCCATCTTAATCTCATACATTCCTCTCACATAGGCATGCCACAATATCTCTCCTTATTCACTCAAATTTCCCTCATATACACACTCATACCTCTTCACATATCCTCAAACTATAAACCTATAAGAACACTTTTCTATCATTATAAATATGACCTATAATTCATACACTCAGTAAAAAAATTACTCTACTCATCAACTCATCTAATAGGCACATTACCTATCCTCTCTTCTTCGCTTGAATGCATACTCCTCTCACATAAGCCTTTGTCTCAAGTCTCTCTCACAAAATCTTCTCATCAGAAATCTAGAAATCACTATCTTTGATTTCACTATTTATAGATCCTTTATGATTATCAACATATTTCTTAGCCATTATGCATGTGCTAACCCTTAAGGCATATTACATGGGTCACACTTAAGCATAATACTCTTCAAATAGGCCTAAGGTCCTATAGATACCCATTCACCTCTTTGACACTTATTCAAACAAATTTAGAACACAATAAAAATTTACAATACATGGTCCCATTACGCATGATATATAGCCCCCCTTAAGTTCCAAAATCTATCATATCACCCTTCTACTAACCCCCAATTAGCTCAAACACCTCTTTGTACACATAGTCACCATGAACAAAAACATAATCAACTTCTAACCCTTTTTTCATACTGTATCTGATTATTAAAACCTTCATAATACACATAGATGGTCCTCATATAGTTTAAAACACTCCTAAATAGCTAAGTCATCATGATACATCGAGACAACAACAACACAAGCTCAAACATCCTTCTCAGGTTCTTAACAAATTAATGTCAAACACATAGTCAAATTTGAACCTTCATAACTTTGACTATACAAACTTTTAGATCTTTAAATATATATTTATATATGTGCCTTAAAGTCTTATTCAAATTTGATTTTTACAAAATGAAAAAATTATGCATACATCGAAAGTTATGTCCTAAAAACTAGACACTGGTCTTTCCTTTATTAAATTCAAATATTCAAATACAAACGATCACAGTTAAACCTCAGTCACTTTACTCACATATCATGTCCTCATTTATTTAGGTTAAACACATACCATTTATCTTAATCAAACTTTAACTCATAGCACACCAATTCCCAAATGTTGAACATAGAACAATTGAACTCATCTCGTGCAATCTTGAAACTTTGACCTTAAATGCTTCATCAATCTCTTTGAGATTTCCTCACTTTAGTAATATATACAAATATCACTTTAACCTCTTGAATTTAATGTGCACCATTGATGTTGATTAGTATGAAAACCTAATCATTATTTATCCTTGGAATAATCTTGATATTTATCTGTGCTCAACATTAAACATCAAACACTTGGCACCATCTCACTGCATCTTGACATCTTGGGATAAACACGCTCCATTGATCTTTTTTTAAGGAGCTCAATCTTTATCTTAATTAACCAAAAAAAACTTTTACCCATTTGAATTAATACTCACCATTGTGTGTGTGTGTGTGTGTGTGTGTGTGTGTGTGTGTTTATAAACACATAAAAACCATTATATATTCATTTGGTCCTAATATTTAACATCTTGTAAAAAAGACTAAGTATGAAGACCCTTGCTTATCGGTTTGGAAGGCCAACTTTGGACCTCAATAAATTTTGTTATGCTTAGACTCATGATCTAAAATTTATATCATATGACCTCATAAAAAATAATATTCCAACCATATATCAATATTCTCTTGAGACCTTCATATGTGCAAGATATAATGCTATTAATTTGCTCACTTAGATTTTTCTGCCACATAGACAACTATGTCAAAAACTGTCTAGAAGGCCAACTTTTAGCATGCATATATTTTTTCAAACTTCATCGCATGACATAAAATTTATCACATATCAAATAGGCACAAATATAAGCAAATCCATATGATCAACTTCTCCTAAAACTACCACATGTGAAAAATATGACTATATCAATATGCTTACTTAGCTCTTCTTGCCACTGCATATTTGGCTAAGTATGGAAAAACACTATCAAACTACTTGGGAGCCCAAATTTTCAATTGAATATATTATGTTTCACTTCATTTAATGACCTAAAATTTAGCACATAGTAACTAGGCACAAATGAGACAACCATATGACCAACTCCCCTTAACTCATCCACACATGTCAATGGTGACATCAACAAACTGCCTACTCAAATTTTCTACCACTAGACCCAAATATCTAGATGAAAATAATGATCAATCAGATGAAATAAACTCATGTAAATAGGCACTAAAATAATATAAAACCTATTATATGACCCATTTCACATTCTCAATACTCCATACTCATCCTTGATCAACTCTGAAGATCAACCAAACATCCTTCAAGCATACTAGGATAAGCATATTACACACTTTATCATTGTCATTTAGACTATCAAGGTAATTCATCCACTCAATTTTACACCTCCATGACATCATTTAAAATTCCCTAACAATCTCCCCCTTTGTCATTGATGTCAACACCCATCAATATATAACTCACCTTCCTTCTCTAGCTTCAAGCACTCCCACAATAGGAACTTTCTCCTTATTTGACACAATGAAAAAGTGTGGACCAAATGATACTAAGGACATAAAAATACCATAAATATGAATCTACTACCTTATAAAATAATATACAAACTCCTCCTTACCTTGAGCATACCTCTTCTTGCCTTGACAACTTCCTCTTGCTCCATGCCAACACTCTCTTCAACCAAACACTAAAACCAATGAATAAAGAACACATAAAAGTAATAAAATCTGATTAAACTCACAAAGAAACATATAATATGGACTCCCCATAATATTTTTGAGTAATTTTACCTCCTGATCATATTCAGATCTCCTCACACCATGAAGAACCACCATATATGCTTACTATCCTTCTCTCTCAAACCACCTCAAATACCACCAATAGAACTTCATGCCACTCATAAAAAATTAAAAATTCAATAAAACAACTTGATAAATCACCTTTAAATTCTCATTCCTTTCTCTTTTGGAAAAACTGAATAAAAAGACACTCTTCTTCTCACTAGACCTGTCTAGACTCCTTGTAGCCCTACTTAGAACTGGAAGAGCCCACAAATTTCATTATAAACACCTTCAAGACCTAAAATTTCTTATATATATCACTCTCATATTACCATTAAATATCACCAATTTTCATCACCAATATCATCATCTACAACATACTGCCTTCACAAACCTACTAGCCAATTAGACCTCCATCTTGAGAAAAAAACAAACATGAATAATATGAAAAACACAAACCTTAAGATTTTTATGAATATTTATTTGAAAACCCATTTTTACCATTAAAACTATTAAAAATCCCTATATCTCAAATCATAATTTAATCCACTTTTCTATCATAGCCCAAAACCCTAGAATCTCAAAACAAACAGAGTCAACAAACCTCCTTCTGGTCAACGTCCACGTCTAAAACTTTGTATATACCTAGAGACAACCATTTCACACATCTGAACCAAGATTTAGGATTCCAAATCTTTGGGAATCCATACATCCTATAACCCATTTTAGGACTTGCATACTTTTAATCATAAAATGGGAAATCCAAGAGCAAATAAAAAACTTGAATTTGACTTCAATATACCCTCATATCACAAAAACAATTGGAGCATGTTATAATAAGGTCAAAATACATTTTTATGCAAAAATATAATCTTAAAAAATCATAAATCCTCTTTTTCCACTTTAAAAACTTCAATCTGACCTTATAGACTGACCATATATAGCTATGACATCACTCTAACAAACTACTCTTTTTGATGAAGACTTACCTTACCTTTCCTTATTTGGACAATGATTAGAAAAGTGTCCCTCATTAAGATAGTTAGAGAACTTAAATTTTATCACACCTATTGACTAATTATTCCCATCATAGTTCCATGTAAACTCATTTCTAATAGGTTTGTTACATTCTCTAGCTCTATGTCCAAATTGATTACAAGTATAGAAATAACCATTAAAATTTTCATACCTCATGACATTTGGTTGTCTGATCTAATTTGTCTTCAAAGTCAAATTGTTCTTTTTCACATTAGTCTTCATCTTGTCTTGAGTTTCATTATTTGGTTATATCACTTACATGCTTATAATCATTCAAAATATTATCTAGATCACTTGAGCTCTTTTCAAATCTCACAAATGACTTCACCTTACTAGATTTATTCTTTAACTTAAATTTTAATGACTCATTTACAATTATAGACCTTTAACATTCATTTTCTTTAGATTTCAAGATTGTAGATAGGATTTATAACTAACAACTAAGATGCTTGACTATATTTTCATGTTCTTTAGTGTCTTCATTCATTATTGCCTTATACACACTGAATTGCTCCTCATAGTCTTTGAGTTGAGACTTCATCTTCTTGTTAATATTCTTGTTAATATTCATTTCATCAAGAACATTTGTCAATGCAGTCTCATAGTCCACCTCATCTTCATCATCATCATCTGAATCACTCCAAGTAGACTCCTTTTGATGTGAGCAATTACCTTCCTCAGCCATGAATAGGTCTTCAAATTCAATAGGACCATCATATTCATGATCATACTCTAAGTCACTAACTTCATTCTCATCTGATGAGCTACAATCTTCTTTAGTGTAGAGACTCTTCTTATCCTTGAATTACTTCTTCTTGTTGTCAAACCTTCTAAATCCTTTTTTGATTTTATTAGACCTGAATGATCTCTTATCATCATCATGACCTTAATCATGGTCTTCATCATCATCCTTATTATACTTATGATGAAACTTATTATCAAAATGTCCTACCATTCCACAATTAAAGCATTTGATAGGTAGTTTACCCTTATACTTGCCTGAACCTATTTTCTATTTTCTTAAAATCAAAGCAATTAGTTCATTCTCATCTATATCATAAATGTCATCCTCCTTGGTGTTCTTACCTTGGAACTTCTTCTTTGGCTTAATCTCTGTCTTGAATGTAGCTTCCTTCTTTCATGGTATATCGTCATTCTTCCTCATCTCATAAGCAATAAGGGTTCCATGTAATTGTTCCATCTTAAACTAAGTAAGATCATGAGTTTCTTCTATAACATATAATTTTGGATAAAACTTGAAGGATATAGACCTTAATACCTTTTAAACTATAGTAGCCTCTTCAAGTTTCTCTCTAAGACCTCTGATAATGTTCACAATTTCATCAACTCTCTATCGAAAAGATGTCATAAAATCTTCTTCATTCATCTTGAAACTTTCAAATTACCTTCTATGAGTTTACAAATTAGCAATCTTGACATTTGAATCTCATTTATAAATGATCTACACTTTTTCCCACATTTATTTAGTATATTTACAATGGATTACCTTGGTGAACTTAGTCTATATAAGACCATAAGTGATGGCATTCATTGCCTCATAATTATTATCAAATAGCTTCTTGTCTATAGCACTAGATGAGGAGAGTAGGAACAACATAACCATCCAAAAAAAATTACATACATCAAACCCTAAGGATATGATGTAGGTCCTCAACCTTGCATTCTAAAAAGCATAATTGGATCTATTAAACATTGATGATTTCTTAGTAGAAAACCTCCTTGATGACTACCCATATTATATCTTGGATCACCTTCAAGTTGTCAAGCCTTTACCAAAGGACCTTCTCTAATACCAATTTTTAGAGGTAAAATCACTTAGAGGGGGGTGGGTGAATTAGTGATCCTAGATATTTCAATTTCAAAACCAATACTTCTAAAATATTAAACAATCGTCATATATCAAATTCATCATGCAAAATTAACAAGAGAGCTCATTCATTTAATGCATAGACAAGATCAAACACACAACACATAGTTCTTATGAGAAACTCTCATGGGGAGTAAAAACCACTCTCAAGTTTACAACACATATATTACTTATCCTATAAGAGATTACAAACAAGAGACTGGTCAAGTCCTTTAGACCAAACACCTTGATCAAGTCTTTCTGACCAAAGGTCTTTAGTAAAACACCTTTTTTACAAGGAGCAATTACCCCTAAGAAAGATCAAGTCCTTTAGACCCTCCTTGAAGTGAACACCTCCACCTCAAAACTAATGTCTACAACACCTAATGATGGATATCTGATTTTATAAGCCCTACACAAACTCCCTCTCAATCGCATACATGCCTCTCACATAGGCATGTCATAATCTCTCTCCTTCACTCAAACCTCTTTGCATATCCTCAAACTAAAAACATACAAGAGCACTTTTCTATCATAAAAAAATATGACCTAAAATTCATACACTTAGTTAAAAAATTGCTCTGCTTATCAACTCATCCAATAGGCACACTACTTATCATCTCTTCTTCACTTCAATGCATACTCCTCTCACATAAGCCTCTATCTCAAGTCTCTCTCACAAAATATTCTCATCAAAAATATATTAATCAGTATCTTTAATTTTATTATTTATATAAAATTTATGATTATCAACATCTTGGTTAGGTATTAGGCATGCCTTAACTCTTAAGGCATCTTACATGGGTCACACTTAAGCACAACACTCTTTAAATAGGACTAAGGTCCTATGGAGACCCATTCACCTCTTTGACAATTCTTTGAGAAAAATAAGAACACAGGAACACTCTCCAGCACATGAACCTATTCCACATGATCTATATGTCCCCCTTATGCTCTAACACCATTATATCACCCTTATGTTAACCCCCAATTCGCTCAAACACCTCTCTGTACACATGGTCACCATAAATAAAAACATAATCAACTTATAACCCTTTTTTAATATTACATATGATTATTAAAACCTACATAATGTAAATAAATGGTCTCATGGAGTCTACAACACTCCCAAATAACTAATTCATCATGAGACATCATGACAACAACAACACAAGCTCACACATCCTTCTTGTGTTCTTAACAGAGGAATGTTGAACACACAATCAATTTTGAACCTTCATAACTTTAACTAACAAAATTTTAGATCTTAAAATATATTTTTATAGATGCACCTTATATTCCTCTACAAATTCTATTTTTACACCATGAGTGAATTCTGCATAGATCAAAAGTTATGGTCTAAAAACTAGACACTAGTTTTTCCCTTGTTAAATTCAAATATTCAAATGTAAATGGTCACAATTAAACCTTTGTCACTTTTATTTCATATCATTTCCTCATGTCTTCAAATTAAATGAATAACATCGATCTTATTTCAAATTTAACTCATAGTGTGCTAATTCCCAAATGTTAATCTTTGAATAATTGACCTCATCTCATGCAAGCTTGAAACTTTGACCTCATACGCTTCGTCGATATCTTAAAAATTGTCCTCACTTTATCATTGCTAGATAACTATCACTTTGACCTATTGAATTTAATGTGAACCATTAATCTTGATCAGTATGAACATTGACTCACTTTTGATCCTTGGAAAAAGCTCAATCTTTATCTCTACTCAATGTTAAACATCAAACACTTGGCACCATCTCATTGCATCCTAACTTCTTGGAATAAACACACTCCATTGATCCTTTTGTAAGGAGCTCGATCTTTAGCTTCATTAAAGAATGAACCATTTGACCCATTTAAATTAGTATGCACCATAGATCTAGATTTATGAACACTTGTGAACCATTGGATCTTCATTTGCTTCTGATCTTTAACATCATGCAAAAAAGACTATGTATGGAGACCCTTGCTTATCTACCTAGAAGGCCAACTTTAGACCTCAATAACTTTTGTCGATTTTAGTCACATGATATAAAATTTGGATCATATGATCTCATCACATATAAGATTCCAACTATATATCAATATGCTCCTGAAACCTTAATCTATGTGATATATAATTTTCTACTCAATTAGTTTTTTCTACCATAGAGCCAATTAGGTTAAAAACTACCTGGAATGCCAACTTTGAACATACATAACTTTTGTCTTTATTTATCACATGACCTAAAATTTAGCACATATCAACTAGGAACAAAACTAAATAAACCCATATTATAAAATTCTATTAAAAGTACCACATGTGCAAAATATGACTATATCAATTTGCTTACTTAGGTCTTCTTGCCACATTGCAAATTTGGCTAAGTATGGGAAAACATTGTTAGACTACTTGGGAACCCAGCTTTACACTTGCATATCTTATGTTTCACTTCATCGTATGACCTAAAATTTAGCACATAGTAACTAAGCATAAATGTGATCACAACCATATGACTGAATCCCCCTGACTCATCCATATGTGGCAATGTGATGTCAGTAAATTGCCTACTCATATTTTCTACCACTAGACCCAAAATGTCTAGATAAAAATAATGATCAACTAGATGAAATATACTAATTCATACAAGCACTCAAAGTATATAAAACCTATTATAGGGACCCTTTTACATTTTCAATACTCCATACTCATCCTTGATCAACTTTGAAGATTAACCAAACATCCTTCAAGCATACTAGGATAAGCAAATTACACACTTTGCCTTTGTCATTTAGACTATCAAGGCACTTCATCCACTCACTTAGACATCTCCATGACATCACCATGACATCATTGATAATTATCTAATATTAATAAGGTATAGTCCCAAAGATAACCATTTTATATGTAAATTGTCCCAATTTGAAAGGCTTGAAAAGGGTGTGAATCTAATTCCAAGCTGACTGGGCATGATTGCAAACAAGAAACAATGCTTGATTATATTTGGCTGGTGACAAGTTTGAAACATATGTTTTTAAACCTACACATTCTTAATAAGGCCACACATATGAAAATACCGGTGAAAAATATACTAGAGGAAGTATTTTAGGTTCAATAAAGGCATTCCATATCATGGAAAATATTCTAGACTAGACTACTTAGATGGAATGAATATTCCATTAGTGATTAAGAATGTCATCTTGAATGTACTAAAAATACAGAATATTATATCTTAGACAAAGATAATAATGATAAAAGGGTGTGGTAGTATGTTGATGTCAATGCTTCCACCAAGGAGTAAGGGAAGTGACACAAATCTTATGAAGGTACTCTTTAGGTATGTAACTCTAAATTTTTGTAATAGAATCAACATCTTCCTTATTAAGGTTAGCTCTATTCTAAACCAAATACCAAGGATTACAAGTGTGACAAACTTTGTAAAATAAATCCCCAATAGTTTTAATACCCTTTTTGAATAACCACAAATTCTTGATCAATTAGACTAGGGCAAAAGGAACATTGTCAAACTTCAACATTGGGGACCACCAGAGGGAGTGAAAATTGAGAGATAACTTATTCCTAAATCCTTCTCCTACCTATGTGATATGAGGTTTGAATTGTTCCCAATATTTCTAGACACTTTTAATAACAAAAATGCCATTTATATTAACCATAACAATGGTTATGAGAAGACTATGCAAACCAAGGCCTTATTAGGCCTTTTTGTTGCAAGGGTTTCCCTAAGAAATATAGTTTCTTAACAAAATATTATAGGCTTTATCACCTTCCATCCCTCTAATGATCCAATTAATACTAATATAAATCCCTTGAATCTTAAGATCAATGAGGCCAAGGCCATTTATTGTGCCATTAATTCATCTAAGTATGGATCTGCACCAACTTGATAGACACATTGGTGTGAGGCAATAATTTAGGATGATTTCATTTTGATATCTTTTATGCCATAGAGAATAATTGACACACACCTTGTGTTAGCTAGAAGGTAGATAACTAATTAAATAATTTCTTGGGCATCTTCAAGGAGTGGTAGTATGTGGTGATCACAAAATGAAGGTCAAAAGGAAATGGAGCTAACAGAATGATTGCTAAATGCTCTAGCTCAACAATCGATGTACACATCTCCACCCTGGTAGAAGATGCTCCTATGTGCCATAATTCTGAGCTTGAGTCAATGAAGAAAGGGATGTGAATTAATTTATTAAATCCCTGTAAAAATTGAACTAGAATGATATGACCACCATTAGTGTTAATAATAGCATAGATGCCTTTGAGGCTCCAATTTTTAGTGACCAAGCTCGCTTGTGAGCCTCTAGGCCGTTTAGTAGCTTTCACTAGGCATTTCCTCTATTTTAATTCTCATGTATTTTATTTATTTTTAATTTGTTTAATGAGGATGAAGGTTGTTCCAAATTGAGTTTGATTTGGTTCATGTGTTTATGGTAATGTTATTTAAATGCAAATATAATGTAATAATTTCCATACAATTATGTTAAGTGTAATGTTTTCAAGCTTTGGTTCAAGGCATTAATAGCTTCCCTATGTAAAATATGGCATCATCTAACTCTATGAAATAGCCTAAGTTTAAGAAGAGTCATGTACCCAAGTGTTAATATCCATGCTAAAATAATTAGCTTAAGAATGAACTATTAAATTAAAGAAATTCTTTGATCCTTTTAAAAATGCATGAATGATGCTAAGATTAGTGAAGAAAAGGATTGTGTCCATGAGACTATAAGACCAACCTAGTATATACTTGTTCCATTATGACTAGAAGTAGTTCCCCATATAGGCTTTGTTCATATAGACCATTAGCCTAGCCTAGAAATGGCTTGCACCAATGAACCTACCAAACCATTTGTTGAAATTAACAAGTCCTATAAGGAATGATTTGTGCCATGACACAAATAGCCCAATGAAGGACCCAATCCTTTCTATGTTGTGATTCAGGTGAGTGCATAAGGCTTTCAACTTATGTGAATTGATGTTAGCATAGTCAAATGGTAAATGTTGAGTGTTACGAGCACATACTAACTTTGTGCATAGTTTTGATGATTACATAACTAACTTGGATAACCAGATAAGTTCCTAATCCCTTATTTGATGAATTGAGACCCAAATTAAACTAAAACACCACTTGAATCTTTAGGTTATAAATATATATCCCATAAAACTCTGTGAAAGACCTTGTGGCCTTGATAATTAGCCCATAAAAAATCTGTTAGGAGTTTTTCCAACTTGCCATAGGTAGTATTTGAGGGAGCATAACATGAAGAGTAGTAAACATGAGTAACAACCAACACATTGGATGAAATCTGATACTTACCTACTAATTATATGGCTTGGTGATCTAAAATGAGATCTTTTTCTCAACCCTTTGAAGCACATAAGACCACAAATTAGTAGGAAGGGCCCAAAAGCCAAATTGAATGCCTAAAAACTTAAATTTGACTATAGGGAGGAACCAATACCATTGAAATTCATCTATCCAAGGTGGTTTGGGTAAGAGAAACATGAAATATCACTACATTTTATTTTGTTGAATGCATGACCCAAAGGCTAGACAAAAAAATTGAATACATTCCATAGCATTCTAGACTGATGCTTCTTCTTCCTAAAGAGTGAGGAAAGAATCATTAGTAAAGTGACCATTAAGAAATTGATGATTATAATTAGGGAGAGATACACCCTTCAATACACCCTTAAAATCATAGTTAGCTAAGAAATAACTAAAACCTTCAACCACCAAGATATATACAGGATCTAAAGGATAACCCTTACATGATAGCTATATGAAACTCAAATAATCTAGACTATGCCCATTAATAATAATACATTCCCTAACATCTTGGACAAGCATATTCACTACCTTCATAAATCAAGGGACAATTGTAATATCTTGGATCATGGTATTATTAAAAGGCCACTATATAAAATCATAATCCTTTTCAAAATCAATCTTGATAGACAAGGCTTTTTAGATAGACACCCAAGCCCATTACATGCCTTCCTAGAAAACAATGACATTATCTAAAATATATCTATGATGGATAAACCTTATTTTTTAACTTGTAATAATTAAAAGAAGAACATGGTAAATTATAAGATCCATAACCTTAGCAATAATTTTATATGAAATATTTAGAAGGGTGATGGATTTCCCATTAGTAATAACCTTAGGATCCCCATCCTTGGGAATGAACTTGATGTTACCTTGATTGATGATATGCCCTAGAGATTTGGATAACATAGTTTTAGATTAAAATTTTTGAATATCAAGACCCATGTATCTCATAAAGTTTGATAAAAATCATAAGGGAAGCTATAAATACTTGGGATTTGTCTGTATCCATCTACATAAATACTTACTTGAGATCAATCAAAATGAGAGGCCTATCAAAAGTAACCTGTTGAGATTTAGAAAGTTTACAAGGGACAAATTTAAGGCATTAATATAAAGTTTCTTCACACTTGAGAGAGGTGGACTGAGCCAAAAAATCATGATAATTTCATAAGTTTATTTACAAGATGTCAAGATGCATAGCCTCTTCCTTGATGTCTTTGTTTCTATATATAGCTCATCTAGAATGGAAGATAGAAAATTATTCTTTAGTGACTTTATCTCTAATTTTTATCTAGTGAAATCTAGCTCAAAGTTGAGCTCCTACCTTATAGGCCTCTTTAATTTGGAATTTATGTCACCAAAGGGTTACTTGGTCCTAAAAGTGAACATTAAAAAGTGAGGCCTATAACAAATTTGAAAACTAGAGGTATTCATGATTTGTGGCATTATGAATGCACTAGTAAAAAATGGTAGCTTTTTTACCATACACATGAAATAATGTGTTGGTGTAAGAAAGAAAATCATCCAACCACCAAATCCATCTAGTATCCCTAGTGGGTCTGGGAGCCAAATTCTAAATTCTATTAATATGTCTGATAGTTATTTCATGCTTAATATGAGCAATATTGATATATAATTGTGTTTTATCAAGGCTCACCTAAGAATCAATCCATTTTATATTGAAGTATATAGGATGCAATCAGACATAAAAGTGCTAGGGAACATAATAATTATCCTATCATTAACAAGAGAAAATAAAAATAAATATTATTTTACAAGAAGAACATGATCAAGATGTTTAATAACTCTATCATGTCCTTACTAAAAATTATACAAGGTGAACTAGGGTGAGTTTGAATTTTTCCTCTGGTGGTGGATTGGATCAAACACCCCAAGTTTGTTGTGCATGTAATACTAATCTTCCCATTCCCCAACACACCAATGAATGGAAAGACAACCATATTTATCTTCATAATATTCTACCATGTTTATTAAATCCACATAAATGATCTAGTGGGTATCTATAAATTCATTTTCCAACCATATCCAAATCATGGTTCGTTCCACAACATCATTAGATGCATACATTTTAACTAACCCAATGGTGTGATTATCAAAGTCAAACAAGTCTAGAAAACTTGATGAGAAAGGCCAAACACCCAAGAAATAATATTTTGATAAAGCATTAGAGCTAAGAAAGTGATAACGCCACCATGACCAAGTTCATGATTGGTTTTCTATTAAGGGCCCTAGGCCATATGATACATGTAGTAGTCTAAATAAGGATGCTATAGATCGTGATTTATTACATACAAATAATTTTCATATTATTAAAAATTTGACAATTATTCTTGGCCACATACTTATATAATGGATTAGTGAGGCCTCAAACATTCCAAGAATAAACTAACATTGGGAAACATCAATGTTTATGCCATTTCCCTATGTGATGTCTTCAAGAGAAGGAAACTAGTTAAGAGAAGGTTTGGGATTCATATAATCTTTGAGCTTAGAAGGTTGTATATTGTGTGACATGATATTCTAAACATGTGAGGGAGATGGGATTTTATAAGAAAATAGGATCAATTTTAAAATCAAGGGTGATGATTTTAAGACCATTATCTAAATATAGTTTAAATATTAGAAGGTAGAGATGCAACAAAAAAATCCACCACTTGAAGTGTGTGCATAAGCAGTAGTGGGGCCTTACTAGGCATAGTAGTGGCAATGTTTCTAGTTGAATTTAAATTACTAGGAACACTTGATGAGTGATAAACAAAAGACTAGGGTTTACCATTACCATGGGATGAATTATTCTTCTTGTTAGTGATGGTGTTCCACCCATAATAATTCATGATAGTTTTATGTTTTTAGCTTAGGACCACTTTTCTCTTTAGGATTAGGATGAGTGGGGACCATAAAATAACACTCACATATCATATGATCTAAATATTGACACCTAAAATAGGTGTTTGGTATATTAATATAGAGCACACACTAGGTAAATCAATTATTTCAAACTTGTATCTCAATGGAATCTTTGAGGTTCCTGACTAGATCGACTTCCATACAAACCATTTTTTGGGGATAGGATATATAAAATTTTGGTTGTTCATGGCATATGAAACATCCTAAGGTTTTTATGAGCTAGTTAATTAAACCCCAGAGGGGGAGAGGCAAGCCAATAAATTTGACCAATACTATAATTTTATGTTTGGCATGTTTAAAGACCTAAAAGTCTCACGTCTAATGAGAGACCACAACTAGTGTGTTATGAATAAACCAAGGACCATGATTAAAATGGATTTACATTGTTTTCGGTTGGTAAATAAAAATAAGAAGAAACCATTGGTAAGGTTATAGAATCCTTCAAGTTTCACACCATGGCCTTGCCAATGTTTATGAAGCCATTGGTTTGAAAGGATACCAGGGGGACTCTGCCCATAAAATAAGAAACTAGAGTTGTGTTCTCAAAATATTTGTAAGCTTTATCAAATTGAGATAGATCAAGAAAAACATCATGCAAAGGGATGTCTGGGTTAGAACCAATACATCTTGATATACTTTAAGAAAAAATCCTTGATTGTTTCATCACCATTATCTATCATCCTCACAACATAT
The DNA here is from genome assembly GCA_037957365.1 of Torreya grandis. NCBI lineage: Eukaryota > Viridiplantae > Streptophyta > Pinopsida > Cupressales > Taxaceae > Torreya > Torreya grandis. The sequence goes on along the minus strand of JARHVA010000328.1, from coordinate 5,610,904 downwards.
TTCAATACATCCAAATATGCATAGAATTATGGTAGATATCATTTAACATATGGAATGCCCAAATTTCCAAAGGGTGAATCACTGATCCCAATTAGTGTAATAAATATGTAATAAAATTTTCTAAATCTTGCCAAGATATATGATAGATTAATAATGTGATAGAAGGGGGACACCCTAAATTTTATCTACCATTAATCACTCTATAAAACTATATCTAGAACAATTAGACTATCACCAATGATTCTGTTAATATTTAAAAACTTCATGAACTACTATTCACCATTTCATTAACATAGATTCGAAACATATCTAAGTTATAAAAGACATAATTATTTACATTTGAATATTCATATTTGATGAATTTTATATTTTTAATTATAAGAGGGTTTACTTCCTCCAAATCATGCCATTCATTAATCCTCAAATCAATGATGTTTTGTTTCCCTTTAGATTCAATGAAAGCAGGGAACAATTTTTCTATAAAAACATATGTCTCTACTCTAGGTGCATTTTTTGGTAGAAACATTGACATCCTTTAGAAAAACAAAAAAAAAATCTACCCAAATCATCCAAAATGTCATGACAAGTATTTTCATCATCAATCATAATTTTAGCCTCTACTTCTCCCAAGGAACCTACCAAATGTGTGGGAAACTCTACACCCATTTCATCAACAAATGGACATCATTAATTTTATTATTTATCTTTATCAACAACCTCTTCTTCATTCCTTGAATAAACATACTATAAAACTACATTTACATTTATTTTCAAACAAATATTTTCTTACATTGTACCAATGGTTCATTTAAAGGTGAAATTTCACCTTCATCATCTATGTTAACAAAAATATTTTTATTTAATCTTTTAAAACTCCTTGCATCAAATTTTATCTTTAATTGTTATTTGTAATTAGGCCTACATTCTCCTTCAACTTTAAAATTAAAGGTATTGTAGGGTTTTCTCTATCCATAAATTATATTGAAGTAAATAGTTTAAAAACATTAAATAAAAAGAACACATAAAAATGGCATGTACATGGTGATAAATTTTCTACAATTATTGAATGAATCTTTTGAAAATTTATGATGCCTAGTTTAAGTTTTGCCCTTTCATATTTTTTACAAGATACATAATCATCTACATGAATTTTTTTATATTTATTTCAATCACAAATAATATTGAAAGAGAAAATTTATAAATTCATTTTAGAGTGTTACTTTATAAACACTCAATATTATATCCATTACCTTTACTGACTTCATCAAGTAAACCCCAAAAATAATTTTATGGTAAAATATTCATTAGTAGAGGGACCCACATAGAGCTCCACATTTACATTTCCACTATTGGGTAAAATAAATACCTTATTTAAGAAGTGATGGGTAAGTTACAAGGCAATACCTTCATATTTTACTGTGGCATAATCCATCAATTAATTGTCCACCAATAGATTTAGTTGGTCATCATCAAGGGCATAGATTGACATGCTTATCAATTGGGAAAACCTGATAGTAATTTGAAATGAGAGTAAAAAATATTTCCTCAAGTCCTTGCAATGAAGCATATAAAAATCCTACCATAAATTGGTGGCTTCTTAGGCTCCTAATGGGTGTCGATGACAAGATGCATGTCTAGTGGATTTTTTCACATTTCTTCTTCAGTTATGACTGACATCCTTTGCCTCTTTTATTTCTTATATCCAACCCTGACACTTTTGGTGGCATATTTTTAGCATGATTCAATATGTCACTGAAATGGATTCATGACAATGGCTATAATGTGGAAAGGATAATGTCCTAACTTCTCTAATTTATTGATATTCCTAGTAAATGAAATAAAAGCCTTTATTGCGTAGATAATTAAATCAATGGAAAGATGGAAATAAAATAAGTAGGTGGAGGAAATAACCTAAGTAGTGCACATGATTAATGAAATAAGCCTGGGAAAAGGAAAAGAGGGTTACCTCCAATCACAAAGGAAGAAGATGATAGGGGACTATTTAATAATTCTAAATAATTAAAGGATTTGTTGATTAGGGTTGGTTTATATGGATTTTTCATGATGGATGTGGATGCTAATGAAAATTAGGTGAACTAGTTTGTATAAAATTACATCCCCATTGGAAATGAATACGTTATAGATGGTAAGATAGAGGTGGAAGGAGTTTCCATTATAGTTTCTTTAGAAAATATTATTGAAGCTAAAATCTTACTCAATGACAAGTATAATCTATGCATAAATTTTAATAGGGTTATGAAATATCAATTCACTCAGGTACTTTATGAGGTGTTTGATACCAAGGAGGAAGAAGAGGTAATAATGCCATCTCAAGGTTGTTTTAGTTGAAAGATACACTTTACATGGCGTAAAACTATTGATATGGTAAAAACATATGTTTTCAAAACAAACATCCTAATGTATTTTATACAAATGTTTTTCTAGTACTAGTTACTTATATAAAATTAAAAAGTAAATTATGCAAGATACTTTTCTTGGGACATAAAAAAAATTGTGAGGGAATGGAAAAATGTTGGATGTGAGGAGACATTACACCCCTATGTCATGCATACTTTAGTAGATCATGAATAACTAAAAATGAGGGGAGGTTCAGGTCAAGATATTGAAGTAAAAATACACATTTTTAGTGTTTATAGGGTGAAAAAGGAGATACAAGACTTGAAAAACTTGTCTCTTAGGAAATGTATAGAATAAAAGATAGTACAATAGGAAACATGAAAGACAAATTGATTGAATAGGAATAAAATACTATCAAATTTAAAACACAAGTAAAATTTTAGGGAGAATAAAATTATTCTGTCAAGAATTATCTAGAACAAAAGTAAATTCATGTCAAAAGGATAGAAGCTAGATTGGATAATACATAGGTTGAGTTGCAACAAAATATGACTTAGTTGGAGGAAAATGTAACTTCTATGGCTAATGATATTATATATAGGAAGGTGTGTGAAAACATTATTATGTATTGTAAAAAACATTTTTAAACATATGATTGAATATTAATGACTCAATGGTATGTAGGGATGAACTACTTAAAGAAAAAGACCACAAAATAGATGGATTAGAAAGGCATATTGTATAAAATTAAAAAAAAATAGTAAAATTAGGACAAAAAATAAAATAAATTGAATTAGTGATAATGTAGATGTTGAAAACTTTAGAAGATTCAACAATTAATATTGATAGATGTGATTTTCAAGTGAAACACTTAAGTATAAAAATTGGCAATTTAAAATAAAAAGAAACGGAGGTGCTGGAAAGCTTCTAAAAATGGAGTTACTAGAGAATATTCCTGAAGGGCATGTAATGGGGGATTCACACTATAGTGAACTAGGCCATCATGGAATTTATGGTAAAAAAGTACATAATTAGGGCATAAATCACACACTAATGTGTAATATCCATATATATTAATTTTATCTTCATTGTAATGATTTATAAAGGACAACATCCTATTACTAATATGATTCATTTTGTGACTGAGTTAGTTCTATTAAATCATGAATGAAAAACACTCGATATTCTAATTTTTTTATTTTGTGTAAATATGTATATACATATATATTCTCTAGCTATTGGTCATGGTAATAGTCACAATGTTGATTTTGGGTTACCTAATTTAAGTATTTAGTAATGAGATGATGCATTCGAATATTTGTAAAAAATGTCATAATAATATATTTTAGGTATACATAGAGTTGAGTTATTTTCAATTATAATAAGCTTACACTTGAAATAAATCATCTATTTTGTAATGTTAATAACACAAAATTTTAGAATAGATAAAAACTTATTTTCATAATCAATAATAACTAAAAATTAAAACAAACTTTGATATAACTAGAAGTCAACAAATATTCAAGACAAAGAATTATATTTCATAAAAAGACTAATAAATATTGATTTACATTAAATATTATAACTAATTAAATATATTAACAAAAGAATATGATAAATTATGAACTCTATTTAATGTATAAAATAGTTTAGAACTAAAAAATATGCATGAATTCATATGATATTAAATATTTTCATTACAATTCTAAATGAGGGACACTAGTCCTCATGCCTAGTCCATAATGACTATAGGCCATGTCCACTGGTGAAAATACTAAGAAATGCATGAAATAACATAATGATACAAGCTCTTATGAAGATATGAAAATATGAATGCTAGTCCCACATGCCATTTGATAGGAGGTTGGGTTTAATCAGTGGAACTTGAAGTTAAATGAAAACTATTAGGGAATATTTACCATGAAAAAAGATGCTTCCTTAAAATTTTCATAACATTACAAAGTGAACTACAAATCATGATAGAAGTTTTTGAGGCTGATGCACTAGCATGGGAAAAATAATAAATAAGACCTCACTTTTATATTAAGGCTTCGGCACATACAATAAAAGGATGATTGACAAATCACGGAGGAAAATATTCATGTGATGAATGAATGGCTAGGGTTTTATTTTGGTATTGGAGTGGTAGGATTGGGTGATCAAACTCAATATGAGACTTGGGAGGTTTTGAAAGGTCTAAAAAGGGAAAACATACTTGGGAGGTTTTGAAAGGTTTAAAAAGGGGAAAGGAGCTATGGTCTTGTGAGGCTTAAATTAATAGATAAAAACTCACACCTTTGGTTTTTGGTCACAAAAGTGAGGATGATAAGGTAGATGATGAAGGTGAAAAAGGGTTTGGTAGATCTGATTTTTGAATTTAGGATGGTCTAAAGATTTGTGAAAAAAAAAAAAACATCTAGGAATCCACCAAACACTCTCAAGTTGTTTTGCTCATAGAAGAAAAAGCTCTTATAGGAAAATTTGTAGGGAAATGGTTGATGATTGATGAATTTGAGTCTTGGGTTGAGGATAGCTAGGGAAAGTATATTGAACTAAAATTCCTGCTAAAAGGTTTCTTTATCATCATCTTTCCTAATTTAGATTCAAAAAGCAAAGTTTTAAACCATTATTTTTGGTCTATGAGAGGTGTTGGCCTTTGGATTTAAAGATGACAACCAAATTTTGATATATTTTTGACACAATAGGGTAGCTATCTAGTTTTGATAAGGATTTATAGTCTCCATTTGAATATTGGGCTTTGAAAACCTATCAGCCCAAGGAAATCTATTAAGATCATTTTTCAAAATTGACCCTTATTAAGGAATTTTTGCCTCTAATGTAAGGATTAGGGTTTTAATGAATTTGGATGTTGTTATTCCTAAAAACACTCTCATAAAAAATCAAGGGTGCTCCTGATCTCAATCGGTTGATATTGAAAATATTCCTTTTAGGTGTTTCAATTTTAGATGTATTGGTCATACTCAGAAGTTTTGTAAGAAATATTTGATGTTTCCTACTATCAGTGTAAGGTAGGTTTTGAAGTTTTGAAAACTAGTAGTTTTCTCTTCTAAGGCTTTTCATTTACACAACACTAGAAATTTTTGGTCTAAGCAAGAAGATAAAAATCTTTTTAAAAAAGGTAAGAATGTGGTGTCAGATCAAACTCATCTTCAGTCAAGTTTGATTCCTTCTTCTCTCAATGTAGATGTCTCTTCAAAATATCAAGCTGACTTGGCACCTAATACATTATTACCAAATGCCTCATACATCAAAATTTAAAAAATAGAGGCCCTGCTATACAAATTGGATAAAGATGATGAGTTATCTCCTAACTCACTGATTAAAGATTACAATTTTATTTTAGAATAGTCATAGACTATCAGATCAGTGCTCTAGAATATGGAATTAAATTTTGAAGTTAATACTGGTGGATTGAAGGATGGCTCAAATCATCTGGATGATAATCCCATGATCAAGGCACTTAATAGTGATTTATAATTAGATAAATTTAAATCAGAGGAGGAGTTGAATTCAAAGGAATTTCTTTCCATTTCTCAGTCTCAAAGCTTCCTTTAAAATCCTAATTGTGGGAAAGCTAAGAAAAAAGGTAGAAAATATGCTAAGGAGCATGTTGTAGGGGATGTTTTAATAGGTAAACAAGGCACTCTTCCTAGATACTTTAGACCTCAGAAGTAGGAGGTAGAAATCCTCCCTCAGTCTACATGAAGCTTATCTCTTGGAAGGTTATGGATCTCAATAACCCTATCAAAAGATGCTTGGTTAAGTGTTTGTTCTTTTCAAAAAATATTGATATTTTTTATATTAAGAAACTAAATTAAATTTGGTTGAAGCCTCTAGTGTGATGGAGCTTGGTTGGAAGAGATGGAGTAGCTCCTTTGTTGAATTTTTTGGGGATTCAAGGGGGTTTTCCATTTTTTGGGTTCCATCTAAAGTTCAAGTGGAAATGCTGGAGGTTGGCACTAATTAAAATTTTTTAAAAATCACTTGTCTTAAGACTGATTTGAGTTTATTTATTTATAATGTGTATGTCCCTAACAAGTATAATAGTAAGCTTTTATTATGGAAAGAGATGTTACCCTATTATCTCATTTTTTTGGATTAAAGATTATGTTAGGTAGGGATTTTAATGCCATTTTATCTTCTATGAAAAAATGAGGTGGTAGGTCTTCAGTGGCTTCTGGTAATATGGATTTTATTCAATTTGTTTCTAATAATGAGCTTCTAGATATTCAACCTAAGAAGGGACTGTTTACTTGGAATAATAAAATAAGTGGTGAGCAAAATATTGTGGAGAATTTGGGCAAATTTTTGGTTTCACACAATTGGATGTCTCAAAATTGGATCACAGAAAGTTCCATTCTTCTTGTCTCAGGTTAAGATCATTTTCGTATGGATTTTTATGTCAATATTGATCATCTACCTAATCTCTATCCCTTTAAATTTGAAAATATGTGGCTCCAAGATCATTCTCTTTTAGGTCTCATGGAATTTTGGTGGAAGAGCTTCCATATTCACTCTAGATCTACAATGTTCAAGATGGACAAAAATCTTTAATTTATTAAAGGGTGTTTCTGACATTGGAATGTCAATTTTTTTTTAAAACATTTTTAAGGAAAACATTCATGTTGAAAAGGACCTTGATAATCTCAATTGGATGATCTCTAGAGTAGGATTGGATCAAAACTCTTACTAGCTAGAAAAATGTTTGTTGGTTGAGTATGAAGAATTACTATAGAGAAAATTATAGAAATAAAAATTTAAAAAAATTGGTTGAAAGAAGGTGATAAAAACTTTGCCTTTTTTCATAATTTTGTTAGAATCAAGTGTAATTCCTCTCATATTTCAAATATTCATTATTTTAAATGTAAAATTTTGGACATTCAGATGGAGGTTCAAAATGAGGCTATTAACTACTTCAGTAAACTACTTAATGATGACAAGGCATCAGATCTCTTAGTACAAAATGATAATCTCATATTTATTATTAGTATGGTTTTTCCTTCTTTGAATGAGAAACTCATGACCCCTTTTTCTCTAGAAGAATTTAGATCTATTGAAGAGTTGTTAGTGATGTCATGGTGATGTAATGGAGGTGTCCTGGTGAGTGGATGAAGTGATTTGATAGCCTAAGTAACAATGACAAAGTATGCAATGTGCTTGTCCTAGTGTGCTTAAAGGAGGCTTGATTAATCTCTAGTTTTGGCATGATTAGAGATGTTCAGGGATGAGTATGGTGATTTGAGAATGTGAAAGATGTCTCTAAGATGTTTTCTATGATTAGAGAGCTTGTGTGAATAAGTGGAATTCATCTGGTAGTCCATTGTTTTTATCTAGATAGTTTGTGTTTAGTGGTAGAAAATCTAAGTAAGCAGTTTGTTGACATCACCATTTCCATGTGTGGATGATTCAGGGGAATTTGGTCATATGATTTTGATAAAATTTGTACCTAGTTATGATGTGCTAAATTTTAGATCATTCACCTAAGTGTAGTAAAATATATGTGGGTGAAAATTTAGGCTCCCAAGCATTTTGACAGTGTTTTCTCATACTTAGCCAAATTTTCAATGTGAAAGGAAGAGTTGAGTAAGCATAATGATGAAGTTATATATCACATGTGTGGATGATTCTAGAAAAAGTGATCATATGGGTTTATTAAATTTTGAGCCTAATTTATTTATGCTAATTTTTAGATCATGCGGTGAAGCACATCAAAAGATATGCATATGAAAAGTTGGCCTTCTATCCATATTTTGACATTGTTGGCTCTATGACAAAATATTTTGAGAAATTATTTTAATGGTGATATATATCACATGTGTGGGGGTTTTAGGAAAAGTTTAACACATGGTTGGATTCTCCTATGTGAGGAAATCATATGGTCTAAGTTTGAGATCATATGATTAAGGGTAGAAGTTATTTAGGTTCAAATTTGGATACTTAGATAGATTGCAAGGGTCCCCATAGTCAATTTTGCAAAAGGTAAAGATCAAGCAAGTCTCAAGGAAATCAACAGAGTGCATTTACTCCAAGATGTCAGGACACCATGAGATGAGGATAAGTTCACATTATTTTAATGACTGAGTAAAGGTAAAGGATAAATATCTAACAACAAGTGGGTGTTCATATAGATTGATTGAATAGTGAGCATTTTTATTTAAAGCCCTGGTTGATCCGCAAAGATTGATAGAGTGTGTTGAGTCAAAGTTTCAAAATTGCACAAGATGAGGTCAAAGTGACTAAGGTTTAATGTTTGAGAATTGACACCTATGTGTTAAATCTTGAAATATATTAATGGTGCATATTTGATCTGAGTACTGAGGACACAAGATATGAGCTTTATGTTCAAAGTTTAATTGTGACCATTGACATTTAAATATTTGAATCTAACAAGGGAAAAGCTAGTGTCTAATTTTTGAGTCATATCTTTAGATTCAGAATGAATTAGACCCTGTAGTAAAAATCAAAGTGTTATATTAATCCATGGTATATCTAATGAACCTAATTTTAATATTTGGAAGGTTGTATAGTCAAAGATATTAAGTTCCAAAGTTGACTATGTATTTGTGCTTGTTATGCAAGTGACCCGAGAAGAGTAATTGAGATTATGTAGATGTTGTTTCAATATATCATGATGAATTAGATATTAGAGAGTGTTTTAAAATCCATAAGGATGCTTTGAGTGCGTTATGATTAATTTACCAATCTTATGCAATATGAACGAAGGCTTAGAAGGTGACTGTGTGTTCACTCATAATGACTATGTGTATAGAGAAGTGTTTGAGCTATTTGTACTTAAGATAAAGGGTATTATGATGGTTTTTGGATATTAAGGGGGACCTATATATCATTTATAATGGTTCCATATTGTTTTAAAATTTTCATATATTCTTTGTTTTCTTGAATAATTTTCAAAAAAATGAATAGGTCTCCATAGGACCTAAAAGTGACTTAGGCCTATTTGAAAGTGGATTGTGCTTAAATGTGACCTATGTGAGATGCCTTAAGGGTGAAGGCATGTATTTTTTCTGAAAATAATTATTTTGGACTTATTAATTCATGATTTCTCTATATATAGTGAAACCAAATGTGTTGGTTTCTAGACTTAGATGTGAGATTTTAGAGACTTGTGTAAGGTGGATCTGAGTGTTGTGAAGTGAAAGATAAGTAGTATGCCTATTAGTTGAGTTAATGAGTGGAATAGTTTTTTGATTATATGTATGACCTATAGCTCATGATTCCTAATTTTAGTATAGTGCTCTTGTAATTTTAGGATATGCGAAGAGGTCTAAAGTGTGCATATGAGGATAGTTTGCATGAAGAAAGAGAGAGATTGTGGCATGCCTATATGAAAGGCCTATTTGGGATAGAGAGAGAGTTTATGCAAGGGAAAAAAATATATATATCCATTATTAGGTGTTGAAGACATCATTTTTAAGGTGGAGGTTTTCATATAAGGGTCTACAGGACTTGGTCTTCCTTAGAGGCTATTGTTGTGAAACAGGTGTTTCACTAAATACCATTGGTTAGGAGGACATGATCAAGGTTTGTTCGTATAAATTAGTTAACCAATATATTATTTATAAATTATTATAATACATTAGTCCATTTGTGTTTTAGGATTGAGAGTGGGTTTTATTCCCCATGAGGTTTTCCCATAAGACCTATGTTATGTGTTTGATTTTGTGTATGCATTAGATGTATGAGATCCCTTATTAATGCTTCTTGATCAAGTTGATATATGTTGATTGGTTAATAGTTTAAAAGACTAAAATTGAAATTAAAATATTTTAGCTCACTAATTCACCCCCCTATTAGTGATTATACCTCTAATAATTGGTATCAAAGTAGGTCCTTTATTAAAGGCTTAACAATTTGAAGGTGATCCAAGGTACAATATGGGTAGTCATCAAGAAGGTTTTTATTTTAAGTAAGCATTGATGTTTAATTAATCCAATTATGCATTTTGGAATGATAGGATGAGGAAATACATTATGTCTCTAGGGTTTGATGTTTGACAATCTATTTTGGATGGTTATGTTACTCCTGCTATTCCTCTATCTAGTGTTGTAAACAAGAAGATATTTGAGAATAATTATAAGGTAATGAATGCCATCACTTATGGTCTTATAGAGACTAAGTTCACCAAAGTAATCCATTGCTTATCTACCAAGGAAATATGGGATAAATTTAAGACTATTTTTGAAGGAGATTTAAAGGTTAAGCTTGCTAAGTTGTAGACTCACAAAATTCAATTTGAAAGTCTCAAGATGATATTATGGCATCCTTTTTGTAGAGATTTGATGAGATTGTGAACATCATTAGAGGTCTTGGAGAGAACCTTAAAAAGGTTACTATTGTTCAAAATGTATTAAGGTCTCTATCCCCCAAGTTTGATATGAAAGTATTTGATATATAAGAGATTCATGATCTTACTTAGTTGAATATGGATCAATTGCATGAAACCCTTACTGTCTATGAGATGAGGAAGAATGATGATATACCACCAAAGAAGGAAGTAGCTTTCAAGACTAAAATGAAGACAAAGAAGAAGTTCCAAGGTAAGAAACTCAAAGAGGATGACATTTATGATATAGATGAGGATGAACTAATTGATTTTATTTTAAGGAAATTGATAACAAGTTCAGGCAAGTATAAAGGTAAGCTACCCCTCAAATGTTTCAATTGTGATGAGATAGGACATTTTAATAATAAATTCCTTCATAAGTATAAGAAGGATGATGATGAAGAGCATGATCAAGGTCATGATGATGGAAAGTGATCATTTAGGTCTGATAAAAGTAAAAAGGGATTTAGAAGGTTTGATACCAAGAATAAATACTTCAAGGACAAGAAGATTATTTACACCAAAGAAGATTGTAGCTCATCAGATGGGATTGAAGTCATTAACTCAGAGTATGATCATGAAGATGATGGTATTATTGAATATAAATATCTATTCATGATTGAGGAAGGTAGTTTCTCACATCAAAAGGGGTCTACTTGTGTGATTTAGATGATGATGAAGATGAGGTGGACTATGAGACTGCATTGACATATACTCATGAAGAATTGAAGATTGAGAAGAAGATCAATAAGAAGATGAAATATAAACTCAAGGACTTTGAATATCAATTTAGTGTGTTCAAGACAAGAATGGATGAAGATGCCAAAGAACATGAAGATATGGTCAAACATCACAGTTGTCAATTGGAAGTCCTATCTACAAGTCTAAAAGCTAAAGAAGATGAAAGTGAAAGGTATGTAATTAAAAATGAGTCATTGAAATATGAGTTAGATAAGATTTCTAATAAGTGAGATTTTAAAAGATCTTAAGTGATCTAGACAATATTTTAAATGATAAAAAACATGCAAGTGATAGGATTGGTCTTAGATACAAATAAGAACCAGAGACTGTAACTCAAGACAAGATGAAGACTAATGTGAACAAGGACAATTAGTTTTTGAAGACAAATCATTAGACAAGGAATGAAGGTGCTGGTAGAATGAATACAAAATAGATCAAACAACCAAATGCCATGAGGTATGTAAATTTCAATGGTTACTATTATACTTGTAATTAGCTTGGGCATAGAGATAGAGAATTTAGAAGACTTGTTGAGAATGAATTTACATGGAACTATGATGGGGGTCATTATTCAAAAGGTGTTATTAAGGTTGATTAATTCAACTATCATGATATAGGACACTTTGAAAAACATTTTCCATTCAAGGTAAGATAAGCTAAGTTTACATCAAAGAGTATGGTTTGCTACAGTTATGAATAGAGAGGTCACATCAATAGGTTCTGCAAGCAAAGGCCTACAATTTAGAATAGGTTAAATAAAGCACCCAGAGTAAATGGAAGAAGACAAGTTAACTAATGGAGACTAAAGGTGTTAAGTAAGAGTTATGATGAGTGTTCAGGTCCAAGTAATATGTTTTCTATGGTGGAGAATGATTCAAAACTTGAGGAGTGCCAAGAGCTCTCATTGATTACTCATGTTGAGAATGAAGAGACCAAGCTCAAGGAGAAGACCAAGCTACTGGTTGAGCCTATTTCTAAGGTAAGTATGGATCCAAGTGAACATCCTATTATTGTTGAGCAAGATTCATGCAAATAACATCAATTGTTTATACCTAATGATGAAATTCTAACCTGTAAGGTTGATACTTCAAATAGAAATATATGTCTAGATTTTATAGTTGTTACATGTGTTGTTAATTATATCTTTGAGTAAAAAGAGACTGATATCTAAGAATAACTAGTTGTCATAGTGCATACTAAGAAGAAGAAGAATAAGAATAAGAGCAAGAAGTTTTATAGTTACAAGAGGATTCTAATGGTTACTGAGGAGATGTGGGCCACTCCTAGCTTCACTTTATTTTATTAAATTTTGGTTTAAAAGATGTCTCTATCTATGCTTCTTAATAAACTCCTTTCAGTAAAGAAGCAAGTGTTATTGTGGTATTCTTGAGATGTTCCTAAAAGACTAGAGTTGAGTGTTCTCAATTAGAACAGGTATGTATAGATGGAAAATATGATAAGGTAATGTCATGATGTTTATAAATATATATGGAAGTAGTTTGCAGGGTCAAATTGAAGGTTCCCAAATAGCAAAGGTGGTTTTGTGATCTAAAGGTATGTTAAAGTCAATTTAGAGATTTTTTTTAGCTCTTGAGTTTCCTAGTTTGTTCTTAAGAGCTTGCAGATCCTAAAATGGGTTATATAAAGTTAAGGTTCCCAATGATGTGGAAGATCAAATCTTGGTCTAGAAGTGTGTAATGGTTATCTCTATGTGTACAAGAAGTTTCAAAGGTGGATGTTGATTGAAAGGTGTTGTGTTGACTTTATTTGTTTTTAAGATTATAGGGTTTTAGGCTCTACTAGAAAAGTGCTTTGCATTATGAGTTGAGTTATAAGGATTCTTAATATGTTTTATGGGCCAAATGGGTTGTCAAATCAAGTTCTCAAAATATTCAATTTTTTGTCAAGTTGGAAGCTTAATTAGGTAGTAGGTTTGTGAAGGAAGTATGATTCATAGGATGAGCTAGTTATTGAAAATTGGCATGATCAAGGGGGCATATGAGATTGATCTAGATATGACGTTATAAGTCTTGAAGTTGTGTCTACATAAAGTTGTGGGCTTTTCAAGTTCTAGGTATGGTTACAAGGAGTCTAGATATGCCTAGTCTTGAAGATGTCATTTTTGTTCAACTTATTCTAAATAATAAGATATAAGTATTTAAAGGTATGTTCTCAAGTTGGTTTAGTGTATTTTTCCTGTTTGGTATAATGTAGATGTAGAGATGGTGGTCATGGAAGTGTCTTGAGAAAGAAGTATGGTAAGCCTGGATGGTGGTTATTCATGGTGTGTGAAGATTTGAAGATACTCAAAAAGTGTAATGGCTCAAAGATATTGAGGGGGTCCATTTTACATGTTTTTTGTTAAGTTCCATCAGATTCTAGTGGTTTTTTAATGTTCTTTCTTCATTTGTTTTAGTGCTTGGTTGAAGAAGAGTATTGGCATAAAGCACGAGGAAGTTGTCAAGGCAATAAGAGGTTGGATCAAGGTAAGGGGGAATTTGTATCATCTTTCTAAGATGGTCCTTTCATAATTTTATAGTCTTTTTAAGTCCTTAGGATTAGTTGGTGCCCACTTTGTCATTGTGTCAAAGGGGGATAAAGTTTCTATTATGAGAGTTCTTGAAGAGAAAGAAGGTGAGTTGAATGATGTTTGTTGACATCAATGACAAAGGGGGATATTATTGGAGATTTATTATTGATGTCATGGATGTGTCATGGTGAGTGGATGAAGTTCTTTGATAGACTAAGTAACAATGACAAAGTGTGCAATGTGTTTATCTTAGTGTGCTTAAAGGAGGCTTGATTGATCTTTAGTTTTGGAATGATTAGATATGTTTAGGGATGAGTATGGTGACCAGAGCATGTGAAATAGATCCCTAATATGTTTTATATGATTATATATCTTGTGTGCATAAGTTTAATTCATTTGGTAGTCCATAGTTTTCATTTAGATAGTTTGGGTTTAGTGGTATAAAATTTGAGTAGACAATTTGCTGACATCATCATTACCATGTGTGGATGAGTTAGGGGGAGTTGGTCATATGGTTGTGATCACATTTGTACCTATTTACTATGTACTAAATATAAAGTCATGATCCTAAGCGCAATCAAATATATGTCAATGTAAAGTTGGGTTCCTAGGTATTTTGACAGTGTTTTCCCATACTTAGCCAAATTTGTAATGTGGTAAGAAGAGCTAAGTAAGCATATTAATGAATTTATATCTAAAAAATGTGGATGATTCATGAGAAGGTGATCATATGGGTTTGTTCAGTTTTGAGCCTAGTTTATTTTCACTAAATTTTAGATCATGCATCGAAGCACATCAAAAGATATACATGTACAAAGTTGGCCTTCTTGGCATATTTTGACATTGTTGGCTCTATGACAGAAGATTTTGAGAAGGCATTTTAATGAAGATATATCTCACATGTGTGATGGTTCTAGGAGTATTTTGACACATGGTTTGATTCTCCTATGTGAGGAGATCATATGATCAAATTTTGAGATCATGAAAGTTAGTGAAAAATAAGTTTTTGAGGTTTAAATTTGGCTACTCAAATAGATTACAAGGGTCCCCATAGTCAATTTTGAAAAAGGTAAAGATTGAACAAGTCTCAAGGAGATCGATATAGCATGTTTTCTCCAAGATGTCAGGAAGTAGTGAGATAAGGATAAGTTCATGTTTTTTAATGATTGAGTAAAGGTAAAGGATAAAGATCTAATGGTGAGTGGGTGTTCATACAGATTGATTGAATGGTAAGCATTACTAATTGAAGACCTGGTTGATCTGTAGAGATTGACAAAGTGTGTTGAGTCAAAGTTTCCAGATTACATGAGATGAGGACAAAGTGATTGAGGTTTAACATTTCATCATTGACACCTATGTGTTAAATTTTGAAAGAGATCAATGGTGCATATTTGATATGAGCAACAAGGACATGAGATGCGAGCTATGTGTTTGAATTTTAATTGTGATCATTGAAATTTAAATATTTGAATTTAACTAGGGAAAAACCAATGTCTAGTTTTTGAGTCATATATTTTTATCCAAAATTAATTTGACCATATAGTAAAAATAAAAGTGGTAGAAGACTCCATGGTGCATCTAATGAAATTGATTTGAATATCTAGAAGGTTGTATAGTCAAAGATATTAACGTCCAAAGTTGATTATGTGTTCATGCTTGTTTTGCAAATGACCCAAGAAGAGTAATTGAGTTTGTGTAGATGTTGTTTTGATATATCATGATGAATTAGCTATTGGGGAGTGTTGTAGACTCCATAAGATGCTATGAGTGCATTATGATAGATTGACCAATCGTATGCATTATGAACGAAGGCTTAGAATGTGATTATATGTTCTCTCATAATGATTGTGTGTATAGAGAAGTGTTTGATATATTTAGGCTTAAGATAAAGGGTACTATGATGGTTGTTGGATCTTAAGGGGAACTTATAGATCATGTAAAATGGTTCCATTCAATTGGATAATGTTCCTATGTTCTTTGTTTTCTTGGAGAAGTGTTAAAGAGCTAAATGGGTCTCCATAGGACCTAAAAGTGACTTAGGCCTATTTGAAAGTGGATTATGCTTAAGTGGGACCCATGTGAGATACCTTAAGGGTGAAGGCATGTATTTTGGCTGAAAAGGATTATTATGAAACTATTAATTCATGATTTCTCTATATATAATGAAACCAAATGTGTTGGTTTCTAGACTTGGATGTGAGATTTTAAAGAGACTTGTGCAAGGTGGATGCGAGTGTTATGAAGTGAAGGATAGGTAGTGTGCATGTTGATTGAGTTAATGAGATTTTTTTTATTGACTGTATGAATGACCTATAGGTCATGATTCCTAATGTTAGGATGGTGATCTTACAATTTGAGGATATGAGAAGAGTTTTGAGTGTGCATATGAGGATAGTTTGAGTGAAGAAGGAGAGAGATTATGGCATGCCTATGTAAGAGGCTTGTTTGAGATAGATAGAGAGTTTATACAAGGGTAAGATAAATAGAGATCCATCATCAGGTGTTGAAGACACCATTTCTAAGGTGGAGGTGTTCAAAGGAGGTTTTAAAGGACTTGGTCTTATTTATGGGTTTTTACTCCTTGTGAAACATGTGTTTCACTAAATAAATTTAATCAGGAGGATATGATCAAGGTCTACTGGTCTAAAGGATTTGACCAGTATCTTGTTTGTAATTTCTTATAAGATAGTAGTCCATTTTTGTTGTAAGCTTAAGAGTGGGTTTTATTTTCCATGAGGGTTTCTTATAAGAACTATGTGTTATATGTTTGATCTTATGTATGCATTGAATGTATGATCTCCCTTGTTAATGTTTCTTGATCAAGTTGATTTATGATGATTGGTTAATAGTTTAAACGACTATAAGTGAAATTGTAATATTTGGGCTCACTAATTCACCCCCTACCCTCTTAATGATTGTACCTCTAACATGATCTATGATTTTTGTTATGGAAAAGGATAAAACTCTGGGCCCTGGTGGTTTTCCTATAATATTTTTTGTAGTATTTTTGGGATCTCATTATAAAAGAGGTTATGTAAATGGTTGAATAATTTAGGAGGAGAAAGGTAATACCTGATCTTAATTTTAACTTTATTTATCTTCTCTTGAAAGGGGACATTTCAGAAAAATTTAGTGGTTTTTGGCCTATCTCTCTTTGGAATGTAGTTTACAAAATAATTTCTAAAGCAATGGTGGCCATAATTAGATCTATTTTGGATTCTTTGGTCTCAAAATAACAAGCTAGTTTTGTTTTAGGTAGGAATATTCAGGAGGGTATTATTATTGCTCATGAAATAGTGCATTGTCTAACTATTACTCATAATAAGGGTATGTTTCTCAAGCTCATTTTATTAAATCTTATGATAGGGTTGACTGGTGCTTTTTTATTAAAGTTTTAGAGAAATTTGGGTTTGGAAAAGACTAGTATGATTAGGTTTCTAGCTGTATTTTTTACCATAAATATTATATTTTCATCAATTCAAGTCCAACTAAATTTTTTACATCTACAAGGGGTATTAGACAAGGAGATATTCTTTATCCTTTTATTTTCATTATTTTAGTTGAGTCTTTGGGTTGAGTGGTGAAGAATGCTAAGGAAGATAGTTTTTTAGAAGGGATTTAACTTTCAAAAGGCTTGGAAAATCTTACTCATCATCAAGTTGTTGATGACACCTTTCTTTTTGGCCAAGATTTTATGGGTGAATCTCAAGTTTTCAATTCTATTATTTCTAGCTATGAATCTTCCTCTAGTCAAAAGGTGAATATTATAAAATCAAACTTTTTTATCAATTGTTCAAAATAAGAACAATAGGCTATCTCCTTAGTTATAGGTTTTAATATTAGAAAGCTACCATCCAAATATTTAGGAGTTCCTCTTTTTTTTGAGATGGATAAAAGTATTGACTATGATGGATTGGTCAATTCCTTCAAAGTGCATCTGGTCTCCTGATATGGGAGATGTTTGGCCTTAACTAGTCATATCACTCTCATATAGTATATTCTGACTTCCCTTCCTATTTATTTCCTCTCTATTCTTCAACCATATTTCCATGTTGTTAAGATGTTGAATTAGATAATGAAATATTTTATGTGGCAAGAAACTTAGATCAATAATAAAATTCCCTTGATAAAATGGGACTGGGTTTTTAAAGTGAAGAAGATGAGAGGAGCTAGTGTGAAAAATTTGAGTCTCCAAAATAAGATCTTGGAGTAAAAATAGTTTGATGAATGATTTCAAAACCCAATTCTCTTTGGTGTAGGATTTTGAGATGTAAATATCTTGATTTGAATAACCCATGAGTGTGTTTTCTATCATTAACCCCCCAAAGGTTCACACTATTAGAATTTTTTGTTAAACTGTAGGTCTTTGATTTCAAGCATATTTCTTGGAATTATACAACAAAGTCTTGGGAGAATTATTAGAATGGTCATAAACCTTTGGATGATATTCCAAATTTGGAGGAGGCTAGGTGTATATAACTACTACATGGGGTAGTTCAATTGAGATATATGTGAAACTTCATTAGAATAAAGGACTGTCCTCTTGGGTCGAGAAGAATTTAGAGGCTTTAGAGATTTTAGCTGAATAATGATTGTGATTGGCTAATTGTTTAAGGAATCATAAGGTTTTATTAAACTCCAAGGAGGAATCATTAGATAGGATTGGATCCAAATAAATCTTGTATTCAATTAATCTTGGTTACCATATGGTAGATGTTATTGATGACATGATGATCTAGGCAAGATACTTATGCTATGATAAGATTGAGCTTTAGAAATCATGGGTATTTGCCTGGTTTGTAGTCTAAAAATGCATCCTCACTCAAGAAAGGATAGCCAAAATCAATTTTCATGGTCCTTCTCAATGCATTCTTTTCAAAGTTCAAGAAGAAATAGCCAATCATCTACTTTATGCATGTCCCTTTGTTGTTTGGTGTTTAGTTTGGCTATATTGTAAACTAGAATGGTCTTGGGACTAGCCACCCTCTCTATTTAGTGCTTTCTCTTCTTAGCCTACTAAAGATTGAAATAATTATCTATGTAGTCTTTGGTGAGCTATTCCCACTATTCTTGTGTGGATGATATAGAAAGAAATAAATTAATCATTTTTTTAATGAAAATAAAAACCTCTTTCTATAAGTTTAAAATATGTAGAGCTTGTAATTTTAGAAGTTATCTCTTTTCAGATCAAGCATAAGAATGGTTGCCTTTCTGCCTAGGATATGAAGATATGTGTTAAATGAAGGCTTGTTGGCCACCCAACTATTAATGAAGCATTAGTAAGTTCAAGTAAAAGTTTGAAAAAGGATAAGTCTATATGGATTGCTCCTCCCCTAGGGTGGTTTAAATTAAATTTTTACGGGGCCTCAAGGGGAAATTTGAGCGCTTTTAGTGTAAGATGTATTGTAAGGGACTGTAGTGATTCTTTGATCAGGGTGATTTCAAGGAAATTATTGGATGGCATAAATAGCGATGTTAAAAGTCAGGCCCTTTTGAATATAATTTATCTATCAATTCAATTTAAAATTGACAATCTTATAATTGAAGGTGATTCTCAAATCATGATTTTTGCTCTTCAAAAAAAGGCAGTCATTTCCTAGAAGCTGGAAAATATTTTGTTCGATATTTGGGATCGCTTGGATAATTTTTCATCTTGGGAATTTCATTGATATAGAGAAGCCAACAAAGCATCTAATTTTTTAACCAACTACATGATTGATCAAAGGGAAGATATACAGGTGGACAACCTTAAATCTACTTGGAAAGACTTTCCTAGGTCTATTTTCATTAATTTGGGGTTTTTTTAAATATATATATATATATAGAGAGAGAGAGAGAAAAAAAATGATTTTATAATTTAAAATTTATAATAATCAGATGCTTTTGATTATTATTCAATTGTGGTTAATCATGGTCATAATTAGCTTTTTCTCTCACCATTAGTTTTTGGGTGGCATCATTTCCTCATTATGGCCTCAGCTGTGTGAATAGAGGTGGTGGTCACTCTCATTTATGGAATAGGAGGTGAAATAATGTGTCTTGTCCATTTTATGGCATCTCATTTACACTTGGGTGGAGTTTGGCTCTTGTTGCATTTGATTTTTCATCTCTATAGAGTGTGAGGCAAATTTAGCACTTGGGACTCTAGTTATCTATGGTATTAGCTCGGCATGCGAAATGGCATTTGAGGGAAAATTTTCAAGGGTTTGACTCAAACACATCTTTTGGGTCCATAGAAAAGAAGTTTTTCAAGCCATATTGGTAGTCTTGGGTGATGATTATATGGTGCACTACATGCATAATAGAGTTAATTCTATGGTGGCCACCATGTTTACAACTAACATTATGGATTTAATGGTGGACAATTACGTGGTCTCTAAAATTATGGAGTTTTTTATGATGCATGACCACCATCTTGGTCTTGTAGAGGAGCCTGAAAGGGAAGGCTTGGGGGATTTTCCCAAGTTGCCTTTCTCTAGCTTAGATGACATTGGTTTGGTTCCACTCTTAGCTTTTAGATCATTTGAGACTCATTTCATGGTTTTGGTGGGCTTGTAGAGGAAATATTGAATAAGGATTGTGATAATGACTCTACATAGGGTCAGTTCTTGACCATACAACCTATGGTTCATATCAAGATCCCCATTATAGAATTAAATCAATGAAATTTGGTTTGATATAATCGATCCCATGTGGATGCGATAAAGTTTTTAGCAAAATTAGTGTTATGAGTAATGACTGCTACTTCTATTTGGTTGGTAGGGAAACCTAGATAGGTGGTCATGATGGCTATAAAGGGATGCTTGGCAAGAAATCATGCAATGGATTCATTGGTAGGCATCAAATTTAGGCTTCAAGGTTTGAGGAATAAAGTAATTAGGAGATCTTCATCTACTATTATTCCCATCAAAGAGGTGGTTGTTTTGGATGATAAGGATGTTTTAGGTTGATCACTATTGGGCTACAAGTTTTTTGGTAAATCTTCTATTTTGTTTTTTATTTTGGTTGGAAATATTTTGGCATTTGTTTTTCCATTTTTTTATTTTTTGTATGACTATTTTTGGTATACAACTACTTTTTAGCATGTTAGCTAGTCTAGCCATACCTTGGTTTAGGTCAATACATCAATTAGCTTTTACTTTTAATCAAGTTGACCATTTTTTTTTATACTTTCTATATATGGGTAAGGTACATATTAAACCCTAGTATCAATAAAACAAACATTCCAAAGTTAACTCCAGTGAGTTACTATGCTTACCAATGCCTAGTGGTGCATATTGCATAAAAATAAATTCATAGGTAACCATGCAATTTTATCTAAATAGGGTATTTCCATTAAAAAATCACTGCAAATCATTTTGTGGAAAAATAGGTGGTTGAAAATTTTGTTTGATAAAATGTGAATATTATGACGATGCACTCAATGATTTGAAAGACTCAAAGGTATGAATGTAATGAATTATGAATAATATATTCTATGGAGGTAGCTAATCTAGTCGTGATGATGTCATCTTCATCTTTCATTGCAATAAGCTATAAAAATGTTATTTTCATCAATGGTAGTGAAAAAGTGGAAAAAACATTTCCCCAATTCGACTAGTTAAACCTCACATTATAATATAGATAACAGTAGAAAACATCTACATAACCTACACCAAAAAACATTGCACCTAACATTGAACAATTAATTTATATGAATAATACATTAAACTCAATCATAAATTGTGAAATAAAAAATGAAATATAACATATCTAATATTATACTGTCAATGATTTCATTCGGTATCAGTAATATTTATTTTATGTAAAACACTTTACGTGGGTGAAAATTTACACCCTCATGAAATTTTTGACCTCTACCAATAATGTATTTGTGACTCAAAACATCTTACCCAAAAAAATGTTTGTCCAATGGAAACATCTATTAAACACTGCAAAATGTCTATGAGATATGGAATGCTCAATGAGGTTTATTTAAATAAACCAGGTAATTTTTTTTAATAATCATGGACATACATACCTAAATTGATGGTAAAATTGATTGGATTTGAGGTTGGGATTATAAGTCCCTCTAAGAAAATGGATTTATTCCTATTAAGTTTTTAAAAAAACCTACTCTCTCCAATGGGGGAACATATAAATTAGATATGACCAACGTTTTTGGCTCAGGGTATGGACCAGGAGCGTGAACCTATGCAGATGTGTCAGCCTTTGAAGCAGAAATACATGAAGCCCAGTCTCTTTCAACACCTATACCTCCTCGCGCAACACCTGTAAGTGCATTAAAACCTATTAGGGTTACTCTAGACCCTGAATTAGCAGAAAATATTTTCCAAGATGAAAAACGGTTTTCCTCTTGTGCTGCCATTTTCCACTTCCGTGGTTTCTGGCCTTCTTTTGTAGAACTACAAAACTGGATTGCTAAGAGTTGGCCGCATATTAATGACGGTCAAATCCAGCCTTGTGCCAGGGGTTTTTTTATAGTAATTTTTCAAAGTCCTGAAGATAGGCAGTCTATATTGTGCCACAATAATTTTTCTTGGCAGGGCAGATTTCCTCTTATGGCCAAACCTTGGCATAAGGATTTTAACCCTCTCATGGAATCCTTTAACAAGATTCCTATATGGGTGCGGCTCCCTTATCTGCCGATACAGTTGTGGCAAGAAGCAATTTATAAGACCATTGGAAACACTATAGGGGAGTTTCTATATGAAGAAGACAGTTCGAAGAGCCACCATTCGACATGTGCACAATTTCTGGCTGATCTTGATGTTTCAAAGGGCCTTCCCGAGGCGATCTGCATTGACTCCCCAAGGGGCACCTGGACACAAATCTTGGATTATGAGGGGATTCGTTTTAGATGCAGGAAGTGTCACCAGACGGGACATATTGCAGCCCGTTGTGTTGCTGGGAAATACTTTCCCAGACGTTCACCTTCTTGGTGGCCAAAGGATTTTTCTGAACATAGTTTAGACAAACTACCTTTGGAAGCAACAACAGATTCCGAGTCTGAGAATGAGGAAAAGGTGCAATCAGAATTGGAAGAAGAAGAGGAATCACTGGAGAATCAATCAAATGAAGCCTCTGAGGAGGCTGTGTCAAAGATACAGCTAATCCTGAAGAGGTGGTGGTGATCTCTACCCCTATTTTGAAGGATCTACCTAAAAGCCAGAATGTGTTAGACTATCACCAGGAGTTAATGCCTACTAGTGTCCAAAGTTCATTGTCCCCTGAGGCATGGGTTGCTGAGGTAGCTAAGGTAAAAGACGGTTGGACTGCTGTCAGAAGAAAGAAGGCTAAGCCTTTGGTCCCTCCTCTTGATATGAATCTTCGGTCAGGAAAAAAGAAAAATCCAAATTGAAAAGATTCATCCAAAGTTCCTTTCTGCTGATTGGTTTTTTGGGGGCAGCAAACTGGTCATTTTTTCGGTATGCTGGTTACGGATTTGGAAGTTTGTGGTAAACTTTCAGATCTGTGTTTTGATTGCTGTTTTGTATTGGTATTATGGTCGGTTACAGGTCCCTGTAAAACCTGGTGTTGGTTCTTTTCTGTTTTCAGGTTCTCGTGTTAACCTGGTTGTGCTTTAATGTTTATCTTTCTCTTTGTACTGGGTTTCGGGGCCCCTTCAAACCCTGTTTTTACCTTAATCTAAAACATTGTTTAATTACTCCAACATTCTTATCTATTTTATCATTAAATTCTTCCAGATTGATCAAATTCAAAAGATATTTGATTTCAAAATATGAGGGATAGTGTAATATTTTCCTCTTCATCTACATAAACCATATGCACTAAAAAGATTTTTTTCATACTCTTAGTCCATGAATCATTTGTACCAAGTTGTAAAGGTTGAGATCATCACCAAAATAGTCTAATTTTGTCAATTAAATGTTTACTGTTTGAGACTCATGAATAAATATGCAAATAACTTTATATTTTGAAACATATTGCTCATCTTTAAGAAGAGCAACAATATCAAATTTTTGTACAAACATCTTGACATAGTAGTTGGTGGGATGAGCACAAATATGATATGACATGGGATCCTCATTTCCTTCAATTTGTAAATCATTTCCTAAGGAAGTTGTAGTGTTATTTTCAAAGTAATATTTAACGTATACCAATGAGATTATTTTCTCATTTCATCACTACAAATACACATAAATATTATCATCATCTTTGATCACATTACTACTCCTAAATGATCAAAATTTGAATATTTCATATTTCTTTCAATTTGAATAAACTCTCAAAGAGTAGCATCATTTAGAATATCAATACCTTCAACTCTATCAAAATTATTGGCATAACAATCTACACCAAATCAATGTTATTCCTCAACAACTTCTAAATTACTACCCATGAGTAATCACAAAGATATTTAAAGAGTTACACTAATGATTAGGTTAAAAATATAGACATTTTAATTTTTTTATAATAAAAAAAAGAATATGAAAACAAAGAAAAATAATTCAATGGGAAATAATATTGGATTGAACTACTACATAGAGTTAAACAAATATATAAAAACTCATGTCAAACAAAAATGGTCAAAAATGAATGGTAAGTCTATAAAAATATTCATTAGGTGTTTGATAAAAAATCAAAAAAAAAATGCATCAAAAAAAGAAAAAATAGGGAGAAAACCCTATAATACAAATAGTATTGATCAATCTCTTGCTACGAAAATCTAAATTAAACCAAAAAAAAATGAATCTAGGTATTTAAATATCAAATTTTCTATTAAAAAACAAAAAGCTTTCCAACATACATGGGTTCTCCTACTATGTATGTACATTGGCTCTAGTATTTTAGTGTACATCTGTTATGGATAATGTGTTTTTTTAAATTTTGGTTTCATTTTGTTACAATTTTCTTGTTTTTTTTTAAAAAAAAATTACATTATTTTTTAAAATGAAGGGTTGCTTTTTAAAAAGTGGTTGACTTATGATTAAAACTCACTTCCTAAAACTTAATGATTGTGTTAGGATGTGGTTTCTATAGATATTTTCTAATTGAGAATTATTATTGAAACTTACCAAAATAGACATTAAATGTATAGTAAAAATATTTGTATTTAATTTTTTGAATAAGAGAAATTTTTGGGTGGATAGTTTGGCATACACCTCGTATGGCCATTCCTTTCAATCCTCTAAATTCTTGTTATGGTTCTTACCAAAAATTTTCTTATTGTAATTTAATATATGATTTTACCATCATGCCTCAAAAGATTCATTTAATAGAATTCATTAGTATATCACTCTATCATAAGAAATATCCCATGCAACAATTACAAGATATATAAGAAACATATTTAGCATCTCCGAACAAACCATCTACCCAAATATTATAAAGGTTTAAACCCTACCAAATTATATGCCATTGAAACCAAATCACATCCTAAATCATTTAGAAAAACATATTTTGATTTTTATAAGGGTGATATGATTAATGACAAATTTATTTTTCCAATTTAATGATCCACCTCTCTTTATTAGGATCATGATCAAATGATCTGTAAATGAGGAAAGTCTTGGTGGACTAAGATTTATGTATTAATAACCCTTCCCTATGGATAAGAAAAAATAGGTTTTTCCACATATAATCTTAAGAAAACAAGACTTCATTGCCATGGATTTTAAAATATCAACCAGAATCATCTTGGTTTCATTTGCATCCCTCTTAATAGCAGACCCAAAACAATCTACATCGAGCTTATGGTCCATGATCTTCTACCATTTTACAAACTTATCTTGTGTTATCCTTGGACCCGCCACATGAGAAAATTTACCTCTTCTAGTATTTAATGCCTAAAATTAATTTTAAATGGTAAATGATAGTAATAAAAAACTTATCATAACCCTTGGGATCTCAAACTAACTAGCCTTAAATCATAATATCACATTCCAAAATCTATGAACATTAATAATTTTCCTTTTAGACTAGATCATCAACATGCATCTTGACATAAAAGTCACTCTTGATAAATCAAATGATGAAAACCCTAATGAACTAAAAAATCACTTGTAACACCACATAGTTAACCCCTTACATTTGGAATTTATTCCTCAATCTCTCTTACTAATGGATATAACCATCCCTT
Organism: Torreya grandis; assembly: GCA_037957365.1. Taxonomy (NCBI): domain Eukaryota; kingdom Viridiplantae; phylum Streptophyta; class Pinopsida; order Cupressales; family Taxaceae; genus Torreya; species Torreya grandis. The sequence continues at coordinate 5,584,807 of JARHVA010000328.1, read as the reverse complement.
GAAGAGATAATTATAGTGAAATATCACCTCCCTTTGATGCCAATGAAACTTATTATAAATAATATGCTTATGAATGCATTGAATTTTTGGTCTAAATAATTCTTCAATAACTATTAGTAATCTCCCAATGAGATGTTAGTTAGTTTAGTGTATCCTCCAAATATACTTTAAATGAAAACCCTCAAATATAATGCAGGAGCATCCCTAGTTCAAAATAAATCTTGCATCATTTTGAAGTTTTAAATTATTTAATTATGTAGAATGGAGGATTTTGGTGGCATGTAAATATGGAAGTAACTAAGGTTAACAAGGGTTTAAACAAAAAAAAAACATGCAAAAAACTCAATAAATACATAAATTAATGGCATGTGAGCCCAACTAAGGAAGTTATGCATGCAACTTTCTAATGCATCAAAGGAATAAAGGATGGTCAAATATTAAGCAGCACACATAATTCTTGAAGGAAGTCATATAAATGGAGATCATGTATCTATCTAGTTCACATAAGTAATTTTTCCCTTAGACATGGACAAACCAAAATCATCTAAGAAGTTAATTGTTTGACCTAGAGGACACATCACATAAACTACCAAAAAATTTAATTTTAACACATTGGATATGAAGGAAGGATCCAAATAAATAATAAATACAAACTTATGTGTTGAATAAGGCAGAAATAATTCAAATTTGATCTTGTAATTAATGGAAATTAACTGGTAAATAATAAATTTAGTAAGAAACCTAGATTTTTAAATCATTCAAGATCCTTCCAAGGGGTCTTGAAATAAAAGACTAGGAAGACCTTATAATTAAAATTTATAAAATATAAGGAGACTCTACCAAAATTTAAATAGGGAAGCAAAGGACATATAGATAATGAGGAATAAAGTACCTTCTTTGTGGATTGGATGAATTAGATAGATGAGTAGCACATTTTGTAATAGTGTTGTGGCTCTAAAATTATATGTATTATGTTTTGAATAATAAATATAAGAGATTGTTGAATTATTTAACTTGCATGTTAAATTAATAAAATTATGTTGTCTGTATGTGCAATCATAAATGCATCATGTCTATAAATCAATCCTAGCTCAGAGAAGATAGAATATACCTACACTTCTGATTGGGAACACATTTGTTAAGTGAAATCATGACTAATATGGGGATCTTATAGACCCTATTAGGGGACAATTTATCATAATACACTATGTTAGGGAGGGTTCCAAAGCCTCCAGTCTAACACAATAATGCAATAACCCTAAAGGGGTCCTAGGTTTTTCATATTTTAGCTAATCTAATAATAAGAAAAGTAAAATCTAATCTAGTGCTCACCAAAGCTTGTGTCACAACATGAGGGGTTAGTAAACAATCAAAACATGTATAAGAGAATCTTAATTAAGTTAAATATGAGTAAGACCATAATACATGGAATATGAATAATAATATTATTCGAAGCCAATACTTATGCTACTTCTATCTAATAAAGAGAGGAGCAAAGTTAGAGAATACTTACTTGAATGGGAACCCATTAAGACTCAATCTCTCCCTTGGCTAATGTGGCTTCACAAGAGGTTGGTGTGGTTTGTAAGGATCACTAAGAAAGGCCAAAGCATCTAATACTTATCCACAAGACTAGATTGTATAATTAGAAACCCTAAGGTAAGACTCCTCAAGTAGAATGGTAGAAGAGCAGATTATAAAGAAGTGCAAGTGAATAATAACTCTTGATTGCATATTGAAATAATGATTAAATGATCTTGTATTTATAGGTAGATTTGACCCTAAACCCCTCCAAAAATGTCAATTGATAGGGTCAACCCAATCAACCTAGCACAATTTTAGATAATTATTCATTAATTCCTAAGCTAGGTTAGCCAAAGGCTAACCTAATTCTTAAGTGAAAATATCCTAAAATTGTACAAGGTCGACCCAGTTGACCTAGTATAGCCAACTGATACAAAGGGATTAAGGTGAGAAAAAAAAGGATGGAAAGTGGGAAAAGATTGGAGGAGTGTGCAAAGGAAGAATAATAGCTTAGGGAATGGTTTTAAGATCTAGTTGGATTGGTAATATATGGTAATAAGGGACAACAATCTTATAAAACACCAATGGTTTGCCCACCCCTTTCATGATACACCCCTTAAGTTATGCACTCAGAGAGGTTCCTACAAGATGTAAAGTGTTAGTATTTGATATAATTTGAAAATATTATGTGTATATATATGCCCCACTTGAATCTTATCATGTGTCACTAAGGTGAAATAGGTTATGGTTCTTTGAGAAAGAACATAAAGACACATAATGTTGATGCTAAAAATAATTATAGTATTTTAAAGAAAAAATAACTATAAGTAAATGACTAAAAAGGAAATAACTAAAACATTAAAATGTAATGCGTACCTTAAATTACCTTTATCACTAGATGGTTATCTATTATGGTGTTAGTTTTGATTGAGGAGGGCATAGAGACTTCATTCAACAAACCCAAGAATACAATACTAAAGATAAAAAATAAACAAATGTAAGAAAGCCAAGATAAATAGTTCTATGATGATGGGACGTACTTGGAAATTTGGTAAGTTGAGGTGACAAGTTCTATGCTAGACTAAATGACCAAGTTAAAAATAAGAGACAAAAGTAAATTAGGTAACCAAAAATCCAAGACTACTAAAGACTGAAAAACTCAAACAAGTAAACCTTAAGTAAGAAAGGTAAACTCACCAAGTAAAACCAAGGATACATGTTAAAAAGGATGTTAATTAAATTATCGATGTAAAATTAAAAAAACAAAATGGTAAAATAACATTGATGAGTGAGCAGTAACAATATTTATCTCACTCAACAATGGAAAAAGGTGCATAAAAGGTAAAATAACATTGATGAGTGAGAAGTAACAAGCCAACCTCATGTAACAATGTAAAAAAGGTACAAACTCAGGTGTCGATAATAGTAGGATAGTAAAAGAATGACAAATGGTAAAAGGAATGTAAAATAAGTATAGGAATATAATTTTATGGTGTGCATAAAGTAAGGGTAATCCATAGTTCTTCAACCATGTTTTTTCGATCTAAGGATAGATAAGACTAAAACAACATAGTTTTATCATGTTTTTAAGAGGTGAAGAAGAAGGAATTAGATAAGAGGGAAAATAGATTTGGAATCACAATTTTCCTATCAAGGGGGGAAATGAAATGGGTGGAGGGGAAAATGAAGGAAAAACCAAGCTAGAGGAACTCTTTTATCAAATTCAAGACACTCAAATTAGGTTTGTCAAGACAAGAGGACTTTTGACCTTAAGGAATAAATAGATTCTATTAGCCATACAAGTATTAGGTCAACAAATGAAGTATATAGATCATCCTAGGAAGTCTATATGCATGAAAATTAAAATGGACCTACCTTCCCACAACATGTTCCCCATTCTTCAAGACCCATTACAGAGTCATCAGTCTACTATGAAGATTAGGTACTTGCATGAGAAAGTAGGTAGCACCATAGAGTTTTTTGAATTCTCCTATTCCAATCTACTAGCTTATTGCACCCCAATGGACCTTGGATTTATGTGAGACTGATTTTAGAGTTTGATATTCAATTATAGATAAGAGTTGTGCTTGGAATCATGTCTTTTGGTATGATTTTGAATTTTGATATTTGCTTATCATTTCCTTTTATATATCATTGTATTTTATTTTAAATGATTTAGATTTTAAATTTTTTGATGGATTTTTCTATTCCTCCTCCATACGTATTTGTAAAACCAAACAATAGTATTAAAGATGAATTTATTTGAATACTTTGGACTTGGTTTCTAAGAGAGAGAACTTCAAAAAGCATGGGGTATAAGAATCTCATAAATCTGGGTGAAATAAAAGTGCTAACTTGACTTCAACCTTGTTTTATCCAATGTGGAGTGAAAGGAAATGAAATCAAGAGGAATGACACATGGAACAAATTTGAATTACTTCAAATTTTGAAAAATGTGACAAAGGGAAAAAAGAGGGATACAATGACAGTAAAGTGTGATACTTTATCATAAGAATGAGGTAAATGGAGGAAAACATGCTAACATAGATTATTTTTCATATTCCATCTACCAAAAGAAGCAAAAGCTAAAGTTGAAAACAAGAATCAAGAACTTGTAACTATTATTAAACATATTCTAGAAAAGAGTTAATAAGATGGTGATTTTATGAGGAGAGTTGGGTCTTATCTGTGGTCTTACACTGCAACTCATAAAAGATAAAACCCATTAGGGTGTCAAAAGGTATTGGAAACATAAATAAGATAAGCAAAAGATGGTATTTTGTGAGGAAGATAGGGTCCTATATGTAGTTGTATAATGAAACTCATAAAACATAAATCCAAGGGATGTAAAAATTATGTAAAAAGAGTATGAAAATAATGAAGACTATGGTACATGTTGAGGAAGATCGAGTCCTATTCATAGTTTTACAATGCAAACTCATCAGAGAAAAAAAGAAAATAAAAAGACCCAAGAAGGAAAGACTAAAGGTTTGTAAATAGAGAGAACAGCTATAAAGGGGGAGACCCATATAAGTAACCTATGAAAAGTGTTATATAAATATAGATATAAAGCATGAAAAAGAAGGAAATATTTATGAAAATTAATTCTTAAGGAATTGTGCATTGGTGGGCTCTTTGAAAATATGGCCTTCATTAGTTTTAAGATGGTAGGTACTTAGATCAAGAATATCTTTGACTAAATATAGGCCCCACCATTTTTGGGCATATTTAACTTTTTTATCATGGGTGTAGTTTAATTTTAGGACAAGATCACCAACATTAAATGTGTATATTTTAACACATTTTTTATGTTGTTTGACAATATGAGCCTTGTATTGGTGGTTATGTTACAAGGCAGAAAGATGGTGTTCATTGAGGAGATCAAGGGCATGAAGGCAAGCTTCACGTCATTCTTCATCATGAATAATACCATAAAGAGATATACAAAGATATGGAATCTCAAATTCGAATGGAAGAATTGATTTAGAACCATAAACTAGAGAGAATGGTGTTACCCTAGTAGTAGTACGCATGCTAGTTAGATAAGCCCAAAGAGTAGGTTTAAAGATGAAGGTGTCAATCTATGCAGGTTTCATGAATTGTCTTTTGAATATATTTTTTGAGAATTATGTTAGTGGCCTCAGCTTGACCATTGCATTATGGATGATAAGGCATGGAAAATTTGTGATTGATCTTGAATTTAGCACAAAGGTGTTTGACATGCTTATTTTTGAAATTACCACCATTATCTAAAATGATGGTATGGGGAACACCAAAATGGAAAATAATTTGATTAAGAATAAATTTGGAAATGGTAATATCAATGAAATTAACAAGGGGTATGGTTTCAATCCACTTGGTAAAATATTTGGTAGTAGTGATGATAAAAACATGCCCATCTTGGAAGTAAGGTAATTTGCCAATTAGATTGAATCCCCATATGGAAAATAGCCAAGGAGATTCAATAATTTTAATCCTAGATAGAGTTGAATATATTAGATCATCATGAATTTGGAAATGAGTACACTTTTTAATGAATTCAATTTCATCCTTTTCAATAGTAGGCCAAAAGTAACCCATATGTAGGCATTTGTGTGTTATAACATGTCTACTACAATGTCCACCGTCAATGCCCCCATGTGCTTGTTCAAAAAGAGGAGGGACCTCATCTTGCATAAAACAATGGAGTAAGGTACATTAAGCATTGTGATAATAAAATATGTTGTGTCAAAATAAATACTTAAAATCTTGTTTACAAATATATATCTTCTTACAAGAGTCTAAGTTAGGAGGATAAGTTTGATGTTCCAAGAAATGAATAATGTATTGATACCATGGGCTTTGTCAAATGGTAACAACCTTGATGTGTTAGATGAGGGAATCTGGTGGTTGAGTAAAAGATGGATATTTTCTTATCTATATAAGAAAAGTAGGATAGGAAATAACTTGGTGGGGATGAAAGAGAGACATTGAAGAAGTGAGGGAATCAACAATAGAATTTTGATCTTGAAGGATAGGATCAATAATGATATATATGAAAGCCTTGGTAAGAGTGGTTATAATTTGAATAGGTAATGATATTCTCACTTTTACATTGGTAATCACCATTGACTTGGTGGCAAATAAGCTAAGAATCACCTAAAGCATGTAGGCATTGAATATCTAAGTTATATGCAAATCTCATGCCTAAGATTAGAGATTCACAATCAACCATACTATTGGTGACATTGAAGGTGAAGAAAAAATCTAAAGGAATGATCTTACCAAGAGGACTTGTAAGAATTCAACCAGCCCCATCTCTTTGAAGACATTTAGCACCATCAAAGTGAAGGGTCCAAGTATCATCATGCAAGTCAACATTAATTTCAAAAATATCCTTGATAACTACTTTAGGTTTAGTACTATCAGAGGGAATAGAGGATTCATCAAGATTATTTTCTTCAAGATCAGTGGTGAAGTTATGAAAATAATATTTAAGAGAAATATCTAGATTAAGATCTTCAATATAAAGGATATTGTTATCTAGAAGATCATCTTGAAGGGGTGAAGTTGTTGGCATAGGAGCTATGGAAAGTTGATCAGAGATTACTTACCCTTTGAAAAAAAATTGATTGATGATGCAGAGATCAAATTCCATAAGGAGGAGCATCTATTTTCCAATTCTATCTCCAGGAAGAAAGGCTTTGGAGAAGAAGTGATGAAGGGGGTCAAAATGAATGATGACATAAGTGGTTTGGTAAAGCATGTAATGGTGAAGATTTTTAGCTATGAAATATATGGCAAAGTAATCATGTTTAATTTTGGTATAACTTGTTTCATAATCAATAAAGCCTTGGCTAATGTAGTAGATAGCATACTCTCTTCAAGTATCATCATGTTAGGAAGCATTGCCCTAGATGATATAGGTGTGGAAGAAGTATATAGAATCAAGGGTCAATCATTGGAAGGAGGATGAAGTGTAGGTAGGTGAAGTAATGATTATTTCATGTTATCAAAGTATTTTTGACAAGCGTCTGTCCATTCTAAAGTAGTACTTTTCTTGAGAAAAGAATTGATAGAGTGGATGTAATAAGCCATTTCAAGGACTAATTATCAAACTACCCCAAGTTTACCTAACTAAGTATGAATGTCAAGAATGGAATGAGGAATGGGAATGTTAATGATAGCACTAATCTTATTTGGGTCAACATCGATGCCATTGAGAGAGACTAGGAATCCCAATAATTTTCTAGATGTGATACTAAAAACACATTTGTAAGGCTTGAGTCTAACTCAATATTTAATAAGGTGATCAAAGATGATAGCAAGATCTAATAGATGAGTCTTATGAATTTTGGATTTATCAATGAGATCATCTACATAGGTTTTAATAATTTTGTGGATAAGATCATGAAAGATGTGAGTCATTACTTGTTGCTAAGTGGCTCTGACATTTTTGAGGTTGAAGGGCATTTACACATAGAAATATGTGCCCTATTACATGGTGAAAGTGGTCTTATGTTTGTCCTCAAAGGCAATGTAAATCTTATTGTAGCTGGAGAATCCATCCATAAGAGATAACATTTCATAACCAATTGTAGAATTGACAATGGTATTTATTGAAGATAAAGGAAAGTTATCTTTGGGATAAACAAGGTTAATATTATTTAAATAAATACAAATTTGAATGACCATAGTGACCTTTTTCCAAATGAGAAAAATGTTTAAAACCCATTCAAAATAATCCATTGGTTTGATAAATTTAGCATCGAGTAATTTCATGATTTCCTTGTGACATAGAGTAAAAACTTTGGGTGGAAATTTTCTTTGCTTTTGATGCACAGGTTTAGCATCAGGGTAAGTAATGATATTATACACCACAATGCTAGGTCAATACCATGCATGTCCTCATAGGATGAGGTGAAAACCTCATGATACTTATCAAAGAATAAGTTAAAATTATCGTGTCTAGTAGGTGAGTGTTCATGAGATATTGTAATTGGTCAAGGACAAGATGGAGTACCATATTCAATGTAAGTGGTTTCTTTGATAATCATGGTGTTTTGTTATTTTTGGGAATAATAGAGTGTTATTCCTATTTAATAAATAAGTCTGAGTAGGAAAATTAGTAAATAATATTCTTAATTATGGCTACTAATTTTGAAATTTAATTTCAATTTGACCTTTCTAAAAATATTAAGAGAGCAAGGAGAAATGTAACTTAGCTTATTCCATGTTGCTTGGTCTGAGAAAAGGTCTGAGAATTTAGGTACAAGACTAGGTCAGTGTCAATAATAAGTTCCCAAACTTTCTTTTCTGATTGGACAAGAGTGTCAAAAGTGGGACACCTTGTTATTCAACACTGTAGTCCTTTTCTAGTGTTATTGTCTAGGTGATCTGAGTTTTTTGGGTTCTACTTAGTAGGTTTGTATTACCCTATCAGTGAAATATCAAAGCTTGAAAGTCTATGAAGCTCACTATGAGTATATTTTATTCTTCAAAATCCCTAAGAACTCTTTGTGCTTGAACTTAAAAGGAAATTTGGGAAAGAGAGAAAAGGGGTTAGTGTGTAAAGGATACATTGGATGCACTTCACACCCTATGTGTGGGCATGTACCTATATACCAATATTTTGAGGAGGGATCGAGCTAATGAAATTCTCCCTTTGAAGTGCTTGTTGTAATTATGTATGAAAATGCAACTAGATGTGAAACTAGGTGTACTTTAGATGGCAACGAACTAGTGTAAGGGTTTGAACAAGCTTGAAATAATATTGGAAGGTTGTATATAGAGAATAGGGAAAAGTGATTGAGTTCACTTGCTTGTATTCTTGATTCTCTCTTGTAAATAAGTACCAACCCTTATAAATGGACTTTGAATGGCCTTTTATATGGGATTTAATGATTATGGGTTAAATGAATTTGCATTAGGCTGACATGATTTAGGATAAGGATCTAGGATAAAATGACCATTTGAACCAAATTTGCACATGGATAATAACACTATAAATAGGACACCCTAGGTTTCAGGGCTCCTATCCAAGTTGGGTGTTATTGTCTAGAGGAAATGAGACTAGGGGGATGGATCTAGGCCTAAAAGAGATACTTGGGTCTATAAGGGTTGAGTTTAGAAGGCTATGGATGACTAGGAATTGGTGAAATAAAAGCATATACGGGTTGTGCAAGAAAGTACGAGGACCTATAGATTGGGTGTCATTAGCCACACTAAAGTAACCAAATTTCACATTTTACATGACTACATTTCTACCCTCTTTATTCTAGTGATGCAACAAAGTGAAATACTAAGATAAAATAAAACACTAAAAAGCATACCTGAACTTACCTAAAAAGGTGAAGCCCATGAATCTTGTGTGATGTTGGATAGTACATAGAGAGAACTTTGTGCAAGTGTGAATCTATGAAATGAAGTAAAGAGTAGATCAGTTATTATTATATGTGATATAAAACAAAAATATACAAAAGTTGACTAAAAGGAAAAGGAAGAGAAAAAAATGAATATACCTCATCGAGTATGTGAACCAATATAAAACCTATTGTGATCCTGAGTAGGCTGAGTAATGTTGGATTGGGTTGGATGATGTAATAAAATTTATATCATGAATGGATTTGAGTGCTCGATTCCCTAGAAAGTGGCTTAAGAATACAAAGGCTAGACCTTTGGCTCCATCATTGCCTATTGAGTGAAGCTAGATGATCATGTATGTGATAATCAATGTTTATAATATGTGTCTAATCCCTCTAAATAGGTGGCTCAAGAATACAAAAGCTAGCTATTCCTTTATCTCTATCATTGCCCCATGAATTGAAGCTATGAAGTGATACCAATATAGAATATATGTCATATGAGATGGATCATTGAGCCCATGGATTCTCTAAAAGTTTGACAATGTGGCATGGATAGTTGAATGTATGTTATAAACTAGGCCACTCTTGGCCATTTCAAAAGATGGAGGTTAGGATTGTATGAAATCCACTCTAAAACTGATGTAATATGCTTATGTAAAAACCAAATTGGGAACTTGGGTAATAGAGAAGTTAAACTTGTATGAAATTTCAATTTGAGAAATGATTCCAACCACTTGCAGATGGAATAAGGCACACAACTATTGATAATACCTGGGTAAAAAACTAAACTCAAAAATAAAGAAGACCAATATGCCACACACATTGCCTCTAATGACTAGTGTTTGGAACATGGATTATAATCTAGAAGTTATGTCAACTACCTAATCTGAAATTGGAAGTGAGATTCATCATGGCACACATGATACCCCCTATATCTAGATTTATTGAGAAAATTTTACTAAAACTACTAATTCTAACAGATCTAGAAGTGCAAAACCTGTAGCTAAGCTAAATTTTTTTCTTGTTACTGGAAAACCTGAGTATTTTTCTTCTTAAACAAGATCACTAAAATGAGGACACCCATGTATTAGGAACTAATATCCATTTTTGGAGCTGTTTTTAAGTGAAAAAACTAGCTATTGATCTAGAATCATCACTATTTTTCTATTCTATTCTGACTGGTTTGACCTTTGGATTCTAAATTGGGTGATCTGAATGTTTTTATTTTGACTATTAGGAGATTTGATCTCTATTAACAAAACCCTTATTCCCCCCCCCCTTTTTTGAGGGTAGGAATGATGAACTTGTAATGACTACCCTCAGAAGAAAAAGGGTCCTACAAGTGTGTTAAGTTGTATAGATATATAATATAGCAATGATATTTGACAAGATATTTCTAGATATAACAATGTTTTTATTCAGAGATTATTAGATCAATATGGGTATGCATAGATAGATATAACAATGTAAAAGCATGATCAATGTACTAAATTAGAACTATAAATGTTAGATGTTAGTTTTTAGTTGTTATTTTTCAATGAGGGATGAAGCATGATGTCCATCAGGGCATCCAAGAAAGTAAGGAAAATGCATGATATAGATCGTGGAATTAAAACAATAAAAAAAAAATCAAGTAAACAAGCACATGGAGTTAGAAGCAAGAAGCATACAAGGTTGGCCAAGGGGCCACATAAACAAGGGACATGGCACATGTCATTCAAAATGGAAAGCAAGCATACAAGGCATGTTTAAATTCCACATACATTTACAATTTGAAACAAACACCGATTGACATGAGGGCTATAGAAACATAGAATAATACAAATAAGGGACATTGGATAATGTCCAAAGGTACACACATATGAATATAAGCAAAAGACATTAGTATATGTCCTAAGTCACATATAAGAAACAAAACTAGAATTGTAAATGTAATCTCATCTAGCTACGTACATCAAGAAAATAAATCATGTAAAAATTGGAAAGGTATAATCACATATAACTAATCAAAGCAAGAGTGAAAGTATGTAAGACATGTTTAGTACAATACTAGGTATATGCTGAGAGATGCACAAGTGTTAGATACTAGTGAAATATCAATATAGTAATCTGGTAAGTAATGTATATCAGTATGATAACTCAGAGTGTGTAGTGTAGGATTGACATAACCTAGATGGTGTTGTCATGTAGAAGATGCCCTTAGTGGGTATGTATATCAATGTGTGTCTTGAATGTAGAAGTAGGAATACCCCCTCAATGGGTAGAGTGAAGCAATCAAGTAGCTAGATGTCACTGTACACACTCAAAAAAGATTAAGTGAAGCATGGTAATGTAGACAATTGACAAACAATAGCATGAAAAAATAGATGTAAGTCCTAGCATGATAGTATTAATGTAAAGCATGGATGATGCATACAATCAAAATATTTTTTGGTATTTTTGATTTTGTATTGTTTTTGTATTTTTTTGGAAATATTTAAACTATGTATAATCAATCAAAAGATATTATGTACAAGTACACTACAATAAAATGACACTAACTGATGAGTATCATGGGAGACTCCCTATCATGTTGACCTATATCAAGGAGTAGAATCATCTGTGAATGTGAAACATGATGAAAATATTGAGACTGTGGCTCTAAAATCTAAATATGTTGTAGATGCTTTGAAATCTCTAAATTAGAAACTGACTGTGAGGTCCCACTATAATTTATAGAAGTGGATGTAAATGTAGGGCTCTTAGGGACCCATCTAGAAGTAGGAAATGCTCTTTAAACATGTGCTTTATGTGTATACCCGTGAGATCTCAATGACACTACTCTAGGTGTGAAAATTATAACTAGAAGCTATCTAGAATCCCAAAGTTGTGGTGATGTATGAACCCTCTATACTAGTGATGGATGTGTAAATTGTGTTTGAATCTATACCAGAGGAAGAACTATAACTAATGGGGAAACTAATATTGGTGTAGAATCTAGAACTGGTGACTACAAAGTAGATGGATATGAAGTGGGTAGTGGTAACTCATACAAAACTCCACCAACTATAATAACTTGATTAATATGAATGAATTTCATGCATCTATGAACTTTAGATGGTACTTCTCAAATTTTTTGAATCCATGGGCGATCGAGTAACATATCAAAAACTCATACACTAAGAACTATAGTGAAATGTGTGGTCACATGTGTTAGACCAAATTGTAAAGGAAGCACAATATCACCCAATGAACTGTTAGGGTGTGGAGCTAAAAGCTTCAACTATTTGCACACACAAGAAGAGGATGCTGAAGAACCAGAGGAACCGGCGTTGGCAGCATGACCGATGTCGGTCACAGACAGTGGAGAAGGAAACTGGCGACGACAGAGATTCGGCCGACGTCGGCAGCACCAGACAAGCAGGGACCAGTGTCGGTCGCCTGTGTGGTCCAGAATTGTTCATTGCATGAACAGTTAGTTAGTTGAACCGAGTGTTTGCATGTTAAGGAGATAATTTAAGTCGCGAGCTGTGTGTCTAATTTTAGTAGTTAGATTTCTATTTTGTAACCATGGGATTCTATTTAAGGACCCATGAGGCATGTATTGTAATTATCAAATTGATCAAGTAAGAGCATTGAAGCAAGCAAGGTCAAGGAGATCTACAGGTGTAAGGTCAAGGAGATCAGCTGAAGCATTCAAGGAGGGATAGTAACTCAGGTTATAGAGTTGGTTTTGTGTTGAGCAAGAGAGAGAGGGAAGAAGGTCTTGAGGTGTGGCAAGCCTTTGAGGTGGAGGGAGAAGTGGCATATTATTTATTGTATTTTCTTCTAGTATTATCTAATACAAGAGTGTGTATTGTCTCTCAAATTATTTGTTGTCTCCTGTTTATAGTTACTTAATCATTCTGGTATATTTCTGTGTTTAATTGCTCATACAAGTAATCAATTGTGCTTTCGTTGGATAAGGGGTCTCCTAATAGTTGGTATCAGAGCTACGGTTTGCAGGAAGCAGGTATTGTTTTTGATTACAGGTCATTCACAGGGTTTTTTGATTGAGTGGGAGTTCAGCAATGGCGGAAGAAAGTAAGCTACGAATGGAGAAGTTTAACGGTAAGAATTATCAACACTGGAGGATGCAGATTGAAGACTATCTGTATCAGAAGGATCTGTACTTACCGTTGGGTGGGGTTGTATGCAAGCCCACAAATATGAAGGATGAAAAATGGAACATTCTTGATCAGAAGGCTCTCGGTTCCATAAGGTTGAGCCTTGCATCATCTGTGATTTCCAGCTTATCACAGTGCAAGACAACGGAAGAGTTGATAAAGTCCTTGGCAAATTTATACGAAAAGCCCTCGGCTTCTAATAAGGTATACCTTATGAAGCAGTTATTTACTTTACAAATGCAAGAAGGTGGATCGGTACATACTCATCTCAGTGATTTCCATGGTTTGGTAAACCAATTAGCTTCAGTCAATATTGTTTTTGATGATGAGGTAAAGGCTCTCTTGATTTTATGTTCTTTGCCTGAAAGTTGGGACAGTTTGGTTATGGCAGTAAGTAATTCTGCATCTGCTTCTAAAATCTTAAAAGTTGATGATGTTGTGAGTGTGATCTTGAATGAGGAAATACGCAGGAGAAGCACAGGTGAATCATCAGGGAATGCTCTAAGTGCGGAAAGTAGGGGAAGGCAAAGGGAGAAGATTGAGCAAGGGAAATCAAGGTCGGGAAGGAGATCCGAGTCCAAAGGTATTACCTGCTGGTTTTGTGGAAAGAAAGGACATACAAAGAAGGAGTGTTGGTTGCGAGATAAAGAGAATCAACCTGAAGGTAAAGAAGAAGCAAAAGATGCAAATATTGTGGTACAGGATGCTCTCATACTTTCTTTGGATAGTCAGGTAGGATCATGGATTTTAGATTCTGGTTCATCTTTTATGCATCCCCAAACAGAGATTTGTTTCATGAGTATGAACAGGGAGACTTTGGAGTGCTCTATTTAGGGGATGGTACACCTTGTCAGATAGTTGGCAAAGGGAAAGTGCAGTTGAGATTGTAGATTGACAACACATGGGTGTTGAAGGAGGTCATGCATGTTCCAATTCTGAAGCAGAGTTTGATTTCTGTAGGAAGGTTGGGTGATGAGGGATGCACAATAACCCTCACAGCAAACTCTTAGAAGGTTACCAAGGGAGCACTTATTTTAGCTAGAGGTAAGAAAGTAGGTACTCTTTATCTATCTAATTGTATTACTGATTCTACTTCTGGTGTAGATTCGAAGATGTGGTCTAATAGGCTGGGTCACATGAATAAGAAGGAAATGGAAGTTCTTGATTCGAAAGGTATGTGTTCAAATTCAGAAAGCATAGATAGAGTTCATTGCAGGAAAAGGAAATTTGAGGCTTTTGACAAGAACAGGGAAGTCTTGGTGTTTTTGGAGGAGATGAAGGCCAGAGAATAGTTACAGGCACTGAATAAATCTGAGCAGGGTAGCATGGATAGAGATTTGATCCAAGAAGAGCTCATGGATGAAGAATTCATCACTCACAGGAATACACAAACACCGATGTCCGTCACTTGGAACCGACGTCAGTCAGTCAAACACCGACATCAGTCATGTGCAGACCAATAGGGTCAGTAGTTCGGGTAGGAAAAGTCTAACGTCGATCATCAGGACCGACGTCGGCAGGGGGGGACACCGGTGTCGGCTAGGGGTAATGACGTTGACAGTCAGGGTCAGTGCAGGGAACTGACATCGATCGAGAGCAGACTGGGAGATGGTCGAGATCGGTCACTGGAACGGATGATGGGTGGATAGTTAGTTGTCAAGGAGTCTCAAACACCCATACAGAGGTTAGAAAAGGTATGTGAACCTCATATTCGTTGTTCACCTTCTTTATATTGCTTACTGATAGTCATGAACTAGGAAGATGGAGGAAGCAATGCAGGTAGAATCCAGAAATAGTGGGAGCTTGACATGGATGAGGAGTGTGAGTCCTTGGAGTAGAGCCAAACAGGTATTTGTTGGTAGAGTTGTCAGCGGATAGAGGGATGGATTCTCATTTTAGAGAAGAGAGTGGATGGACATCTGAGACAGAAGGCTATGGTATATGGTCTTGAGTTAGCTGCATGGCAATGGAGGTTTGACCATTATTTTTTATCTTTACCAGGTTGGATAATATTAGCTACATTATCCTATTACTGTATTGTGTTACTTTTTGCAAGGTTTCATATACAGGGAGTTTTCTGAGCTAAGGGTAGAGTTGGTTCAGAAGTATGTCATGAAGAATTTGGGAGCAGCAAAATTCTTGTGGCATAAGTGACAGTATAGCATCACAGGTTTGCGTGGTGGTTGGTCTTCAAGAGTGACTTTGAAGAGGGATACAGAGCCAAAGGAAAAAAATAGATGGTGTACAGGTACAGGTATAGTAGCAGCTATTTATCTCCAAGTGGGAGATTGTTAGGGTGTGGAGCTAAAAGCTTCAACTGTTTGCACACACAAGAAGAGGATGCTGAAGAACCAGAGGAACCGGTGTCGATAGCATGACCAACGTCAGTCACAGACAGTGGAGAAGGAAACTGGCGATGGCAGAGATTCGACTGACATCGGCAGCACCAGACAAGCAGGGACCGGCGTCGGTTGCCTGTGCGGTCCAGAACTGTTCGTTGCACGAACAGTTAGTTAGTTGAATCGAGTGTTTGCATGTTAAGGAGCTAATGTAAGTCGCGAGATGTGTGTCTAATTTTAGTAGTTAGATTTCTATATTTTTAACCATGGGATTGTATTTAAGGACCCATGAGGCATGTATTGTAATTATCAAATTGATCAAGTAAGAGCATTGAAGCAAGCAAGGTCAAGGAGATCTACAGGTGTAAGGTCAAGGAGATCAGCTGAAGCATTCAAGGAGGGATAGTAACTCATGTTATAGAGTTGGTTTTGTGTTGAGCAAGAGAGAGAGGGAAGAAGGTCTTGAGGTGTGGCAAGCCTTTGAGGTGGAGGGAGAAGTGGCATCTTCCTTATTGTATTTTCTTCTAGTATTATCTAATACAAGAGTGTGTATTGTCTCTCAAATTCTTTGATGTCTCATGTTTCTAGTTACTTAATCATTTTGGTATATTTCCGTGTTTAATTGCTCATGCAAGTAATCAATTGTGCTTTCGTTGGATAAGGGGTCTCCTAAAATGAACTCTATATGTGTCCACTAAATCCATTGATAATTGTATCTATCAGGGTGATATCCTACTCTGAATAGCCCAAATGTTATAATAATGTAATAGTGCACATATTGACACTGGAACCATTGTTAATGAGAACATTATGAATGGGCTGATCATGAATATGTGCTCTGATAAAGAGTTCATTATAATCTAAATTATCCTCCACAATATCCTGATCTAAGAAAGATATTAAAGGTTTAGTTGGAACTCTAAACTCATACACATTGATTATACCAATCAAAGGATGTGACTCAACTAAAGGTGTCTGATATGTAAATGGTGGTGGATATGCATGGTATCAATGGTGAACCCTTGATGTGTCCCCTGTATCCTATTTTGAATGTTGTGGAAATGGATCTAATAAGATTTTAAAAGATTTATCCTATGTTGGTTTTGCCTGTGGAGGCTCAACTGAAGTGTTAAGATCAAGTAGGTTGTCATCTATCAAGTCCTATATCTTATGTTTCAAAATGATGCATATGTATATAGTGTGGCCTATTGCCCTATGGTAATCACAAAATGCCTATTTATCATATCCCTTGGGAAGAGTTTTGGTTGGATCAACTTCCTAAATAAGAGGGAGAGATATGATATTACAATCCAAAATCTACTATAAAACCCTGGCTGGAGGAATTGAAAGATGTGAAAAAGTACACTGAGGGGGTGCTGATAAAACTATACGCTGAGAAGGCTCTAAATATACATTTATTGTAGGTTGATTTTGCCCTTTTATATCATTTAACTTGACCTTGTATGGGACTTTATTGTTAGTCTTATTAGTTGTGTCTGGAATGCTTGTATACTTGAGTTTTCCCATTGAAATGAGTTTCACTTCTCTTTCCTTTAGTATATGACACAATTCAATGAAGGAAAAGAATCACTTGAACATAATTGATTCATGAAGTGTTGGTAGAAGGCTCTATTTAAAGAGGTCCTGTAACTCTTGATCTACCATGGGACTAGTCATATTAGCCAAGATGGTTTTATACCGAAGAACATAGTCCGTGAGATGCTCATTTGGTTATTATTTCTATTGAGAAATTTGAGAATATGAAACCTTATCACTAATGTTAATGTTTAAGTGTGCTAAGAACATGTTAGCTAAAGGATTGAATGCATGAACCGATTGATTTGATAAACTATAGAACCATTATAAAGCATAATCCTTTAGGCTCCATGGTAATAAATTGGTAATTAGCCAATCATTAGGTACATAGTCCAAGCATGCTACGTGATACACTCTCAAGTGTGTCTCTGGATCTACCCTTACCATCATAAAGAGTAAGTTTATGTTGAACAAAACCTTGTGGCAAGGGTGTAGAAGCAATATGATGTGCCAATAGTGTATGCAAAAGAGCAAAAAAATCCAAATCCTGTGTAGGTATAGTGGTACCTTGATCAAGATGTATAATTTTGGATTGAAGAGATCTTATCTCTTGTACAAGGGCTGCCACATCATGAGAGAGAGAGTTGTACTAGTTGTAACTGGTGGCATAGAGGCAGGTTGGGCTGCTGTAGGGGTTTGTTGAGACATAGTTGCCCCCAAAGTGTCATTTTCAACTGGTTGCTCTTTGTTTTGAGAAGATTGACCATTTTTTATTTTTTGTTGTTCCTCTTATAGAATTCTAAGCATGTCATCTTGCATATTTGGATGTTTTGTTAAGATTTCTTGAAGTTCTCTTTTATCAATTTCATCAAAATTAGTATATTTGACCATTGTGAAAGTAAGAAAACAATTTATAATGTGTTTGAATGTTTTTCAATAAGTTTTAATAGGCAATCTGATAGAAAAGGAAAGTATTGACTATAAGAAACAAAAATTCCTAAAAATAGGTAATTGAAATTTGCACAAAAAAGATACAGAACTCCCAAACATGTAAGGTGATACCGCAAAAAGTAAATAGGTGATAGTATATGAAACTAAGGATTTTTTAGAAATATTCATGTAAAATACTATTAATTTTTTAATTTAAAATTGATTTTCTATGTTTGATATGTAACTAAAAATTTTAGAAAAGAATTGGAAAAGTACTGGAAAATAACTGGGAGCTAGTTGGTGCAACTAGGATTTTTTGAATGAATTTTTAAAATTAGTATGATAATTTTAAAATTTTGATATGAATTTATAGAAAATTTGTATAATTTTACTTTAAAAATTAAGGAAAAATAAAAAAATATTTCTAAAATTATCAATATATTTTTTTCTAGTGTTTGGAATGTGTTTGTATGTAAAAAGGACCTAGTATGTGCAAACTAGGGTTTTAACAAAATATATGATAATTTTGAAATTAATTTGTAGATTTTTGTTTTTTTTTAAATACAAAAAAATCAAGAAATTATGGAAAAAAATTAGAAATAATTTACCCTAGGGTTTTTGTACGAAATTCGAAGTAAGTCAGGTTCAAATGTAAAATAAAATTTGGGAATAATGGATTTTTATTCCTATTTAATAAAGAGGTCTGAGAAGGGAAAATTATTAAATAATATTCCTAATTATGGCTATTGATTTGTGAAATTTAATTACAATTTGACCTTTTTAAAAATAGTAAGAGAGCAAAGAGTATTGATTTGTGAAATTTAATTGCAATTTGGCCTTTTTAAAAATAGTAAGAGAGCAAAGAGAAATGTAACTTAGCTTATTCTATGTTGTCGGGTCTAAGATAGGGTCTGAGAATTCAGGTAAAGAACTGGGTCAAGGTCAAAAATAGGTTATTAAAATTCATTTTATAATTGGATATGAGCATTGAAAGTGTGACACCCTACTATTTAGTGTTGTAGTCCTTTTTTGATGATGTTGTCTAGGTGATTTGAGTTTTCTAGGTTCTACTTGATAGGTCTATGTTACCCTATTAGTGAAATATTAAAGCCCAAAAGTTTGTGGAGCTCATTGTGCATCTATTTTAATCTTAAAAATCCCTAAGATATCTTTGTGCTTAAACTTTAAAGGAAATTTAGAAAAGAGAGAAAAGGGGTTAGTGTGTAAAGGATACGTTGGATGCACTTCACACCCCATGTGTGGGCATGTTGCCTACATACCAATACTTCAAGGAGGGTTCAAGCTAATTTAGTTATCCCATTAAAGTGTTTAAAGCAATTGTGTATGAAAATGCAACTAGATGTGAAACTAGGTGTACTTTAGATCTCTAGGGACTAGTGTAATGGTTTGAATAGGCTTGGAATAATATTAGAAGGTTGTATGTAGAGAATAGGGAAAATAATTGAGTATACTTGCTTGTATTCTTGATTCTCTGTTGTAAATGAGTGCCAACCCTTATAAATGGACTTTGAATGACCTTTTATAGTGGATTTAATGATTGTGGCTTAAATGAATTTGCATTAGGCTGACATGAATTAGGATACAAATCCAAGAGAAAATGATCATTTGAACCAAATTTACACTTAGACAACAGTGTCAAAAACAAGACACCCTAGGTTTCAACATTCCTATCAAAGTTGGGTGCTATTGTCTAGAGGGAATGAGTCCTAGGGGGTGGATTTGGGCCTAAAAGAGCTAACTAATTCTATAAGGTTTTATTCTGAAAGGCTATGGATGATTGGGAATTGATGAAATAAAATCCTATAAGGGTTTTGTAAGCAAGGAGGAGGACCTATGGATTGGGTGTCATTAGCCACACTAAAGTAACTAAATTTCACAATTTACATGACTACACATGGCATTACCATCTTTAAAGTGATATGGTGGATTAGGTAAGGAAGAAATTAGATTAGTTTTAGGATAAATGCTAAAAATAATTTTTTTGAAATAAGGGGATTTAGTTTTAAAATTTCCAAGATTATGATGTTGCCAATGAAGTTACAATTCTCGAGCATGAATTATTTCAAGAATAGCTTCGTCACTAGGTAAGGTAGGAAGAGGACCATAACACTTATCATCTACTTTGATATATATAATTTGATTACCATCGTGATCATACTCAGAATGTATCTAATAGATATTGATTGCCTTGGTATATAATGTAATCTTGAGAGTAAGAGAAGTAGATAGATCAGAAGGGATTGGAGCATTGTTGGGTTCGGTTACAAGAGAAGGATCAAATGAAATAATTGGATCAATAGGTGGTAAAGGAGATGTTGAAATTTTTAGAGGTTTGAAAGGTATAATTTACACTTGATCCAAAAATCAGAAGTTTTGGTTGAAAAATATTTCAAGAACACAAAAATAACACAGTAATAATGAATTCTCTGAGAAGAGATGTTTTATTACTCAAGATCACAATACAACTATATGCTTATCTCTGGGAAGAGATGTCTGATTTATATTTCAGGTTACATATTCATTTATACACATTTTTAAATTATGGGAGGATCTATAAGGTCACCAATATCTAAGGAGATTAAGTGGTTTGACTTCTATGATTTAAAATAATACAAAATTCAAGGAATTACTATTTTTAGAAACGTACTATTTTTAGACTGCACTACTAAAATTGAAATTTGGGGAACTTTCATTGGGTTTTTAGGGTTTAAAACCCATTGAGAAAATATTAATTCCATCTCAATGAATTCTTCTTGTTCTTAGCTTTTCAATGGTTCAAATGGTGAGTCAATTGGAGCTACGGTGCAAAAGTTATGGCTCTTGAAAGTTCTGTCATCAATTGGGGTGGAACCATCACCCGAATTGTCACCTGAATTGTTGCCCAGATCATTCCTCCCTCCTTGAGAAGTAATGGTCCCCATTGCATCAATATTCCTCATCAGATGTGGAAGTTGTGTCTTGATTTGATTCTCTATGAGCCACTCACCTTGGTGGCTAAGCTAGCCCCTTTTGACAACCCAATAAAGTAGAATAGAGTGTCCTCTTGTTGTCTTCATCTAGGTGTCCACAATCTGATCCTCCTCCACTGGAGAAAAACTCTGTAGATCAAGCTCATCAATGTATATTTTTTTTACTATGACTAAAGTGTCCAACAGAGGTGGATGATATGGTTTGAGGAGATCCACATTGAATATTGGATGTAGACTAAGGTAGGATGGTAGGTTCAACTCAAAAGCATTTTATCCAACTTGTATAGTGATGGTGTAGGGACCATATCATAGAGGCCAAATTTTTCTATGTGGGCCTGCACGTCATTCATTTTGAATCCACAACAAAACCTTGTCACCCATAGCAAAATGGTGTGTAATCATATGTTTGTCATGGCATTGCTAATAATTCTGATTCATCTTCTTTAAGATGTCATGAACTTGCTACTAGATGTGTTATATTTTTTCAATGACTTTGTTGCTTTTGTTACCTCAGATCTTCCATGAGGTGTTTATTCTATGGTGGAGAATGGAATGGCTATATCAATTGGTGCCATGGATTGGACCCTAAAGCATACGTGAAATGGACTGTGCTTGGTCAAGTTGTGCAAGGCCCGATTGTATTCATGTTGTATGAAAAGAATCCCCTCATCCCATGTGCATGGATGTTTGGAATGATACATCCAAATCATGTGAATAATCAAGTAGTTAACCACCTCTATCTGACCATTAGTCTATAGATGGAAGGTTATGGACTTCATCAGCTTGGTATCCATCATCTTCCATAGAGTGGACTAGAAGATGCTCAGGAACCTGTTGTCTCAATTTGAGATATTGGACTTGGGGAGACCAAAATGGAGCCATACATGACTAAAATATAGTTGGCCAATTTATTTAGTAGATATTTTTATTACAGGAAATCATGATATCCATTTTTGAAAAATGATCAACTACAAAAAAAATACAATCCTTGCCATGTTTTGAAGTGGGCAAACCTGAGAGAAAATCCATTGAGACAGATTCCCAAGGCCTCGTTAGTTATGGAAATGGCATGTACAATCCTTGCTTCTTATTTGTTGGCTTGGATATCTCACATGGGGTGCAAAATTTGAGATACCTTTCCACATAATTTTGAATAGGGGCTAGTAAAAGTATTTTTGAAGAACTGCCAATGTCTTTTCTACACCAAAGTGTCCAACTATCCTATTAAAATGTGCTTCCCATATCATCTTCTATTGCTCTACAATTGGAGCATATATGTGCCCCATATGACAGAGGATATTATCTTGTAAATAGAAATCAAAAACATGTTTACATTTTTGAATCACTTTATATGTATCAACAAAGGTAGGATTTGCTTCATATAGAGGACCCCAAGTGGTAGTATCATGTCTGCGTAGGTTAAAACTATTATGAGTATAGTAATTGGTGGGTGCATCAAATAATTTGTAGCCATATTTGAGCTCCCCTTTTTGTGTTTGATTATCAGATGGAATTGTTGAAGATATGTGGCCCACTTTTTGTACCTCTCATTTCACAGTTTGCTCTATGTTTAGATGAATTCCAATGGTCTGTGGTCAGTGTGGATGACCATCTATTTCCCCAAGATGTAGTGTTTCCATTATTTGTAGGATTGCACAATGGCATAGAGCTCCTTATCATATGTTAGATATTTCTTGACTATATTAGTGAAATTTTCACTATGATATGAAATAGGATGGCCATATTGCATGATGACAACTCCCATGGCATATTTAGATGCATCTATCATCAACTCAAAAGGTTGATGCAAATCTAGTAAGGCAAGAACAAGGGTTGAGAAATGTTTGTTCTTCAAATTCTCAAATTCCCTTTGTTGTATTTCACCCCACTAAAATGTAGCTTTAAATCCTCCTTTAGTCACTTGGGTTAGTGACCAAGCAACACGTGAAAATCCAAAAACAAACATATGATAGAAATTTGTAAGACCCAAGAAGCTGTGAAGTTTTGTGATGGTCCTTAGTGTAGGCCATTCTTGAATAACCTAAATCTTTTTTGGATCAACATGGACCCCTTCCTCATTACAATGTACATGAAGTACTGAATTATTATCATCTTAAATGTGCATTTGTCAATATTTGCATACAACTTGTGCTATCAAAGAGTTTGAATCACCTTATGAACATGTTGTAGATGTTCCTCCCATGTTCTACTATAGGTGAGTAAGTCATCTAGGTAGAAAACCATGAATGAGTTGGTGAAGGGTCATAGGATGTCATCAATCATCCTCATGAAGTTTTCAGGTGTGTTAGTTAATCCAAAAGGCATAACCAACCATTTTAAGAGCTCCTCCTTAGATTTGAATGCAATCTTCTAGACATCAGTGGGATCGATGGAAATTTGGTGATAGCCAAATTTGAGATCAATTTTGGTGAACTTCACACTATGGAGTTGGTATAGTAGGTCATCAATCCTAAGGAGAGGGTAGCGATTCTTCACAGTGATTTTATTTAGGGCTCAATAGTCAATACAAAGTCTCCATGTTCCATTTTTATTTGGTACCAAAATAATTGGGATACCACACGGTGAAGAGCTTGGCTTGATGTGACCCTTTTGGATCAATTCTTGAATCTATGTTTTTATCTCATCATTCTCCAAAACTGATCTATGATACACATGACTGTTGGGTAAAGGTGATCCTAGGATCAAATCAATAGAATTTTTTACCTGGCAATGCAGTAGAACTCTTGTGGGTGACTTGAATAAGTCATCATATTCTCCTATGATTTATCCCATCTACTTCTATTGTTGTGTTGATTTTTTAGTTAGGAATACAACATCAGCCTTCTTAGATTTATGTTGTTTGACCACCATGAGAATGAATTGATTTATCTTTCCCACCAATCTCTTACATTGATTGGCATTGATCAAGGAGATAGATGTGGGAGGTGGCACCTCTAGTACCCTATAGCACTATGTTCCAAGAGTGAGGGTGATTCTTTGGGTTCATGATTCATAGATGTCATATCGATCATACATAAATGGTTGACTAAGGAGTATATCATAAACATCTAGATTGACCACATCACATAAGACTTCATCTTGGAAAGGTTTTATGCAAATTGCATATGAAAGAAGACATTGATGGGTAACACAGAGGTCTCTCCTTGGGCTCAACCATACAATATTGTATGGATTTAGGTGAGGCTTCATGGATAGATTTAGACTTTTCACAACTTTAGCAGAGATTAGATTATTTTGACTCCCACTAGAAAGAATGAAATGTAGAGGCTTACCTTTTACCCATAATTTGGAGTGAATCTGGACTTTCCTCATGGGTCTGTGATGAAGTGATGATGGTATCAGGGTCAGCATCTACAATTTATTCTTCATCCTTTTCAATTTTAGGTTGTGTATGAGATAGAGTATTAGATGTCGAGCATTGTGAATCAAAAAGTAGTGACTTGATGGCTCGACATTCTTCTTTGGAGTGAGTTCTAGTTTTGTGTTAATCACACCAAATTTCTAGCCTTCCCTTTTTTGGGTTTCTTATCTTGAAAATCCTTTTGCTTCCAATTTTGGCCTCATGTTTGACCTTCCTTATCACTTTTCCATTTTGAAGGTTAACTCTTCATATTATTTCAACCATGCTTCTACTCAATCTTCACTGCAAACTTGTATGCCTCACCGAGGGTTTCCAAACTGAAGAGTTCCATTTCCCCTTGTATGTACCATTATAGTCCACCATGATATTTGAGAGTCTTATGTTTCTCACTTTCTTGGATGCCTAATCTTGTAGACAAAGAATGGAAAATGTTTATGTAATCTTGAAAAGATTGGTCCTTACCTTGGTGAAGTTGTTTCCACTGTATGTACAGATCATCATACGCTTCAATGGGATAGTATTCTTCCTTTACCACTTCCATGAAATCATCCTAGGTAGGTTCCACATTAAGGCCAATGTCATCTGTACTGAACCTCTTTTTGTACACTTCCCACCAATTTTCACATGCAATGATGCTTTCAAAAGAGTAAAAGTGATCCTTTCTCCATCGGTGAATTTATTTACAGAGAAGTAGGAAGATAATTGATCCAGCTAATTTTCTATTGCATTAGCATTGATTTTTTCTTCAAATGTAGGATTATCAAAATTCACCTTAACCTTGAAGGGTATTGGGGCACTGAAAAGACGTTCCCTAGATGAGGAGCCAAAATTTCCCATCGAGAGTTATTGGAGAATTTGGGAAAATTGTTATAAAATATATGATTATTACCATTAGAAGAATTCATTCACCATTTACTTGAAAGGAATAGATAGCTCAATGTCATCCACCATTTGAAGTCATTTAGAGTGAATAGGTGGATAGTTTGGAAGCTCTATTGTTTTCCACCCAAGCTTCTTATAGCCTGACCTCATCCTCAAGATCATACACTCTCAATAAAAACCGCTCTGATACCACTAATCCAAAACTCAGAAGTTTTGGTTGAAAATTATTTCATGAACACAAAAATAACATAATAATAATGAATTCTCTAAGAAGAGATGTTTTATTACTCAAGATCGTAATACAACTATATGCTTATCTTTGGGAAGAGACGTCTAATTTCTATTTCATGTTACATCTTCATTTATACACATTTTAAAAGTAGGGGGAGGATGTGGAAGGTCACCAATCTCGAGGGAGATTAAGTGGTTCAACTTTCATTATTTAAAACAATACAAAACTCAAGGAATTACTATTTTTAGACTTCACTACTAAAATTGAAATTTGGAGCACTTTCATTGGGTTTTTTGAGGTTAAAATCCATTGAGAAAATATCCATGCCATCTCACCATGTTCTCTTCATTCTTATCTTTCCAACGGTTCAAATGACAAGTCAATTGGAGCTACGGTACAAAAGTTATGGCTCCCAAAAGTTTCATCATCAATTGGGGTGGAACTGTCACCCAAATTATTGCCTGAATTGTTTCCCATATCAGAACTACTACCAAAGGAGTATCAATAAACAAATAATTGGTTAGAGGCACATAACTATCATGATCTAAGTCATGATATGTGGAAATGGTATGGATATCCTAGTTAAAATCATGAATTTGAGCTAAGGTTTTTGATAGTGATGGACATCTAAATGTTGAGATTGAGTTTGGGCCATTATATAATTATCATCATATGTTGGAGAAATTTTACATTCTTGAGAGTTAGGGGGAGTTTTAGAAGGTGAAATCTCAATATTACTGAACATACGAGGAGACATGATGAGAGAATATTGAAATAATTTGGACACTCCAAAATCATTGAAAGTAAAGGCATCTTCTAGTAAATAAGTTTTTTAAGCATTACACGGAGGGGTTAAATTGGTAATCTCATTAATAAGAGTAATATGGTCCTTCAGTAATAAATAAGGAGGAAGTTATTGTGAAATTCATGGAGGTAGCTTGGTAGTATTGCAAGTATGTTGTAAGTCATTGGATTCATCATCATAGGAATATGCAAGAGTAACTTGTAAATTAGGATTCATGTTGATGAACTTAGTTAAAGGGGAACTATTGATCTTAGGAATGGTAGGAATATGATATTGATATTTGGGATTAAGAATATGAATACTCCATGGGTTGGGATTGGCTTCATGCTTGTATCATTTTTCATTATGTAAGAATTTAATGCATTGGCTACTAGAAGAATTAATAGCCCTTATTTGATGAGTCTAGGGGTGACCAATGAATATATTGTAGGATAAGGGTTAATTAAGGACCATAATATTAGTTTGAATGGTCTTAGGTCTAATGGTTAATGGAATCCAAATACAACCAAGTGGATTTTGATTTGTATTATCAAAACCATTATAGGTAAGATGGGTTTGCTTGAGATGATCCTTGTTATAACTAGGTTGTTGTATTAGCCTCAAAGATGTCACATTAATACCAAAGCCTTCATCAACTACAAATTTATGGATAAGGGTAGTATTAATGGAATTCACTTTGGTAGGTTGAGATTCAATAGAAGTTGGTTCTTCATGAATAGATGATGGATCTTCAATTTGTTAGAGTTGTTTCATAAGGAAATTCCAATGATAGGGGTAAGTATGAACCAACTCCATAAGTGGAATCTTGCAAGGCATAGAGTTAAGTTCTTAAAGAAATTTCCAATGAGATTTAGAAGAACCAACATGAAGTTTAGGAGGTAAATAGCTTTTTAAGGAATAGATGTGGTTGGAGGTTGAAAAGGAGGAAGTGGTTCCTCATGGGCTTTTAAAGCAAGATTATTAATGGTAGTGTCTTTGATAAGTTGTTCTTCTAAATATGGCTTCTTGGGTTTGGTAACAAGATCTTTGTGAACTGATTTGCGATGATTATTGACCTTGGTAGTATTAACATATTGAGAGTTGTTATAATATTGATCATAACCAAAATCATTGTCAAAAACATCCTTAGTATTAGGATGATTATTGATAAAATATTTTTGGTTATTTAAGGTAGATGCTTTGGAAACCTATTATTTTTTAGAAGTAGTGGTGTATTCTTGACAACAAAGGTTGATCATGGCTTCATGATTGAATGAATCACCAAGCATATAGGAGGTAAAAAATTTAGTGATCCCTCTACAAGATTCATGGGAATGACTAATGTCAGCATGGAACCAACAAAATAAATTTGGGTCATACCATTTGGGAGGATTATTAGGATAAATAAAAGGTCTAGAGGGAGGTAAGAGTTGTTTCATTTTCTGCATAAAAAGTGGTGTGTGAGAAGATGATGGGATGTTGGTTTTCACAACTCCTAGTTTAGTTTATAGTATTACTAGTGATAGCATTGGTAGATGTTTGAAAATATCCTTTTAAAAGTTTAGGATTAGGTTTGAATTGCTTCACGAGAAATTCTTGACATTTAGCTTGGTCAAGAGCTTCATTAAGTGTTTGGAGAGAAAAGTTTTGAACCTTATATTAGAGAGGAGTCAAAGAAGTAATAAAGAGTTTGAATAAGTTATCATCATTCATGTTATGGTTGGATTTATGGGCCAATGATTTCCATCTTTTGATAAAGTCATGAGATGATTTAGTGGGAGATTTTTTAGCATTTATGGAGTGGCTAAGGAAATTTTTGAGAAGATCATTGTGTTTAAACTCTTTAATTAAGGGATTAACTAAATCTTAAAGTTGCCAAATATAATGTTGGGGTAATTTGTTGTACCATTCTAATACATCACCAATGAAAGTTTTAACTAAAAGCTTAGTTGTGGAAAAGGTATTAGTTTGGATCCACTCTTTGTAAAGGTTACCAAAGGCTTTGAGAAATGAGGCAAGGTCTTTAGTCCCATCATACTTGATAGTTGGAAATATGTTACCAATATCAATAGATATAATAAAGGGTGATAAAGGCTCATTTTGAATGGGTTTGAAGTATCATGTTATTCATTATGGGTTGAGGAATAACATTATTGGAGGCATCCCTAAGAGGTGGAGGAATGTAATTGGGATTAGTTTGAGGATGGATATCCAGAGATTGATTATCCATATTAATCAAATGTTGTTGAAGTTGCATCATTTGACTGGTGTTAGATTTTTGCATTATGTTCATTTGTTGGACAACTTGGGCAAGAATTTGAGTTGTATTAAGAGGTGGGTTGGTGTTGGTAGGGGCACTCCCCAAATTGGTGTTAGGGGGAGGTTTATTAGAATAAGGATTATTGATTAAATTTGTGTCATTGCTTCGACATTAGTTTGAAAATTTTGCAGCTGAGAAGTATCTTGGTAAGTATAGAAAGGATCAAACCCATCAAGTTCATCTCGAGGTGTGATTTGTACCATGTTATAGGTCATGAATGAAGGAAAAGAGGTTCCCCAAGAATGATGGTGCTCTTAGGAGGAAAAGAGAGGGAGAAATGAACATCCCATATAGTATCTAAATATATTCAAACTATCCAATAAGATTATGATAGGAGACTTCATTATGATTGGAGAGAAATGAAAAGAATGCTAACAAGGAAAGACAATAAATTAGATCAAAAAACAAGGAAGTAAAAAAATAGTACATGGTCGATTGAGTCAGCATAACACAATGAACATGGCATGAAAATAGTATAGGGTCAACTAGGTCAACCTAACATAGGAGATAGAGGCTAAAAAAGTGTACAAAATCGGCTAGGTTGACCAAGTACAACAGCCAGGGAAAATCAGACAACCTATAATAAATTGTGTCAATTAAAATTACTATGCACTAAAAAAGGAATAACTTTTCAAGTATTTATAAAATTAAGAACTAAAGGGAAAAAAACAATCAATTATATCAATGAGGTTGATCCAATTTAGGCACACAACACAAAACCTTGCACCAATGCTAGCTAATATAAGTTTTTATAATACAAAATACAATTGAGCAAAGATCAAGAAATCAAATTGGAAAGTAAAAGATAGATATATGGTTAACCTAAATGTCATTTATATTATTATCATTTAGTTTTAAATTTGGTGGGCACTTGGTTGTATGTAAGGAACTAAAAATCAATCTAAGGATAGTTTCAAGAAGTTTGGGTTGAAAGGGATCTGTATTGGTAATGGTACATGACTGGTATTGGGGCTTACCCCCTCACTTCACACATTTTAATGATAAGGGTGTTGATTTATTTTCCAAAATATACCATTAAGCACGTGTTTATAATTGGCCATAAAACCAACTCAGCTTCCCCTTTGGTGATGAAATATAAATAGGTTGGCGTTGGGTAGACAATTGTTAAAATGCTTTTTAAGGTTTTGTGATTTGGTCATGTGTGCATAAAAGATAAAATAGTGAAACTAAATGGTATATTAAAAAACACATAATTAAACTATGTGATCTATTCTAAGCATGTAATCAACAAGAAATGGAAGTGTGAGCTAATTACTATCATATAAAGGTTAATTCCAACTTTGAAACATGGTATAGTGTCAATGTAGTTGGTAGTGTATGTATAGAATAAAGAAAAGGTTTGATTGTGTCACCTCTATACTATGAAAGCAAAGGTCTGAAATTGAATAGTGTTGATAGAGTCAACCTAGTTATCTAGACAACACATAGAATATAGAACTGGGTCGACAGGGTCGATCCAGTTGACTAATCATGGGTAGTTTTATAGAGAAAGGAAAGACTATAAGGAAAGAGACAAAGGATAGAAATTAACCATGATGGGTCTGAAGATGCAGATAATTTATATTGTTGTCAAAGAACCTTGAGACATATTTGCAAATCTTGATAATAGGGTTGATTGGGTCAACCTAGCTTTGTAGAAGCCTGTTGCGAAGTGTTTGAAAATGTACAGGGTTGATAAGGTTGCCCTAGTAGTCTAGATTAGATGTCTAAAAGTCTAAAAAAATATACTAGGTTGATTGAGTCAATATAATATCCTATACCTAAAAAAGAACCTGCATAGAAAGAATAGAGTCATATGGATGTAATTGTGTGTTAAACATGTGCATAGAAGTTATAATTGTGTCAATACAGTGGACCCAATATTTTGAACATATGATAATAAAAATGATAAAATAGTTAAATAAATGAAACAAATAATACAAGGGTTAGATTCACATTGGGTTCACCAGAATGTATGCAATCAAAAATGCATCATGTCTATAAATTAATCCTGGCTCAGAGAAGATAGAACATACCTACACTTCCAATTGGGAACAAATTTATTAAGCGGGAGCATGAACAATTTGGGGATCCACTAGACCAAATTAGGAGATCATTTATCACAATACACTATGTTAGGGAGGGTTCTAAAGCCTCTAGTTTAACATAATCATGCAATAACCCTAAGGGTGTCTTAGGTTTTTGATATTCCACCTAATCTAATAACAAGAAAGGTAAAATCTAATCTAGTGCTCACCAAATATTGTGTCATAACATGTATAAGAAAATCTCAATTAAGCTAAGTATGAGTAAGACCCTAATATAAAGAATATGAAGAGTAATGTTATTTTAAGTCAATACTTATGCTACTTCTATCTACTAAAGAGAGGAGCAAAGTTAGAAAATACTTACCTGAATGTGAACCCATCAAGATTAAATCTCTCCCTTGGCCAATGGGGCTTTGAAAGATGTTATTGTGGTTTATAAGGATCACTAATAAAGGCCAAATCATCTAAGACTTATCCACAAGACTAGAATCTTGAAGTAGAAACCCTAAGCTAAGATTCCTTAACTAGAATGGTGGAAGAGTAGATTGTAAAGAAGCACGAGTGAATAATAACTATTGATTTCATATTGAAATAATGATGAAATGATCTTGTATTTATAGGTATATTTGAACCTAAACCCTTCTAAAAATGTTGACCAATAGGGTCAACCTAGTCTACCTAGCATAATTTCAAACAATTATTCACTAGGTCTCCAGCTAGGTCGACCAAAGGCTAACCTAATTCCTAAGTGAAAATATTCTAAAATAATACAAGGTCAAACCAGTTGACCTAGTACATTTGAATGAAAAAAAAGGATTAGGGTGAGGAAAATAAGGATGAAAAGTGAGGAAATACTGGAGGAGTATGCAAAAGAGTATTAATATCTTAGGGAATGGTTTTAAGAGCTGGTTGGATTGGTAATATGTGGTAATATGGGACAACAATCCTATGAATCACTAATGGTCTACCCACCCCTTTCTCAGTGCACCCCTTAAGGCATGAACTTAGAGAGAATGAGTTTTGATGGGTTCCTATAAGATGTAAAGCATCAATATTTGATAAAATTTGAAAATATTATGTGTATATAGTTTGGGTTAACATCTATTCATTGGGATCTCAACCCTTTTGGTATCAAAGTAGGTTTTTGAACCCTATCAAGTGTGGAGGAAGTCATAAACATAATATTTTAATAATAATGAATTAAAATAGTAATAAGACCTTTGAGAAGGAAGGATTCTACCAAGGAGATCCATTGGTAGAGGAATAATAATCATGGGTATAGCCATAAAGATGGATGAGGTCATCAATGTATTATGCATGATAAAACCATGATTAGGCATAAGGAGAGGATTCATTATGAGCAATTATTAGAGTAAGGATTATTGAGAATAACCTATCACTAGAAGAGTGGATGGTGCTAAAGTGAGACCGCATGGCAAGGGGGAAGTAGGCACTATAGATGTAAGAGATGCAATAAAATAGGCTGAAGATGGTAGCAAAAGGTTGTTAAGATTCATTTTATGCATTAAAAAACACATGAAGGTAGACTTACCTTATTATTTAGGGAATATAAATCTTGAATAAATATTCCACTAGATCAATGATATGGATGAAGGCCTTGAGTTTAAGGAAAATATTGACTTAGAGTGCGTCAAAGTGGTATAAATGAGGTTGGAAAGACATGTGTCATTATGGTAGAATGAATTCTAGAATGAGTGATTTTATAAGGGTAAGGATAAGATAATCAATTGGGACTGAATAGTCATTAAGTGAAGAATAATATTATTACTAGGAGATTTTTAGATGGAGTTATTTAGGAAAATCTAGAGCTTAAGGCTAAAGGACATGTCAATGAAAGACTACACTGAGGAAATCTACCAAATTAATATTAGATATAGACATAATAAAGTGGATAAATAATGAGTCACATGATATCTTGGTGGATTAAATCTAAGTATTTGGTATGATTTGATCTTACGTAGGATCTAAAATTTTAAAGAACCATACCAATTGGTGCTCAAGGTAGAGTAAAAGTTTTCTCTCAAAAAATTGAACAACATGTGAGGTATGGAAATTTATGAATGCATAGGAAGAGGAAATTGAAGAATGAGTATGTCAAGACAAGGAACATAAACTCTAATGCATAGCAATACACATTCCCATGATCAAAAAGGAGTGCATTGGTCTAAAAAACAAGGCAAAGAAGGAGCAAGAGGATTATACCAAACTTAGGTAATAGGTCAATTTGGGTGAGGGAGAAGTATAGTCTTCTCAAGAACATACTTCCAAGTCTGTATAGAAAGGAAACCAAACTTTTTAATGTCCCAAAATATGAAGTAAAGGAATTGCATTAACAAACAATGGGATACATATCACATGTGGATACATAGAGATAATTATATTAGTAGTGCATCACAAGGAACCTAAGTAGGGATAAGTGCTGATGATGAAGAGAGTTATTTTGAAACCACAAAAATAGGATGATGAACCAGCATAAAAAATAATCCTATTCGAAATATGTGAAAGTTGGGTGGTAAGTTCTACAAGATGATAATTGATGGTGGAAGCATTGATAACCTATTTTCCACAAATATAGTGGAAAATTAGGGGTTGAATAAGTTAGTGAACCTAAATTTTTATATATTATCATGGTTTTATAAGATATATAAAGTGTTGGTAAATGTACATTGCTTGGTAAGGTTTCAGATAGGTTCATACCAATCTAATTTTGGTGTGACATGATGCCCATGGATGCGTGTCATTTACTATTTAGGAAGGACTTGTCAGCATGATCATAAGGATGTGCATATGGGTGATAAAATAATTATTTATTATAAAAGTATGGAATAAAATTTACCCTGAGTCCCCTCAAGGATGAGAAAGAAATATGGTGTAACAATGAGTGTGTGTGTGTGTGTGAGAGAGAGAGAGA
Source organism: Torreya grandis (assembly GCA_037957365.1). Taxonomy (NCBI): domain Eukaryota; kingdom Viridiplantae; phylum Streptophyta; class Pinopsida; order Cupressales; family Taxaceae; genus Torreya; species Torreya grandis. Next base: position 5,550,919 of record JARHVA010000328.1, on the reverse strand, counting down.
GAGAGAGTGAGAGAGAAAGAGAGTGATATAACTAATGATTTTAGGAAAATCGTTCGTAAGGGAATAAAAGTAATCATGTTTTACACTTGTAACTAATATGGAACAAGGGTCTAATGTAGAGTCCAAAGAGAAGATGTACACACTTTATTTTGAATTAAGATAACTATTAGAAGATTTCACTGATATTGTGTGAAGTGGGTTACTATAAAAATTACCACTAGTAATAAGTATCATCCATCACATGGAAACAATCCCAGGGGAAAGTTTTCCTAACAAAGTGGCATATTGGATGACACTGATGGAAAATGAATAATTATAAAGGAATGTGTAGGAGTTGTTGAGAAAGGTTTGATATGATAAAGTATATGTAGTACTAGCACCGAAAATATATGAAGAATGGAAATGTATAGATTGGCACACCATAAATAAAATTTCCTTAAAGTATAGACTCCCACTATCACAAATGTGTGATATTATTGAATATTTAAATGGCACAAGATAATTTATTGATATAGATTTAAAGAGTGGATACCATCATATTGGAATTCATGAAGGAGCTAAATGGAATACCACCTTTAAGACTAGGAAAGGGTTTTACGAGTGGTTGGTCATGCCATTTGGGCTAACTAACATGCCAAGAACATTTATGAGGTTAATGAATGAGGTACCGAATCCATTATTAGGGAAATATTTTATCATTTATCTAGATGGTATTTTGATATTTATTAGAATGAAGGAAGAACATATAGTGCACATGGGAAATGTGTTGTAATATTTGCCTGAAGAGAAGTTGATAATAAATTTCAAGAAGTGTAATTTCATGAAAGAATAATTGGTATATATTGGTTTTTCATCTCCATATAAGGATTAAAGATGGATTGAGATAAAATATGCATGATAGTGGAGTGGCCTTCACTGAAGAACACATTTTAGGCATGAAGTTTCGATGGACTAGCATCTTTATATAAAAAGTTCACAAGTAAATTTAGTAGGATATGCACAATAATTATTGAGACATGTTGTGTAGCACGTAATATTTTTTCTTGGATGAAATAAGTAGAGAGATGCCCCCAAAAATTGAAAACGAGAGTGATGGAGCAACCAGTGTTAGTGTTTCCATATTTCAACAATGTTTTTAAAGTAGAATGTGATGTAATAGGCACAAAAATAGGCATATTATTGAGTCAGGAAAGAAGTTACATTCCTACTTTAGTGATAATTTAAATTATGTAGAGTGTAAGGATTCACTCTATCACTAATAATTTTATGCCATAATGCAAGCACTTAAGAATTGGAATCATTAGTTGTTTCCAATTTTTTTTTTTTATTATATATATACTATCAAGCGCTACAATTTATCAATATCCAAGTAAATTTAAATCAAAACTATGTGAAGTAGGTGTAATATCTCTAGATTTATACATTAATGTTGAAGCAAAAAAGTGGAAATTTAAAAAAGGTGGTTGATGCACTAAGTAGGAGAGCGTTGATATTATAACAGATGAAGATTGAAGTATTAGGCTTTGATGTGTTGAAGGAGCAGTGTGTTGATGATAGTGACTTTATGGATGCATGAATATCATGCACTAATACATAAATAATTGACCAAATATCATGGTTAGACTATGTGATCTAAGACAAAATGTTGTTTTGAGGCACACAACTATGTGTACTAAGAGGATCAATGCACAAGAACTTGATCAAAGAGAAACATAGTGGAGGATTAGACGAGCACTTCAGAGGAAATAATATATGGAGCTATTGGATGAATATTATTACTAGCCCATAATGAGCATGAATGTATGTGTGTGTGTGTGTGTACAAAAGTGTATAATTTATAGTCCAAAGAAAGGTGAATCCAAAATATAAATTTATATCAATCCTTAGTGACACCAAAGGAACCATGGGAGGACATCAACATGGATTTTATATTTGGGTTGCCTACAATGTAGAGAAGTAATGGCTAGATTTTTGTTATAATAGATAGTTTTTTGAACATGGGACAATTCAATTTAATAAGACTAGTGACACAACACATGTTTAAAATATACTCTTCAAAAAAAATAGTAAGATTGCATGGATTTCCATGCATCATGATATCTAAGAGAGACCCAAGATTTTTATGACATTTTTGGTGAACATTATGGAAGAAGTTAAGAATAAGGTTGGACTATAACTATAAATATCATCCATAGATTGATGGAAAGATGGAATTTGTGAATAGAATCCTTAGAAATCTACTGAGATGTTTGGTACGAGATAAACTGGTGTAGTGGGATATGATATTGGTGAAAGCAAAGTTTTTCATATAATATTTGTGTGAACCAAAGTATAGGTAGAACAAGTTTCCGAATTATTAATGGGGTAAGTCTCTAAAGAGCTACTAAGTTGATAAATATATGTGAAGTGCCTAAGAAAAATGTGGAGGCTAGATATTATGTTGATTACATGGAAAGGTTGCATAGAGAAATTAAACAAAAACTTGAGAAAATTAATCGAGAATATAAAAAACACACAAATAAAAAATGTAGAAAAAAATAAATTGAAATAAAAGATTTTTTTGTTTTCACATTTATACAAGAAAAAGTTTCTTCAAAAAACCTATAACAAATTTAAATTGAAGAAAATAGAACCATATAAAATGTTGCGTAAAAAAATCTCCTAATATCTATGATATTGAGTTACCATTAGTATGGATATATCCCCTATATCAAACATATATTAGTTCCCTCCGAGGGTCAAAATCAATATTGCGTGATTTTGAAGTTTTAAATTATTTGAGTATGCAAAAGGGATGACATCGTTGGCCCATAAATATGGAATTCATTCATGCATGCATCGAAGGAACGAAAAGGATTTTCTTTCATATATTAAAGAAGGCGATCATAGAAAGACATGATTCAAAATAGATGCTTTCACTAACGGAAATGGATTGGTAGCTGATTAAATCGACGGAAAACCCATATTTTTGAATCATTAAAAACTCTTCCAATAGAAGACCAGGGAGACATTTATTTTCTAGAATTTAGAAAAGAGAGTGAGACTCTTATCTAATTTTGAAGAGGGAATTTAAAGTGAGAGAGATAGAGAGAAGAGAGGAAGAGAATATATTGTGTAAATCGGAGAGTTTAGATGGTTAATTGGATCATATTTGTGGTTATAAAAATATATGTAATTTATTTTGAATAATTAATATAGAATATTATTTAATATTTGAATTTGAATGTTAGAATAAGAAATTTAGGTTGTTTGGGTTGAAATTTTTTTATTGGGATTTTAATTTTCGAGAGTGTATCATAAAGTTTTCAAGTAAATAATATTTTTATTTTATGATTAAATTTATATAACTTTTTAAATTTAAGTACGAGACTTGGATGTATTTTATTATCAAATACATTTGTCAAGCTTCATGTTTTCAACTAGAATGTTTATATAGTGCATATATACTCATTTCTATCAAGTGATTGAGAAGATGATGCATAAGGTTGCATTACTCTTAATAATCCACCTTTATAAAAATTCTATTGGGTTCAAAAAATATCTATTTTTTTTTACCAAATTACTCATGATAAATCCATCTCCAAAATTATTTCTAAGAATTTAATCAAATTTAAAGAAATTGACATGGCCAATCTAATTTAGAATATAGATATTGTAAGAAACAAAATCACCATGATTGATTCAATTCAAAACTCACTCCTAGATCATAATAATGAAATTGGCCAACTTTCCCAAATTATTGATTTAGTTTAGTTTATCAATAACAATAAAATTGGCATGCACTATCTAGTTTTATATATGCACACAACAATTTTTTTTTTCCCATAGTCACTTCCATTCAAAATTTACTTTGATATCATATTAATGAAATCTACCAAGTTCCTTAGATCACCAATCTATTTAAATCTATCACTAACAAAAAAATCAACATAATAATAATAATAATAATAATAATAATAATAATAATAATAATAATAATAATAATAATAATAATAATAATTATTATTATTATTATTATTATTACCTCAGTAATGAAATCAATTAGGTTTACCAACCTAGTTGAGTTTGTTAGTAACAACAAAATCATCATAGCCAATTTCATTTTGCCTTCATTTCTAAAGCATAATAATGAAATCAGTTAGATTTTCTAAATCATTAATCTAGCTCATTTTTTCAATTATAATGAAATTGACACAAATATATAAATAATTTATTTAGTTCAAATCAATCATTTTCACAAATCCAAAAAAAAATTAGACATAAAAATATTTTTTATGTTATAAACCTTCACTCTTTTGAAATAAATAAAATTGAAACACATACATATATAGCCAATCTAATTTAAAATGGTTTCGAATATTAAAAAATCTACATGATCAATTTTACATTAAAAAGTATTAAAAATCCTTCAAAATCTTCAAAACTTATACTAGATGATAAATCTAGTGTTGTGAGATAGATTCACATATGGTACAATAGCAAAGATAATATGTTGATTTAGAGGTGGATAGCATATAACATGGCCCTTTACCTATGTGACCTAGAGATGAATCCATTTTAGAGCTATTTCACTTAAGGTAACTTCAACATCCTCACAAACATCATAATATTAACCATTTTACGAACACCCTTCCTTATTTTCGCAACATTTATAATGTCATTCAAAAACAAAAAAATCTTATATATCACTTTATTCTGCACCATATCACTTACAAGAAGTGAATGGAATGTTCATTAAATATTTTAAGGAGATTAATATAGCATTGAACATTTTAAGGAGATTAATATAGCATCACCCGATGACTATCATTCCATTCTTCTTTCTTCTTGTCATACCTTTGAAGAAATGGAACAACAAAAAAAAAAAAAAGTCCTATATATCACTTTATTCTGCACTATATCACTTACAAGAAGTGAATGGAATGTTCATTAAATATTTTAAGGAGATTAATATAGCATTGAACATTTTAAGGAGATTAATATAGCATCACCCAATGACTATCATTCCATTCTTCTTTCTTCTTGTCATACCTTTGAAGAAATGGAAAATTTTAGCTTTATCCTTAAATTCAAGGAATCTTTTGCTTGGTCATATGAAGACATGTATGGCATTAACCCAAACATCATTATCCATAATATTATAACTTATCTTGATTCTTTTCCCATTTTATAAAATCATTACAAATTCTATAATGAAGTTTTTAAACTCTATCAAAAAATATATTAATATTTTTTTGGATGTTAAATTTATCAATCCAAATCATTTTGAAGGGATCTATAGTATAGCTCATATTTACATTAAATTCATCATGGTTATTCACATTTATATTGAATTTCATAATTTCAATTTATCGTGTTTTAAAGACAATTTACCTTTATTTTATATAAATGTTATTATTGATGTTATAGATAGCTATGAGATGATCTACATCATAGATAATTTTTTGAATTATAATAAAATTTACATCACCCATGAAGATCACCATTAAATTACTTTTACCATTAAATTTGGTACATATTGATACATTAAAATACATTTTAGTCATAAAAACATTAAGATAACTTATTAATACATTATAAAACACCTTTTTTTTTAAACCTTATTCATAAAATAGTCAAAATATATGTAGATGATATTCTATCCAAATCCAAGAATGGTGAAGACTATCCTCATAACTTCACTATCATTCTTGAGTGTCTCATTAAATGCAAAGTTAATATTAATCTTAAAAGTGTATTTTTTTTGGTTTTATACGAGAAAAAATATATTTTTAGTCCATAGATGATGGATTGACATATATCCCTCCAATATAAAATATATTATAGTTATTCATAGACTAATATTTATGTCTCATATTTTCATTTACTTTAGAAGCTTTGAAAAAAATTGAGATTGGTTTTAAAATTGGCTTAGCATATACATTTGGTAAACTCCCTTCTCAAAAAAGATGTCAGTCTCAAATTTGTATATGATTATCAAAATGATATTTGATAAAATTGATAAATATATATTATAACCTTCTAATTTATGAACTTTGTTTAATGATCATCATCTCATCTTATACATGTATTTTATTTTTTCTTAGTTGGTTAAATGCTTATAAACCAGATGAGTTATGAAAATAATATTATATCTATTAAATTATATGTTCTTTGGTTGATTATGAAACTTGATATACTAATGTTAAATTTGATTGTATCATCATATATTTTGTATTAAAAAACATTTTGTATTATATTATTTATCAGGCTTCATATGTTGATATCCATTTGGATCCCCTCCAATATTTATTCTCTAATAAATTTTTTTATTGTTGATTGATATGAAAAATCTAACTCTCTTGACAAAATTCTTACATTTGGATCATCACCCAAAAATAATTTAGTAAGAAAGTGATCATTGAAAAAATTTCCACTAAACCTATCCTTTTCAAAATTCACATTTAGGATATTGTTTCTTGATGAAGATATCCACTTTATTGAAGGTTTCAATCCATCCATTTTACTCGATGACTAATTCCAAAATTTCATAACTGATCTTAAGGATTAGGGGCTTGAAGAACCTAAAATTAAAGTCACAAAACCAAAATAACCAAACATAATGAAAAACTTGAATTCACCATTTATGTTCATTAGGACACCTAGACACTCCACTTTGACAAAACCAAGTTCTTACAACGAGTTATGATAGGATGTGTCATCTACAATCCTTTTTTAAAAATCATTCCTCTCACTTTTAGATTATAATTCAATAATACTAATAACATGGTTGAATATGGAGCTCTTATACTTAGTATGCAATCATCCATAAACCCACCCATGGGGATTAAGTTACTCAATAAGACATGAGCCATGCCTCATACTAGCGCATGATTCAAACCTACAAATTATAAATTTCATAGAGGAATATATATGTACTCAAGTATTTTGAAGGTAACGTAAAAATAATAATTTACACATTAAACATTGATTCATGATTTTGGGATGAATAATGCATTCATTATATTTATTCATAAAAGCTTCAAAGACTAACTATAACATAGACATCAAGGCTTCACACACTCACACAAGATCCAAATTAGACTCCTCTGATAGTACTAAGACTCAATTTAAATATACTTTCATTCCCCTATAATTCATAAAAACTCTATAATTCTTGAATATCACCACTTCACATACAAATCTAACTCACTTAACCAAGCTCCCTTGTTGACTCTGTATAACCTTCACATCATTTCCAAACTAACCTAGATGCAACACTCCTTATTTCAAAGATGAAATTATATTTTTGGAACCTAGATAAATGATACCATGAGAACATGTGACCCAAGACCCTCTTAATAATTCAAATAAAATACCCATTGATTACTACTCAATATTAAACTTAAGCATAAGTATGCACACCATTGATCAGAATCCCACCATTTTTTTAACCCACATAGTCCCAAAAATGATCTAACCTAACTATCTCAACTCAATAAGTCTATAACTTACCACTTTCCCAAATCATAATGCACCAAATTTATATCTTGAGTTGACCCAACCTACCAAGATATCAACATGACTCAACTCAGCATCCACATGGAAAATATCTCACTTTTCATCACTTACTTGTGTATAAAACTCAATAATAATACTTAATTCTTTGGGGGAAGAAAACAAATTTATTTGATGTTTATTTATAGTCATGTTACTATTCTCCCCTCTATAATATCCACAAATAAAAAATGTGACACCCTTTGAATTAGTTCAGCCTTAGACAAGAGTGGTCTATTATCCAATTGGAGTTAGAAGGTAATCAAGGGGTTCCTCTTGAGTAACTCCCAGATATTCTCTTCATCATTCCATAATGCTTCTCCTTACTCTCAAGTATATTTAAAAGTAGTTTGATCCTTCCAAATAACAAGAAACTCATATCTCTCCCAATTTATGAAACCCATGTTATGCATATTTATAATCTTGATAACATCTCTACCAATTTTATCTAAGATGTTGGTTAGAGATCTAAGTTATTAATTTATGAATGAGTCCACTTTGTATTTATAGCATGGGGAAATCTATCTTACATATAATATAGGATGCACATGCCCATGATGGGGAAAATTCAAATAGTAGGTGAATTTCCAAATACAACCTATAATCTCATACAACCCATCCCATAAATGTATGAGAGCATTAATCATGACCTTTGAAGGTTTGAATTATTCTAGATCCATCCTCAATAACATCTTCTCACCAAATTTGTATTCCTACTCTATGCCACTGGATTATATAATTACCTTCATTATTTCTTATACCCTAGTCAAATTATGCCTAGTTGTGTCCTCTCTATCTTGAAAATATATTAATCACTCGATAGCTATTTGAAATTCCAAGGATAACCACTCAACACTATATACGATGGAAATAAATACTAGCCTATTGTAAATTTAAATGGTGAGTACCCATATACGAGGTATTATTTTGAAATTTAGTTTAACTGATATGCATATAACAACTTAGGTTAATTTGATTGTTTGGAATGCACATAGTGTCTCAAATAGTCCTCCAACATTGCATTAATTTTCTTTGTCTAGCCATCAGTATTTTGGTTATGATTTTTACTCATCAAAAACTTTGTTCCAACTAACCTAAATAGCTTAGTCAAAAATTTACATGTAAATTGAGAATCCTTTTATAAATTATGATGGAAGGAATAATATATTACTTAAACACATGGTGAAATAAGTATAGTATTTTATTTTATGCCCTGCATAGAACCTAACATGCAACAAATGTGGCATGCTTAATAAACCTATCAACAACAACCATGGTGTTTAACATTTCATTTATTAGGCATTTAATTTATAAAATACATGTTCACACTTTCCCATTGGTTCACTAGAACTAGAAGACTCTCAATAAGTCCACCTAGTGATCTTCTCATAGACTTGTCCTTTTGATAGATAAGGAAATTATGAGCATACTCATCAATGTCATTCCTCATATTTCAGCCATTATAACCTTCTTTCCAAAAGTGATAATTTTATATAATTTTATATATTTATTTCCCAAAAATATTCAAGGTACTCATGAAAAAAATACTTCTAAGGTTCCCCCACTTAGGACTGTATATCTGATCTAGTGTAAAAACCAACAATTCTTCTCAGTTACTAAACTTCCAAGTTTTTCCTACTTAGACTTGATTGACTAACATTGTTTCTTGTGTATCTTAGGTTAATTATTTTTTGATTTAATAAAACATCACTCATATGAGTGAAAATATACTCTCACAATTCATAAAAGTGGGGCTTTCTACTACTACTAAAATTTGAGGCTTCATATTGAGTGCATCTGAAATGACATTATTTTTACCTGGGTTGTAAACAATGTCCATGTTGAAATAAAATAGGAATACATTCCATATGGAATTCTTAGCATTAATATTTTATTTATTATTAAATAAATTAGGTAATACATTTTCTATCTTTATCACAAATGATGCATCCAATAAATAGTTCCTCTAAATTCTCAAATAATACACTATGATTGCCATCTCTTTTTTATATGTGGGTCTATTCCACTCCTTATCACACAACTTCCTTAACTCATTATATTATGACCCTGTTACATAAGGACACCACCAATGGATAAATCATATGCATTTGTTTGCATCTTTAATGGATTAAAAAAATATAATAGTGAAAGGACTAGCTCATATGTGAGTGTCTCCTTGAGCAGCTCTAATGTATTTTGAGTTTTCTCTATCCAACACCACTTCTTATCCCTATTTAAGAGGTCTATTATGGAGTTATAAAATTTTTAATATCCATCCAAAAAGCTTGTGGTAATTGGCTAGCCTAAAGAATTAATATTCCCTATTTACATTCTTTAGATGATTCTCAACTTGTATGCTACTAAATCAATGGAATATACTAATGCAAAAGTGAGAAACTAAAGGCATGTTATGATTTTTTTAAAACCATGATAAATAATTTTATTATTTAATTATTGAGTAAATCCTAAGAGATAATAATGTTATTATTAATTATCTTTCCTCTTCAGTTTCCCTCTTCCACACACAAAACATTTCAGATAACCAATTCATTTTTCACATGTGGAAATCCCCATGTACACTCACACTTATAAATTATTACATTATTTTTAATTTTAAAAATTTATCACCACTTGATGATTCACTTAGTATGAAAACATCATTCAATTTATATAAAATCAGAGTTGCCCTCTTGAATCTAATTTTCTTGAAAATACTAGAATTTTTAAGCAAGACTTAGAATTTGTCCTTAAGCATAACATATTTTATTTATATTAATTTCAAGGAACCTTAATGTTATGTTTTTTATTAATATGATGTCACTCCTATATTATGAGTAAGCATATATGCAATGGTTATTGTATTAAACATATTATAGACAATAAATGCCTACACAAGGGATATTATTGGCCAACTCTTGAAAAAGGCACCATTACTAAGAAGTTTAATATTTGTAAATTACATGATGATATTATTTAATCTCCTCCATATAATCTTAAAAAACTTTAATATCCTTTTCCATTCTCTATGTGGAGATTAAATCTAATTGGCAAGTTTAAATTATCCCAAAATGACCATGTTTTCATAATCACTAACAATATATACTTTACCAAATAGTTATAAGTGATGAATCTTTAAAAATTTAATGGTTTTATTATCTCCAAATTCATACTCAAACAAATGATTTTTCATTTTTTAATTATACACACCATAATATCCAATAATGGATTGAATTTATAAAAAATAAGGACATGAAGTAATGCTACTCAAAATTTAAAATTACCCACAAATTTTCCACTCATTATCATCCTTAGTGAAATGGTAAAGATGAATAAATAATAAATATACTTAAAAATATATTGTATAACAATATTAAAAATTCTAACTTTGATTTGTATATCAAACTTTATTCAACATTTTTGCTTACTGAATTAGTCTTTACATTATTACTAGGATTACTCCATTCTCTCTAGTCTATGCTTTTGAAGGAATCTTGCCACTAGAAGTGGAATTACCTTCATTGTTCATTTATCTTCATGAAAACATCCCAATTGAACATATCTAATAATATTATATTCACTCTTTATATATCCTTGTTGAGAGGCACATGATCACTCTCTAACATAGTTAATAATATAAAACATGTATTGCTAAGCAAAATAATATGAAAATAAAAGTTTTAAAATTTGATGTTGGTTATTTAATGTTGAAATTGGATTAAACCCACTAAAGAGAGTTTAAATATTACCAAAAGTGGTGGGTACCTCAACTTTGATTTTTCTATGAAACTTTATTCAACATTTTTACTTACTGAATTAGTCTTTACATTACTACGAGGATAACTCCATTCTCTCTAGTCTATGATTTTGAAGGCATATTACCACTAGAAGTGGAATTACCTTAATTTCACATTATCTTCATGAAAACATCCCCATTGAAGATATCTAATAATATTTTACACTCTTTAGATCTCCTTGTTAAGAGGCACATGATCACTCTCTAACATAGTTAATAATATTAAACATGTATTGCTAAGGCAAATAATATGAAAATAAAAGTTATAATATTTGATGTTGGTTATTTAATATTCAAATTGGATTACACCCACTAAAAGATTGTAAACATTAACAAAATTCATGGGGACCTCAACTTTGATTTGTAAATCAAACTTTATTCAACATTTTTGCTTACTGAATTAGTCTTTACATTACTACTAGGACAACTCCATTCTCTCTAGTCTATACTTTTGAAGGAATCTTACCACTAGAAGTAGAATTACCTTCATTGCTCATTTATCTTCATGAAAGCATCCAAATTAAAAATATCTAATAATATTGTATTCACACTTTATATCTCCTTGTTTAGAGGCACATGATCACTCACTAACATAATTAATAATATAGAACATGTATTGATAAGCAAAATAATATGAAAATAAAAGTTATAAAATTTGATGTTGGTTATTTAATTTTGAAATTGGATTAAACCCACTAAAAAGAGTGTAAATATTACCAAAAGTGGTGGGGACCTCAACTTCAATTTGTATATCAAACTTTATTCAACATTTTTTCTTACTAAATTAGTCTTTACATTACTACTAGGATAACTCCATTCTCTCTAGTCTATGCTTCTGAAGGCATCTTACCACTAGAAGTGGAATTACCTTCATTGTTAATTTATCTTAATGAAATAATCCCCATTGAATATATATAATAATATTTTATTCACTCTTTAGATCTTCTTGTTGAGAGGCACATGATCACTCTCTAACATAGTTGATGATATAAAACATGTATTACTAAGCAGAATAATATGAAATTAAAATTTATAAAATTTGATGTTGGTTATTTAATGTTTAAATTAGACTACAGCCACTAAAAGGAGTGTAAATATTAAAAAAAGTGGTAAGGCCCTTACTTTATCAAATTTGTTCTTAGACCAAGCTCTTATAGATTGTAAACTAGTGAAGGAAATATTTTAAAAGAGACAAACAATGGTCATTTTTTAAACAAATATTATGATTGATACTTATACTTCTTATTTTTCCTATTCTTCCATGAATTTAATCTTTTCTATTTATCTCTTGTTTGTTTACAATTAGTTTATTTTCATTTAAGCTAACATTTCTCACCAATTTTTATAATTATCTTTTGTTGTAACTTAGATTCATTTAAATAAACCTTTGGGTTTCTTATCATCTACCACAAATTCACCTCCAAGATCCTTCATCATCATTCTACACCCTTATTTTTCATATTCTCAACCATTATTTCCATGCCTATTATGTTTTCATTTATGTATTGCATGATAAGAACTTGGGGGAATAAAACCAATATTTCCTAAAAATTTCCTATACTTTGCCTTATTATCTTTTACTTTGGGATTCCTACACATTTGTGAAATTTTGTAGCCTTGTCACTACAATTATTGAACATGTATGAATCATTTTTTATAATTATATTTATGACTCCAAGATTTTAATTTTTTGACTTTCATGGTAAGACCCTAGGGAATACACTTAGGTCATCATCACAAGTACCCATCTCATATTATTACCTTTTTATAGTAATCCCATTCTTAGCCATTTTTAGGTGTTCTCTCAAAGAGATAAGGCAATATACAAGAGTGTTTTTTTTTATCTTAGATTCAATTATATTTTATTGTGGAAAAAATAATGCAGTTAATCAACATGTCTCTCATGCACATTTCACTCTCTCATTGTATCATCTCCATTTATAATATTTTTACAATTAAGGTAACCCATTAATTCTCATTAAAATATCTCTTTTATTATTTTCCACCTTATTTATGGCACACCAAGGTCAATTTTAAGATTGTAATCTATTCTAAAGTGAAAATCTAAGAGTATTTAAGCATATTAGTCTCTAGGTTATGCTCTTTAACATATAGGTCCAAATTCTTTGGTGTTAGTCATATTTAGCAGTAGGTCATTTTCATTGATTGGTTGGAAAAGACACCTTATCTAGAATGTGTTGGAAAGATGCTAATGGTGGGGTCCAAGTTCACATGCATGATGGCAAGGATTGATGTAAAAGTAAGATTACCATTCTAGCTATCTTTTGATGATTGTATGGACAACTGTATCTTGTTCATGATCTTCTTCTTCATGTATATGGTGGGGACCGTATCTTGCCACCCATCTGTATAGGTGTTCATTGTGTGTGGGCCTGATCTTTAATATCCATGTCCATAGGGGACGTTTGATTAATTCAGTAAACTGGTGGAAAAGAAATTCACTATTTAATCTTTCTATTATTATTACACCAGTGTTCTGATGATAGTTTGCTTGAAGGATTGTTGTGGAAGACGTTTTCAAGTCATGTCTTACTACATAAGATATCTGATTATACCTTGGATGTAGCCCTTCATGAAGGATTTGTTCTTGGACCAAGATATTTAAAGATGCAAATCCTTGATTGTGGATTCTGGTCAGATTGAAACTAGGAATGGGCTAGTGCGTTAGTGTAGCAGGTGGATTCCTACTGAGCCAATCTACTGTTATATTATTAGTATCTTCAATGTGCTCTATTGAGAAGTTAAATTGATATAAAAAATCTTGCCATCTACAATATTTATCGTGACCATCTTTTTGACCATGATCCTTTTCTCCAAAGGTCAAAAATCTAGTACAATCAATTTTTACAATGAAATGGGGCAAGTGCAATAGTTTTAACATAAACTTCTCTAAACACTTTTTTACAGCATAGATTTCTTTATCAAAAGAAATCCATTTAAGCACATCAGTACTAAAGACTCCACTGGATAACTCATAGACAAATTCTTTATTTTTATGTACACAAACAAGTACTCCTCCCCATGCAGTGTCGGAGGCATCAATATAGACTATCATTTGATCAGATTTTGGGACATATAATTTAGTAAGTAAGCTTACTTTGGATTTGATTTTGTGGATAGTTGTATGCTCTTCCTTCCATTTGAAAGCTTTCTTTTTCTGGAGAAGTTCTTGAAGAAGAAATATGTCTTCACCAGAGTTAGGATAAAAACTATTTAGATAATTCAATAATCTCAAAAAGGCTTGGAGCTTAGGTTTATCCCGAATGTCTAGAAAATTGATGACCTTTTCTTTGATATGTGGCTGAATTTTTAGTTTTGAATCTTGGATCACCATTCCAAGAAAGTTGCATTCAGTTTTGTATAACTGAATTTTTGTTTCTGATAAAACAATTCCTACATTTTGTGCCAATTCAAAGAACCTGGAGAGATGAGTAAAATGGTCAGAAAATGAATGAATGAAAATTAGGATGTCATCTATGTACACACACAGAAAGTTAGAAGTGCCTTAAAATATTTTATCCATATGGGCTTGATAAAATGCGGGGGCATTCATCAACCTGAAAGGCATCACTGTCCACTAGAAATGGATAAAAGGGCAACTGAATGTTGTCTTTTCTTTGTTAGCTTCTTTGACTCTGATTTGATAAAAGATAGATTTATAGTCGAACTAGGAGAAGTATTTACATGTTGCTACCTTCTCTAATAGATAGATTTTATTTAGAATAGGATATGTAAATGGCTGAGTAATGGCATTTAATGGTATCTAATTAATGACCATTCTTTTCTTTCCTCTCTTCTGCTCAGAATGTTTGTTAACCATAAATGCATAACAACAGTAAGGAGAAGTTGAGTTTTCAATAAAACCATTACTTTCCAATTCTTTGATCTATAGTTTCATATCTTTATAATCTTGTGTTGTTATTGGGATCCTTTTCTAAATTTTCATATGCTTACCTTTGATGATTTTGATATCCATCTTAGGCATAGATTTTAACCAAAACTACTGAGGGTTATCAGAACAGATAGTGGTCTTGATCTTTTCACCTATGTCTTAAATTTCAATAGGGATTATTATCTTAGGTATTTGAGTCATTAAACTAGGAAATTGTTTAGTGGCATAAATGAGGCAAGGTATCCTAAGCCTTTCATTTTCTATAGTAAACATGATACTCTTTGTGGTGGATCCATAAGGTGAGTATTTGTCTATAAAGGCACCACCTTGTAGGACATCTACATGCATCCTATCTAAGGCAAAGAAATTAGCATGGAAGATTTTATCTTATATCTGGAGGGTTTGCTGATGTTTATATTTCTTACAAATAAAACTATTCCCTTGGACATCTAGGCTCTTGTAAGCCATGAAATCATCAAATATCATCCAATCATGGATGAGTTGAGATTTAACAAAAGAGAGAGAAGCTCCTATGTCAATTTGGGCATCTACTAGTTTGCCATTAATTTCTAAAGTAATAAACTGGGCAAACTTTTCATTAATCATCTATGTTAGATAGGTTGGTTATGGAATTTCTAAGGGAGGAATGCTTGTACATACCAATTTTTGTCTCCTTGGATCCTAACAAGGGGTTGTTCAAGGTAGATGTCTTTTACTTCTTCTTCTTGGAGATTACTGCATTCAACTGGCCAGTAATCTTGATCTGAGTAGAAAGAACTTTCTACTTCTTCATCCTTTTCCTTTTCTTCTATGGGCAGTAATATATCCCATTATGGCTCTAATTTTGGTGCTAGTATTTCTCTTGAAGAATTGGTTCTGGTGAATTTGTTCTTGATCCAAGAGGCACTTGGCTTGAAAGACCTCTAGAATTACAAAGGAGGATGTTGAGGCCTTTACAACATTGGAGGTATTTTGGGCATTGAGGGTTGTTTCCCTCTAGTTGATCCTTCTCCTCTGGAGTATCATCGTGTCCTTGGTCTTTCATCTCATTATGTTACCTCATGGTGATGTCAAGACTGGGTTCCATATGCTTCATATGATAGTTGTGAATTATCATGATGCCAAGGTCAGTATTATGGACATTACATGTTGGTGAGTGGTTGTTCCAAGTCATCAGCTAATGACTCAAGAGCATCTGCATCTTCATTCTCTTCTGGATCTTCTATGGGGAGATCATCTAGAATTGGTTCATAGATGTCATCCTGTAGGTAGAGATCTTCATCAGAATCAATAATATCCCACCACACTGCTGCATTTGAAGTAAAGACAGATTTGACTGTAGGATTTTTCCAATGGCACTAGGGAGAAATATGACCAAGTTTGTGACAAATGTAGAAAATAGGTTGTTTGGATGGAGGATGAGCAGTGCGACATTTCTTGAGGAAGCAGTGAGGAGGAGCATAAGAGTGCTTGCAAGGAGAAGAATGAGGCTGAAAAGACAAATGTTTGTGTCAGTGTTGTTGGTGTTTGTGAGGCTGTATAAATGGTCAGCATCCAAAAGGGGATATTTCAAGAAAAGATGGAACAATCTGGGAAGCTTGATGCTTGGTGAGCTTTTGAATGGATTTAGTCTCAGAGACTAAACACATACCCTGTTGCTTAGTGAAATCAATGAGATCAGAGAGCGAGAGGTCTTCAAGAGTAAGGCTCTTAAGATAAATATAAGAAATTACCCTATCAATAAGATTATATGGTAATGCATGTAAAAATTTGATCTTAATTTCAATGGAAGAAAAGCTCTTAATTTTATATGCCAATTCTCTGAATTGTTTGGCAAAAGCATCAAATTGTTTTAAATCACAAAGCTCCATTTTGAGAAGCCATTTCTTTGATTCCAATTCATGATTTGCGACTGGAGGTGAAAACTCATTAATGAGTAAATGAAATAAAGTAGCTAGAGCATCAGGATGGTTATGGACTCTTTCAAAATGTTCTGCTTTGGTCATGGAATCACACCATTAGTTTACAATACCCCAAAAGAATTTAGAAGCAAAATTAGTAGTACCTACTAGATCTAAATGAGAATTGATGGTAATGACTCTCATGGAGTTGCACCATGCTGAAATCTCATTTAAGGGATTTAAAAAATCATCAATATTAAGGTACCAAGGCTGTAATTGGACACGTGTCTACTACATGAGAGTAGTATTAGGATGCTTTTTGCTAGGCTTAAAATTTGGACTGAGATCTATATTGCAGGTTAAGTGCTTAGTAGAATATTTTGCCTGTTGATCCTATTTAGAAAGCCATTCAAGACTTTCATCTAAAACTACTAACTTGGAATCAATAGAAGACAAATGTCTTTGTATATTTGTACATAGAGTATTAGTATTGTGTATACTATCTTTAATGTACAAAACATCTCTGCAGAGATCATCAAAATTCTCTAACAGATGAGAGTTGAACCTTGAAGTATAATTCCTATGTTTAAACTCATTAGAAGGTTCAATATCTCCTTGATAAGCAACAAGAAAGTATTGTACTATACCTATAGGCTGCTTATAGATTCCTCTATGAGGTGGCCACCTTCCACCTTTATACAGAGTTACTTTATTATTTGTATAAAATTCTAGGCTATCTTTTCTAGGAAGATTCATCATTGTACAAGGTAATTGATCTTTTGGATCAAGTCCTTGGTTGATTTCTTCATCTTCAATCAGAATATGACCTATCTTTATAGCTATGTGAAAAAGAAGAAGTTGATGGTCTGGAAGGATAAAGAATATAAGAATTTATAGACAAAGATCTTGGAAGGATATTCACAGTTCTACCATCACTTTTATGTACTGAGGCTTGACGTTTCATCTTAGGGGAGACATTTTTCAACCAGTCAAGTTTCCAATTAGAAGGTATCTCACTGGATTCTATATGACCTTTTTGAATTTGGATAGTACCACTAAGTCATCTAGCATATGGCAAATTTTATAGGATCTTTGGATGGTTTGTATTAGTCATGTTGTATACTATAGAAATATTAATAGAGGCATACTTAAATTCACCAAACATTTCTAAGCCAAAAAGGGAGGTGAATAAACCCCAACAATCTAAAGAACCAAACTTAACTTCTTTACATCCTTTATCATGGAATACGATAGAGAGGTTAGGACAAAACTCAAAACAAATAACTTCTTCATTTAAATGGCCAAGACTTGATAATTGATAGGCATGTTTGAAACTTACTTGGCATCTATCACACAGTGCTAAATATATCACAGGCTTAATATTACCAGGAATCAATGGAGTTATTTGGATCCTTATAAGACCAAAATGTACAAATTTTACATCTTCATGTGACCTGATATAATTGACTTCAGGTTCTGGCAATAAAGATAGTAAATTTGTTTGAAAATTGCGTTTGGGCTTATAACTGAGAGTCAACTCGATAGACTTGATTCTAGGCTTGAAAAATGACAAATAGGTAGATTTGTACACAAATTTTGATTTTAAAAGTTCAAACTTCTTATATACCTATGAAGCTTTAATAGCCAGAGGTTTGTACAGGCTATTTTCTTTTTTTAGGTTTTCTTCAGTGATTTCAATATCTGGACAGTTAGATAGCTATTCTGGAACAAAAGGAGGGAGTTCATACATTCCTTCTAGTTTAGATTCATTCATGATTTCTACTATGGATGATGTCTAGATTTTACCAAATTCCATGGTAAGATATTGAGGTTCTGGTAAGTGAGAAAATTTTGAGAAGGGAAATAGGGATGCAGAGAAAAAAGGGCCTATGACAATTTTAAAATAGCCAGGGACTTGATGCAATAACTTTCCCAAATAATTTTTCAAATCAGAGAAACTCAAAATTCAAAATAAGAAATTCTTATAGAGTATTCTAGTAGAAGAGATCTTCTAATAAGAAATTCTTAAAGACTATTCTAGTAGAAGATATCTTTTATACCAATTTTTTATGACTCGTCAGTAGACGCTTCCTTCTTTAGCACTCTTCTTTGTATAAAACCCGTGATAGTAGGCAGGGGCCGAATGGCTATGGCTTCACAATATTAACAAACCAAATTTTCTTTACAAACACTTGTTTTAATTTTTGATTCTCAGGATCATTCAAAAAGGGCAAGAGAAGAGCATACTCTTGAAAACAAGGCTACTAGATTTCTAATAAAAGCTTAGAAAGTTTTTGATGATAACTCTATGGAGGAGAGGTTTATTTATAGCATTTTGGGAGGTCTTGCCTGGAATCTTTACCAAGGCGGTGCCATGTCCCATCATACACTAAAAGTTAGGCTACAGTGAGATGCTATTGGAGGCACTGGATGAGGATGTCTAGCTTTGTGGGTCCAGCATTTCTTCCACTTCAGTTAGCAAGTCATTTTCACTGATTGGTTAGAAAAGACACCTTATCTAGAATGTACTAGAAAGATGCCAATGGTGGGGTCCAGCTTCACATGCGTGATTGTGAAGATTGATGTAGAAGTAAGATTCCCATTTCATCTATCTTTTGATGATCATATGGACAACTGCATCTTTTTCATGATCTTCTTCTTCATGTATATGATGGGGACCATATCTTGCCACCCATCTATATAGGTGTTCATTGTGTGTGGACCTAATCTTTACCATCCATGTCCATAAGGGACGTTTGACTAATTCAATAAATTGGTTGAAAATAAATTCACTGTTTAATCTTTCTATTATTATTACACCAGTGTTTTGATGATAGTTTGCTTGAAGGTTTGCTGTGGAAGACATTTGTAAGTCATGTCCTGCTGCATAAGATATCTGAGTATACCTTGGATGTATCCCTTCACTAAGGATTTATTCTTGGACTAAGATATTTAAAGATTTAAATCCTTGATTGTAGATTCTAGTCAGATTGAAACCAAGAATGGGCTGGTGCATTAGTGTAGCAGGTCGATTCCTACTGAGCCAATCTATTGTTATATTATCAGTACATTTAATGTGCTCTATTGAAAAGTTAAACTGATGGATAAAATCTTTCCATCTACAATATTTACCGCGACCATCTTTCTGACCATGATCCTTTTCTCTAAAGGTCAAAAATCTAATACAATTGGTTTTTACAATGAAATGGGGCAAGTGCAATAGTTTTAACATAAACTTCTCTAAACACTTTTTTACAACATCGATTTCTTTATCAAAAGAAATCCATTTAAGCACATTAGTACTAAAGACTCCACTAGAGAATTCACAGACAAATTCTTTATTGTTATGTACATAAACAAGTACTCCTCCACATGCAGTTTTGGAGGCATTAGTATAGACTATCATTTGATCAAATTTTGGGACATATAATTCAGGAAGTAAACTAACTTGGATTTGATTTTGTGGATAGATGTTGTATGCTCTTCCTTCCATTTGAAAGCTTTCCTTTTTTGGAGAAGTTATTGAATAATAAATCTATCTTCACCAAAGTTAGGATAAAAACTATTTAGATAATTCAATAATCCCAAAAAGGCTTGGAGCTTAGGTTTATCCAGAATGTCTGGAAAACTAATGACCTTTTCTTTGATATGTGGTTGAATTTATAGTTTTGAATCTTGGATCACCATTCCAATAAAGTTGCACTCAGTTTTGCATAACTAGATTTTTGTTTCTAATAAAATAATTCCTACATTTTGTGCCAATTCAAAAAACCTGGAGAGATGAGTAAAATGGTCAGAAAGTGAATGACTAAAAATTAGGATGTCATCTATGTACACACACAAAAAGTTAGAAGTGCCTTGAAATATTTTATCCATATGGGCTTGATAAAATGTGGGGGCATTCATCAACCCGAAAGGCATCACTATCCACTTGAAATGGCTGAAAGGGCAGCTGAATGCTGTCTTTTCTCTGTCAGCTTCTTTGACTCTGATTTGATAAAATCCAGATTTATAGTTGAACTAGGAGAAGTATTTACATGTAGCTACCTTCTCTAATAGATAGCTTTTATCTAGAATAGGATATGGAAATGGCTGAGTAATGGAATTTAATGGTCTATAATTAATAGCCATTTTTTTCTTTCCTCTCTTCTGCTTAGAATGTTTGTTAACCATAAATACATAATAGTAGTAAGGAGAAATTGATTTTTTAATAAAACCATTACTTTCCAATTTTTTGATCTGTAGTTCCATATCTTTATAATATTGTGTGGGTATTGGCATCCTTTTCCTAGTTTTCATATGCTTACCTTTGATGATTTTGATATCCATCTCAGGCATAGATTTTAACCAAAATTGTTGAGGGTTATCAAAACAGATAGTGGTCTTGATCTTTTCACCTATGTCTTGAATTTCAATAGGGATTATTATCTCCAGTATTTGAGTCATTGAACTAGGAAATGGTTCAGTGGCATAAATGAGGTGAGGTATCCTAAGCCTTTCATTTTCTATAGTAAACATGATACTCTCTGTGGTGGATCCATAAGGTGAGTATATGTCTATAAAGGCACCACCTAGTAGGATATCTACATGCATCCTATCTAAGGCAAAGAAATTAGCATGGAAGATTTTATCTTGTATCCAAAGGGTTTGTTGATGTTTATATTTATTACAAATGAAACTATTCCCTTGGACATCTAGGCTCTTGTAAGCCATGGAATCATCAAATATCTTTCAATCATGGATGAGTTGAGATTTAGAAAAAGAGAGAGAATCTCCTATGTCAATTTGGGCATCTACTAGTTTGTCATTAATTTCTAAAGTAATAAACTGGGTAAACTTTCCATTAATCAACTATGTTGGATAGGCTAGTTATGGAATTTCTAAGGGAGGAATGCTTGTACATACCAATTTTTGTCTCCCTATATCCTAAAAAAGGGGTTGTTCAAGGTAGATGTCTTCTGTTTCTTACTCTGCTTCTTCTTCTTGGAGATTACTGCATTCACCTAGATAGTAATCTTGACCTAAGTAGAAAGAACTTTCTATTTCTTTATCCTTTTCCTTTTCTTCTATGGGCAGTAATATATCCCATTGTGGCTCTAATTTTGGTGCTAGTATTTCTCTTGGAGAATCGGTGATGGTGAATTTATTCTTGATCCAAGAGGTACTTGGATTGAAAGAGCTCTAGAATTGCAAAGGAGGATGTTGAGGCCTTTGTAACATTGGAGGTATTCTTGGCATTGATGGTTTTTTCCCTCTGGTTGATCCTTCTGCTCTAGAGTATCGTCATGTCCTTTGTCTTTCATCTCAGTTTGGTACCTCATGGTGATGTCAAGACTAGGTTCCATGTGCTTCATATGATAGCTGTGAATTGTCATGATGCTGAGGTCAGTACCATGGGTGTTGCATGTTGGTGAGCGGTTGTTCCAAATCATTGGCTAATGACTCGAGAGCATTTGCATCTACATAATCTTCTAGATCTTCTTTTGGGAGATCATCTAGAATTAGTTCATAGATGTCATCCTGTAGGTAGAGATATTCATCAGAATCAATGATATCCCACTAGGCTGTTGTGTTTGAAGTAAATACAACTTTGACTAAAATATTTTTGCAATGGCACTAGGGAGCAATATGACCAAGTTTGTGACAAATGTAGAAAATAGGTTATTTGGATGGAGGATGATCAGTGCGACATTTCTTGAGGAAACAGTGAGGAGGAGCATAAGAGTGCTTGTGAGGAAAAGAATGATGCCAAAAAGACAAATGTTTGCATTGGTGCTATTGGTGTTTGTGAGGCTGTAATTAGACTTGTGTCTATTACATGAGAGTAGTATTGGGATGCTTTTTGTTGGGCTTGAAATTAGGATCGAGATCTATATTGCAGGTTAAGTTTTTAGTAGAGGATTCTGCCTGTTGATCCTATTTAGAAAGCCATTCAAGACTTTCATATAAAGCTACTAACTTGGAATAAATGGAAGAAAAATGTCTTTGCATATTTATACAGAGAGTATTAGTATTGTCTGTACTATCTTTAATGTATAAAACATCTCTGCAGAGATCATCAAAATTCTCGGATAGATGAGAGTTTAACCTTGAAGTATAATTCCTATGTTTAAACTCATTGGAAGGTTCAATATCTCCTTGATAAGCAGTAGAAAATTATTTTAGTGTACCTACAGGTTGCTTATAGATTCCTTTATGAGGTGGCCACCTTCCACCTTTATACAAAGTTACTTTATTTTCTGTATAAAATTCTAGGCTTTCTTTTCTAGGAAGATTCATCATTGTACAAGGTAATTGATCTTTTAGATCAAGTCCTTAGTTGATTTATTCATCTTCAATTATAATATGACCTATTTTTACAGCTCTATGAGAAGAAGGGGTTGATGGTCTGGAAGAAGAAAGAATAGAAGAATTTACAGACAAAGATCTTGGAAGGATATTCACAGTTCTACCATCACTTTTATGTACTGAGGCTTGACCTTTCATCTTAGGAGAGACATTTTTAAACCAATCAAGTTTCCAATTAGAAGGTATCTCAATGGATTCTATATGACCTTTCTAAAGTTGGATAGTACCACTAAGCCGTCTAGCATATGGCATATTTTATAAGATCTTTGGATGGTTCGTATCAGTCATGTTGTATACTAAAAAAATATTAATAGAGGCATCTTTAAATTCATCAAACATTTCTAAGCCAAAAAGGGAGGTGAATAAACCCCAATAATCTAAAGAACCAAACTTAACTTATTTACATCCTTTATCGCAAACTGTGACAAAGAGGTTAGGACAATCAAAACAAATAACTTCTTCATTTAAATGGCCAAGACTTGATAATTGAAAGGCATGTCTAAAAATTACTTGACGTCTATCAAATAGTGCTAAATATATTATAGGCTTAATATTACCAAGAATCAATGGAGTTATTTGGATCCTTATAAGACTAAAATGTACAACTTTTACATCTTCATGTGACCTGATATAATTGATTTCAGGTTCTGGTAATAAAGATAGTAAATTTGTTTAAAAATTGTGTTTGGGCTTATAACTGAGAGTCAACTCGACAGACTTGATTCTAGGCTTGATAAATGAAAAATAGGTATATTTGTACATAAATTTTGATTTTAAAAGTTTAGACTTCTTATATACCTGTGAAGCTTTAATAGCGGGAGGTTTGTACATAATATTTTCTTTTTCTAGGTTTTCTTCAGTGATTTCAATATCTGGACAATCAGATAGTTGTTCTGGAACAAAAGGAGGGAGTTCATACATTCCTTCTAGTTTAGATTCATTCATGATTTCCACTGTGGATGATGTCTATATTTTACCAAATTCTATGATAAGAGATTGAGGTTCTGATAAGCGAGAAATTTTTGAGAAGAGAAATAGGGATGCAGAGAAAAAAGGGCCTATGATAATTTTAAAATGGCTAGGGACTCGATGCAATAACTTTCCCAAAGAATTTTTCAAAGCAGAGAAACTCAAAAGTCAAAACAAGAAATTATTACAAACTATTCTAGTAGAAGATATCTTTTATGGAAAATCATTGTGGCTCTGATACCAATTTTTTATATTGATCTTAAGAGCCTTACTATTGAATACCTCTCGCTCTCCAATGTCATTGATTTCACTAAGCAATAGGCTATGTGTTTAGTCTCTGAGACTAAATCCATTCAAAAGCTCACCAAGCATCAAGCTTCCCAGATTGCTCCAACTTTTCTTGAAATATCCCCTTTTGGATGCCAACCATTTGTACAGCCTCACAAACACCAACAGTACCGATGCAAACATTTTTCTTTTTGGCATCATTCTTTTCCTTGAAAGCACTTTTATGCTTCTCCTCACTGTTTCCTCAAGAAATGTTGCACTGCTCATCCTCCATCCAAACAACCTATTTGCTACATTTATCACAAACCTGGTCATATTGCTCCCTAATGCCATTGAAAAAATCCTACAGTCAAAGCTGTCTTTGCTTTAAATGCAGTAGCATGGTGGGATATCATTGATTCTAATGAATATCTCTACCTACAGGATGACATCTATGAACCAATTCTAGATGATCTCCCTAGAGAAGATCTAAAAGATAATAAAGATGCAGATGTTCTCGAGTCATTAGCCGATGACTTGCAACAACTTCTCACCAACATGCAATGCCCATGGTACTGACCTTGACATCATGATAATTCACATCTATCATATGAAGCACATGGAACCTGGTCTCGACATCACCATGAGGTATCAAAATGAGATGAAAGACCAAGGACATGAGGATACTCCAGAGGAGAAGGATCAACCAGAGGGAAACAAAACTTAATGCCCAGAATACCTCCAATGTTGTAAAGGCCTCAACATCCTCCTTTGTAATTCCAGAGCTCTTTCAACCCTAGTACCTCTTAGATCAAGAATAAATTCACCAGCACTGATTCTCCAAGAGAAATACCAGCACCAAAATTAGAGCCACAATGGGATATATTATTGTGCACAGAAGAAAAGGAAAAGGATGAAGAAGTAGAAATTTCTTTCTACTTAGATCAAGATTACTGTCTAGGTGAATGCAGTAATCTCCAAGAAGAAGAAGTAGAGGAAGAAACATAAGACATCTACCTTGAACAACCCCTTATTCAAGATCCAGGGAGACAAAAATTGGTATGTACAAGCATTCCTCCCTTAGAAATTCCACAACTAGCCTATCTAACACAACTGATTAATGGAAAGTTTGCCCAATTTATTACTTTAGAAATTAATGGCAGACTAGTATATGCCCAAATTGACATAGGAGCTTCTCTCTCTTTTGCTAAATCTCAACTCATCCATGATTGGAAGATATGGGATGATTCCATGGCTTACAAGAGCCTAGATGTCCAAGGGAATAGTTTCATTTGTAATAAATATAAACATCAGCAAACCCTCTAGATACAAGATAAAATCTTCCATGCTGATTTCTTTTCCTTAGATAGGATGCCTGTAGATATCCTAATAGGTGGTGCCTTTATAGACATATACTCACCTTATGAATCCACCACAAAGAGTATCATGTTTACTATAGAAAATGAAAGGCTTAGGATACATCACCTCATTTGTGCCACTAAACCATTTCCTAGTTCAATGACTCAAATACTTGAGATAATAATCCCTACTGAAATTCAAGACATAGGTGAAAAGATAAAGACCACTATCTATTCTGATAACCCTCAACAGTTTTAGTTAAAATATATGCCTGAGATGGATATCAAAATCATTGAAGGTAAGCATATGAAAATTGGGAAAAGGATCCCAGTACCCAAACAAGATTATAAAGATATGGAACTAAAGATCAAAGAATTGGAAAGTAATGGTTTTATTGAAAAATCAACTTCTCTTTACTATTGTTATGCATTTATGGTTAACAAACATTATGCACAGAAGAGAGGAAAGAAAAGATTGGTTATTAATTATAGACCATTAAATGCCATTACTCAGCCATTTCCATATCCTATTCCAGATAAAAGCTATCTATTGGAGAAGGTAGCAACATGTAAATACTTCTCCCAATTTGACTGTAAATTTGGCTTTTATCAAATCAGAGTCAAAGAAGCTGATAGAGAAAAGACATCATTCAGATGCCCTTTCGGCCATTTCTAGTGGACAGTGATGCCTTTCGGGTTGATGAATGCCCCCTCATTTTATCAAGCCCATATGGATAAAATATTTCAAGGGACTTCTAACTTTATGTGTGTGTACATAGATGACATCCTAATTTTTAGTCATTCACTTTCTGACCATTTTACTCATCTCTCCAGGTTCTTTGAATTGGCACAAAATGTAGGAATTGTTTTATCAGAAACAAAAATTCAGTTATGTAAAGCTGAATGCAACTTTCTTGGAATGGTGATCCAAGATTCAAAACTACAAATTTAGCCACATATGAAAGAAAAGGTCATTAGTTTTCCAGACATTCTGGATAAACCTAAGCTCCAAGCCTTTTTGGGATTATTGAATTATCTAAACAATTTTTATCCTAACTCTGGTGAAGACATATTTCTTCTTCAAGAACTCCAAAAAAAGAAAGCTTTCAAATGGAAGGAAGAACATACAATAGTTATCTGCAAAATCAAATCCAAAGTAATCTTACTTCCTGAATTATATGTCCCAAAATCTAATCAAATGATAGTCTATACTGATGCCTCTGAGACTGCATGGGGAGGAGTACTTATTTGTGTACATAACAATAAAGAATTTGTCTGTGAATTCTCCAGTGGAGTCTTTAGTATTGATGTGCTTAAATAGATTTCTTATGATAAAGAAATCTATGCTATAAAAAAGTGTTTAGAGAAGTTTATGTTAAAACTATTGCACTTGCCCCATTTCATTGTAAAAACTTATTGTACTAGATTTCTGACCTTTAGAGAAAAGGATCATGGTCAAAAAGATGGTCGCGGTAAATATTGTAGATGGCAAGGTTTTTTCCATCAATTTAACTTCTCAATAGAGCACATTAAAGGTACTGATAATATAACAATAGATTGGCTCATTAGGAATCCACCTGCTACACTAATGCACCAACCCATTCCTAGTTTCAATCTGACCAAAATCTTTAATCAAGGATTTGCATCTTTCAATATCTTGGTCCAAGAACAAATCCTTCATGAAGGGCTACATCCAAGGTATACTCAGATATCTTATATAGCAGGATAGGACTTGCAAATGTCTTCCGCAGCAATCCTTCAAGCAAACCGTCATCAAAATGTTGGTGTAATAATAATAGAAAGATTAAACAATGAATTTATTTTCCACCAGTTTACTGAATTACTCAAACGTCCCCTATGGACATGGATGGTAAAGATCAGGTCCACACACAATGAACACCTATATAGATGGGTGGCAAGATACAGTCCCCACCGTATACATGAAGAAGAAGATCATGAACAAGATATAGTTGTCCATATGATCATAAAAAGATAGCTGGAATGGGAATCTTACTTCTACATCAATCCTTGCCATCACGCATGTGAAGCTGGACCCCACCATTGACATCTTTCTAACACATTCTAGATAAGGTGTCTTTTCTAACCAATCAATGAAAATGACCTGCTAAATGAAGCGGAAGCAATGTTGGACCCACAAATCTAGACATCCTCATCCAACTCCTCTAATAGCATCTCACTGTAGCCTAATTTTTACACTGTAAAGTATGATGGGACATGACACTGACTTGGAAAAGATTCCAGGCAAGACCTCCCAAAATGCTATAAATAAACCTCTCCTCCATAGATTTATCATCAAAAAATTTCTAAGCTTCTATTAGAAATTTAGTAGCCTTGTTTTCAAGAGTATGCTCTTCTCTTGTGCTTTTTGAAGGATCCAAAGAATCAAAAATTAAAACAAGTGTTTGTAAAGAAATTTTGGTTTGTTAATATTGTGAAGCTATAGCCATTCGGGCCCTGCCTATTTTCGTGGGTTTTCTACAAAGAAGAGACATTATTGTTCTTATGAATACATATGGAGGAGGAAAATATAAAAATATGAAAATTTTAGAAGCTAAGATATCAAATAAAATTTAAAAAACATTTTCAAAAAGAAATATATCCTTCAAAAGTCATATCACACAAAAAGATGTGATCATAACATTAACATGCTCCCCATATCTTAGTTGAAACTCAAACTCCATATTTGGCCTTATGATATATTTGAGATCTATTGGGGTGTGATGAAACAATAAATTAGGATTGGATTACTCATATATATAATTAGTGTCACCTATTTTATCTCAAAAGTCCCCAAGCCCTATAATATACTAATGACTCTATAAATGGTATTGGGTCATTTATGATCCATGGTTGTATTTAATTAATTAATTAATTAATTTAATAAACTTAGGTAATTCATCTCACTAAGAGACACCACTGATATATTTGGTAATAATAAATTATCATACATTATTTTTAATTTAGATATATGGTACTTTGGTGCTTATGTCCTATAGTAATGGACTTATAACTTACCATTTTCTATTTTTCTATTTTATGTACCTCATTTGAGAAGTTAAAAATTATTTTAATATCTTGATTGACTTTAAAACATATATGGTTTATATTCCTCTTGTGCATAGGGCCAACTATTGTATCAAAGCTTTACCATTTTGGGAGGCATTTGTTCAAGGAAGTATAAGGTGGGGAAGGGTGTTCAAATTTCCATGAATGTTTGAAGGTAAAATATTATATATACATATAATCAAAATTTTAAGATCCAATCCAATCCTAGATCTATCCAAAATCTAATCCAAAATATGTAATTTGGAGACCAGAATGTAACTAGTGCACTGTACAACATGGTTCGTTATCCTAGCCAATATGAAACTGTTTTAGAGAATGTCACTACTTCTAGTTTGATTGTTTATGAATACCTTAGAATAATTGATATGTTTTATAGGTAGAAATCATATTTTTAAATATAATTTAGACTATGTTTCATAATGTCATTACAAAGCTAAGGATTGATTGCATGTTCTAATCTCTTTCTAAATTATTTTTATAGTAGAGTTTGAATTCTCTGAGTGCTCGATGACATTATGAAAACCTAAAATTAGGTGCAAAATTTAAATTAGATCCCACTAAATGATAATCCAACATATTTAGTGAGATACACCAAATGATTTTACATGGAAAGTAAATAAGAAGGTGAAACATTTTTACTTGTTTAATTTTTTTTTAATAAAAAAATCAACAACTTTTGGTTATATTGAAAATTCTCCCTATTGATTTCAATATTTTTTATAGGAAATTTGTTATTATAGGTATTAAAAAAATATAAAATGAGGAGAGGTCAAGGGTTCAAAACCCATTGAACGTATGTTTTTGGTAACATTTTTTTTGACTTTATATGAACATATAATGAAGAGAAATTTTAAAGATATAAGGGTGTAAGGTGTAATTAATTTTTGACAAGTCCCATAATCATAAATTATAATTATCAAAATCTATTTGGTGGGTAAAGGAAAAAACCCAATAGCATTCCTTTTTTCTTGACACAATTATTATTTTTTAGTACCGTGGCTTAAATTATCAATTTGATCTCTAAAATAGCCAATTAACATCTAAAACTACAAGGAATGAAGCTTACACTTGGAAAAAATGTTTATTTTTAATGACTTGTGGTAAATAATAGAAAAAGAAACCACACAACCCACTGAGGTGACCAAATTTGTTGAATACCAAAAACATGACAAATATACACTCACACTACTAAAATAATCATGGATTGCATAGGTGATTATTGGCATTGAATCTGTTAAATATGACGGATGGAAATCATTAAAGAAATTGTATCACAAACAACATACATACAATAATATTGACTTTTTGATGAAAATTTTAACAATGAATTAGCTAATGATGATGTTTCTAAATATCTTTCTCAGATGAAAACATTGAAACAAGATTACTACATGATAGGTGGAAAAATCAATGATGACATGTTTATTTGCATCACACTAAATCTAATCTCAGTTCTAGATATACAAAATTTGTTGAAATGTTTCAGCTTATTGATAATATTAATGGATCAACATTTGACTCTATTTATGAATTGTTGACTCAGCATGAGGGCCAATTTACAAATAAAAAGAGTATGCCTATTAAATAAACTCATTATAAAAAAAGCCAAGTCACATCATAAACATCATCATCATGTCTAGAGGTATTTTAAGAAGCATTCATTGAAACACTCTTTGATACATTGTCCAAGATACTCTCCACATCATTCTAGATAGTCTCTACAACATTCTCATCATCACTCTCTAGGATCTTCAAAATGCAAACATCACCATAGGCATTCTTGTCACTCTAGTGGTTCTTCTATTGATTCAGCTTCTTATATATCTCATCAGCATAAGAAAGAGCCATTATTTTTCAAATATGGTTGTATTAGACATATTATAGATATATTTCCTTCTCGATGACCCCTCTCTCCACAAATAAAAGAGATAAAGTAAATTATGTAGATCATTCTTGTGGTAGATCTTTTGGTCACTCCATCTATTTAGGTTATTCTAATACTTCTTCTGATTAGGAGGTGTCACATATTTTAAAGGTTTATGGTCTAAATGGAACTAAAAACTTGATATGAGTCATCAATGATTCACCCATATTATGTCAGCTACTAGGCTCAAGACATGGATATGTTGTAGTAACATTTTTTGGCATGTGTTCTTGCTTTCTTCTAGTTTTGGAATTATATACTTGATATTCATGAGATGGAGTAAACATGATTTTTTTTTTCTTGAATCATGGATTCTCACCTCTCGGCTAATGGGGGAGAAGATATATCATTGGTAGGTCTTTGATCAGTCCTTAATAATAACATGAGTTGATAGAAATTTCTAGCACTAGTAGTCTTGGTAAAATGTCATCAATATTTGTTGGGCATTATAGGTTGGTCACTTGGATGAGATTCTGGGTGGAGCCTTATGTGGATTAATGTAGTTGGACATGATTTGATTATGTTCTACTAAAGTACGATATGATGATCACAAGGGATGAACATTCCTGGATCATGTTTATTAAATTGTTATGCCATAACTTATAGGGTGGGATTCTTTATAGAAAAACATCATCTTTTATTAGTACCATGAGGTATATTAAACTAGTTTTAGTTGCCTCAAATTTTATTTGATGAATTCAGAGTGATTGCTCTAGTTCTTTCATCTTCTAAACCCCTTTGGATCAAGGGGAGTTTGTTTGGTCATTTATGAACCACTATTATATTTAATTTGTTTATTTATTTGTTTAATAAACTCAAGGTATGCATCTCACTAGGAGACACCCCTATTATGTTTAGTAATAATAAATTACCATACATTATGTTTAATTTATGTTTCTAGGACTTTAGTGGTTATGTCCCGTAGTAATGGACTTATAACTTACCATTTGCTCTTCTTATATTATATTACCTCATTTGAGAATATAACAATGATTTTACATGAATTTATAAATTTTAATCATATATGGTTTATATTCCTCTTGTGCATAGGGCCAAAAAAGGGCCATGAAGACTAGGGAACACATTGTGGGAAGGTAAGATAATTTTTAAATTTTGTCTATTATCCTTCATGGGATGATATTTATACTTCACTAGTTATTCCATGTTTTATGCTTGATGGGTTGGGTTTTCTAAGGACATTGAATTTGAAAATTCTTAGTCTTTCCAAAATTATTAGAGTGTTTTTTTATAAATAACATTTTTTTTCCTCCATGACACCTTATTTTCCCTCTTTCCATTATTTCCCTTTGAAAAATATAGTTTTTCCCAAATCTCTCCTCTCTTCTTTATATTACTTTTGATGCAGGTGCATGCTTGTAAGTAATCTTATTGTATTTGTTTTGGTATTTAAGAGGTTTAGGAGGTTGTGTTAGGTCAATAATAATCCTTGTACAAGATTCAATTATCATTTATAATCCATTTGGAGGGGTTCTTAACTTTCCTATCAAAATGAGCATTTCAAAATTTTGAAATTGTTATTGATAGTATTAAATATTTTGTGCTCGTTTTGAAGGTATTGGTCCTATGGTAAGGGTTATCTATGGTTTAGTACTATTTCCTAAGTGTCTTTTAACAATTTAATCAATATATAACTATCATAAAACCAATTAAGATATATTTAGCATAGGATAAAGGTTAAATCAGGAATTTTCTAAGTGGAATCATGACTATTGAGAGATTCTTGTGATCTAAAACAAGAAAAAAACAAGTTTAGATAGGTTTTAACATGTGATAAGGCTTGAAACCCAAGGAAAGAGAAAAATAACACTTGAATAACTGAAGTAAAGGCTCAATTATCAAGTTTTTTTTATGGAAGGTATGTCATAATGAGTTAAGGTTTATGTACTAGTCCAAAAGAGATTTGAATAAAATAATATTTGGTCATAATTTATATTGAATATAAAACATATAATAATGAAAATGAATGTCTTAATTATTTTTAAATCTTGTTTCACACTTTTATGATGATGTTTTAAGTTATAAAGGTCTAAAAATATAGATTGCGGGGTTCTACAGTCTAAACACAAGGTTACAGTCAGGAAAAGTAAAACTTTATCAAGTTTTATGATTGTTTAAGGTTAGATTTCAAGTATTAGATCAAGCATGTTTTAAGTAATTTTTAATCTTTAAATCTCCAAAATATTCCTATAAATCTAAAATTTTAATCAAATTTTATTTCTCAGTCTGTGAGTAGACTATAAACCCTAAAATAATGTTTTTTAGGACAAAAACCTCTATAACGGGAGATTTAACCATAGAAAGTTAATTAAAATATGTAGAAAACTATGTTAGGGTAATAGATAAATTATAAAAGTATTTTTATTATTTATGGATCCCTAAAATTAAATATATACATGAATGAGTGTGAAATACTTATAATTAGGCCTAAACATGGCTCAATATATAATTTTCTTAGATTTTCTTAAGACTTCAAGTTGGAAAAGAATGTATAAGTTGTGTCTTTATATTCATACTATTCCAGTTCATTCATAAAGTCACTTTATTATTCTTAATGTCTAGGTTTTATTCTAATAGAGTTGTAAATTACAAGACAAACCTATAAGAAAGGCTACAAGCCTATCAAAGACACGATAGTCAATTACATATTTTAGGCCTTTGAGACTTTAAGAGACCTCCCTTACACCATAGTTGTATCATAGGTAGTCTTAGGTTGTATAAAGGCTGAAAATATCTCAATACAATCATAAAAAATAATACAATAAATGTTTGATAAGATGGCATCAAGAGTAAGAAGTAATGCAAGACATAGGAAACAACCTACTCATGCAGTATTGCTTGAGGAAATGAGAAACATTTAAGCTAGGTTGAAAGCCATAGAAATTGAAAAAATAATAAGAATTGAGATGGGATATATCAGTGATAGATAAGAGGAAGATCCTATAGAAGAAGGGTTAGAACAAGAATAAGAAAGAGAAGAAAGAACATAAGATAGATTGATCAAAGTAGTCATGGGGGTTAGATCTAGCCCTAAGTTAGAGGTACCTATGTATGAAGGTTTATTGAATGTGGATTAATTTTTTATTTTTTTATTAGTTTTATGTAAAAATAATTTGAGTATGTAGGTATATATAATGATAAAAAGGTGAAATGTTCCATGACTAGGTTGAACGGTCATGCATCCCTTTGGTGGGATGGAGTACAAGATGAAAAGAGAAGGAAAGGGAAGCCCAAGATATAGATATGGGACATAATGATGGCCAAGTTAAAGAAAAAATTCATGCAAAAATACTACCAAACTAATATCTTCAATAATATTCAAAATATGAGTCAAAATGAGATGAAAGTAGAGGACTACACATAGGAGTTATACAAGCTAACCATCATAGCAAGGCATATAGAAAAAGATGATAAAAATCTGGATAGGTACATTAATGGATTAAGTTTAAATATCTAAGATGATATAATCCTTATATCACCTAGATAATTTGAGGAGGCATATCAATTTTCCCTCAAGGTAGAGGAGAAATTATCAAGAAAACAAAGTCAACATTCAAGGGGTAGAGGCAGAACTTTAAAAAAAAAGAAGAGCATATAGGTAGAACTCAATTGTAAGTACATGATGAAGGATAAAATAACTCACAAATCAAGTTAAAACTACAAGATGAGGTTACTCATTTATAGGTAGAAGACCATATGCAAGAGGTATATATTTAGGAGGTTTTTGGGTAGATGCTTCAAATGGAACAACTATGGGCATGGATATTACAAGTACCTAGAGAATAATTATATAATTCAAAGTAGTGATAAAATATTTAAAGTTTATGAGGATCACGTGGGATAAAATTATCATGAATATGAACCTAAAGTCATACATTTTTTCTCATGAAGAGAGTGTTGCTCAAGCCCAACAAGAAGATTAAGGGGTCTACACAAAGAAAGACACTTTCAAGTCAAAGGGTAAGTGTTGAAAATCCATTATATATAGTTAATTATTGATAAATTATTGTATTATAAAATGGTTGATAATTTAGGCTTGAATAAATCAACACACCCTACTCCTTATAAGTGTCCTAGTTGCAAAAAAGACATCAAATCTTGGTAAATGATCAATGTGAAGTGAAATTTTAGATAATAAGGTAAAAATATGAAGTGTTATGTGATGTTATGTCCATGTATTTATACCACATCCTTTTATTATACCTTGGTAATTTTAAAATCAAGTTACACATGATGGGAGAAGAAACACCTACACTTTTGAGAAAGATGGAGAGAAGGATATGCACATACCACTAAAAGAGGATAATGCAATAGTATAAGACAAACCTAAGGTACTCATAATAAATGAAAGTGAATTATTGTAATATAATGAGAAATAAGAGGTAAGTGATTTATTTTTTTTCAAGCCAAAGATAGTTGTTACAAATACTAAGATCATTGATTTACTCTTAGAAACTTAGACTTTATCAAATGATCATGTAAATAAGGTGGTTAATACATTATCAAGTGAGTTTTAAAAAATATGAAACATAATCCATCTTAATTAGTTCATTACAAAAGTTATTTTTTTAAAAGAGATTTCCATAGAAGTAAATAGGATCAAAAAATTACCAAATGAACAAGTGAATGAAGAAAATAAAATTGTCTTGAAGGATAATAATGATGATAAAAAAAATAAGAAGAAAGAATGTTACAAACAATTCATATATGGAGGCATATTCATCAATAAGTAGAAAAACATGAAATAAGATATAGAAATTTCTGAGGAGCAAAAAGAAATGATTCAAGTACAAGCTCATATACATGAGGAGAAAAAATTATTCATATATGAATAGAATAGACTTCAAAATAATAATGAATAGGTTGATCTCTTTAATATGTTTACTTTATGTGTAGGTATATAAAAGGAAGATAATAATAAACTAAAAATTAAAGGTATATAGATGAATGAAGGTAGTACTTCAGCCTTATAGTCAATCCAATCATAAGAAAAATACAAAGAAAGGGAGAGAGAATTGACACACTTATATGAAGATTAAGTTGAAATTTCTAGAATCAGCTTTTGGTGAATCTATAGAGAGGAATTATATTCAATTAGAGGTTAATTTTAAAATTAAATATACCAACGTAAAGTTAGAAGGATATGCATTTGAAGACAATGGAGGTCTACATCAACCACTATCCCTCCTAAGCAAGCCTTGGAATTTTGAAGGGAATGAATAAGAAAGAAAGGGATAATTTTGAATAAAATAAGATGATCCATCAGAATCATCTACAATTAATAATGATGAGTACAATAGTAACTTTGAAGACTCATGAGTAGGGGCTCATGAACAAGCCTTTTGTTCCCTACAAGTATGATATAGGTGCATGTTTTTAAGCTATCTTATTGTGTTTGTTTTTGTATTTAAGAGGTTTAAGAAGTTATGTGAGGTTAATAATAATCCTTGTCTATGATTCACTTATCATTTTAAATCCATTTGGAGGGGTTTCTAGCTTTCCCACCAAAATGGACATTTTAAAAATTGGAATTTGTTATTGATAGTATTAAAGGTTATAAGCACATTTTTAAGGTATTGGTCTTATGGTAATGGGTATATAGGGATTTTTATTGATTACTAAGTGTATTTTAACCATTTACTCAGTCTATAACTATCATAAACCTAATTAAGGTAGATTTAATATAGGATAAAGGTCAAATTAGGCATGTTCTAAGTTGAGTCATGACTATTGAGATATTCTTGTGATCTAAGAAAAGAAAAAAATACGTTTAGAAAGGTTTTTACATGTGATAAGGATTTAAACCCAAATAAAGGATGAAAATAAATCTTGATTACCTAAAGGAGAGGCTTAGTTATAAATTTCTTGTTTTATGGAAGGTATGTCATAATGAGCAGAGGTTTGTGTACCAGTCTAAAGGAGATTTGAATAAAAAGGATTTGTCATAATTTATATTGAATACAAGACTTGTGATAATGTAAATTAATTTTTTGATTATTTTTAAATCTTGTTTCATACCTGTATAATGATGTTTCAAGTCATAGAGGTGCAAAAACATAGAACACATGATTCTACGGTCTAAACAAAAGGTTACAGTTAGAAAAGTGAGACTTTATGAATTTTAATATTGTTTAAGGTTAGATTTAAAGTATAAAATCAAGATAAGAATGTGGTAATTATTTTCTAATCATAAGCCTCTAAATCTAAAAATTTCCTCAAATTTGAGCTCTCAACCTATGAGTAGATTGTAAACCCTCAAAAATGTTTTTTAAGGACAAAAACCTATATAATGGGAGATTTAACCCTAAAAAATTAATGAAATTTTTTAGAAAACTGTGATAGGGTGATATATAAAGTATCAAAGTTTTTTTTATGACTTATGGAGCCATACAAGTCAATATATATGTGACTTTGTGTGAAAGACCTTCAATTAGGCCTAAACAGGGCTTAATATACAATTTTCTCACATTTTCTTAAAATTTCAAGTTGGTAAAGAATGTATAACCTATGTATTTGTATTAATACTATTCCATTTCATGTCTAAAGTCACTTTATGATGTTTGAAGTCTGATTTTTTTCCAATAGATTTATAATTTACAAGACAAACCTAGAGGAAAGGCTACAAGCCTATTAAAGACATGATAGTCAAATGTAGATTTTAGACCTTAAGAGGTCACCCTTACACTAGTTTTCTTAATCTATTTTATGCATTAAAAAATTATTATTGGTGTTAGTGTTCAATGGTTACTCTTTGAGCTTGGAGTGTTTAAATATAAGCTGCATCTTTGAGTTTTTATGAGATGCTCTATTTTTCATTCCATTATCTTTATAGTATTTATCTTAATTATATTTGGGAGATTGAGTTTATTTTCACATTATTTTGGGCCATATAGTCTCATTTTTACTTTTCTTCTCCAATTTATTCCTTATTTTACTTTATCATCATTTTATTCTTGGGTTGTTCAGACTTAATCTAGCCTTTACTTTGTGGATATCTCTCCCCTTCTATCTTACTTTATTTTAGCTATGATATTTTTCCTTGGATAATTTTTATAAAATTAGCCTTAATGTCATAACTTTATATATCTCCCTTACTTTTTTTATTTTCCTTGGGTCTTTCGATCCTAATTTAGCCTTATCATCTTAACTTACCAATTTCCCCCTTCTTTTTATAGTATTTTTAGAAAGTTTTGTATACTTGACATTTCATGACCTCCCTATGTATGATCTCTTTAATTTTAGTCTATTTTTATCCTTGTGTCATTATGGTTACCATATGTAGTTTTTATGCCTGCCACAACCAATACTAAGGTATATGCATGCACATTTTCAAAAAAATGTAAGTTGAGGTATGTATATGTTACTTTTATCTATTTAATTTATTTATCATCATTTACATTTATGATTTTGTGTTGTTATGTTTATTTCCCAAATTTCCATCTTATGTTACACTACTGTGATATGTTATAATATATATTTGGGTCATATGTATACACCTATATTTTTTAGTTATTAAAAAAATATTTTTCACAACTCACCAATGTATAAAAATCTTGGAGTGCATGTCCTAAGGAGTGCATCGGGAAATGGGTAGGGTTTATTATGGTGTTTTTTAAGAGATTTCCATATTATCTCATTATATATGTGTATCATCACCATCATGATTTCAAATATATTTATCCTACTCCAAATCTCATTTCCCTTTCATTCCTCTTATTCTACTTAGTCTCTTGAGTTTTCATAACTAAATAAATCATAAGATAAATCTAGTTTTGTATATCATTCCCTTTATTTCTTAGTAAATCAACATGGTTTATTTAGCCTATTTATTATCTATGTCATTTTTATACTAAATATATCCTTTAAATTTAGTTTTTTCCCTACTTCTAACTAAATCGATCCCAATCAATTTATTTGTTATCCTATTTTTAATAGATAGATATTGATGTGAAAATATATAATAATGAGAATATTACATAGCATTCACATGGAATTATATACAAATAGTTCAATTGTGAAGTTTTATGATTGATATTTATTAGTTATGATCTCTGCACAACTTGTTATGAATGTAATTTTTTATAAACTTTTCTAATGTTCAAAGTGATCATGCATAATTATAAATTATGATCTATCTGCATATGGATTATAACTGAGAATGATAATGATGACATAGTAAATAAATGAATGGATTTATTTTAATTACCTTATTTTATATTGTTTCATATGGTCATTGATCATGTTTAATGTATCATTTTGATGTCGTATGGGTCATTGGGACTATATTGCACATTTAATGTTTATGGTGCATAGTGATGTGTTATATGGATTTAATGATTGTATTAGGTTATTGAGTTAATTATGATGTGTTGTTGTTAATAAATGAATCTATTTAACTATATAAAAACATCCTTATGTTTTTGATATTAATCTCAGCATATTTATAATGATCAAGATAATAACAGTCAAAATAAAATGGTTGTAACATATTTAATTTGAGATTGTTGTAGATTATAAGTGTTTGTTATGTATATAAAACCATTGCTTTTAAACTATAAAATTAATATTTTGAAATCAATAAAATAACTATTTTTTTCTTTCATTATTTTTCTACATGCTAGGTTGTAAGTTAGTCTGTTATAGTTTTTTTGTGAGTTGTGTCATTTAAAATTTCCCTTTATTAGATCCATTGATTGCAGCTACATCAGGATACATGGAAAAAATCATACTTCAACACTTCCCTAACATTAATAACTCCATTATTTTCTAAAGGGAATTTAGGATCAATGAGATAGATAAAATAATTAAAGTAAAAAGGTTGTAAATCACTATTCCTTACAAATACACTATCTACTTCATTAGGATGTAACATATAAAATAATTAATAAAAATTGAAATGTGATTATGTATTTGGATTCCTCTCAAAAATTTATGAAATTTCAAAAAAAAAAACACTTTATTTTGAGTTCTTATGACAAATTTATTGCCTCTAAAATTCATAAGAATTTTAGAGTGACAAAATTACTATTTCACATTAAGAGGTATTTTTTCAATCCTAAGTGGAATATTTGTAATCATCAGGGTATTTTTTGAAGATTTAGGATGGTTTTGAAACCACTATTTTGAATTTAGTGGTGGCTTTTTCTACATAATTTACAAAATTAATTTAACCACCCAAATCGATTGAGTTCCTCATCTCAATTATTTTCAAGATTATTTTTTACTCAAAGAGACATCTCTAGGGGAAATCAAAATAATTTTTTATTTTAGAGAAAGGATGTTTTCATAAGTTTTTTCTTAGAGAATGAAGTTCACAAGTGGTTTTATCTTCCAAGATATAAAAGGGAGTGGTTAACGGAATACTCAAGGAGTGTTCTTGGTGAACCATATCAATTGTAGGCCAAGCTTATTTTTGAATTAAAATAGGGGAGGAAGTAACAAAAAAAGATATGAAACTTGTGACTTATTATAAGAATCATACAATAGTTTTAGATATAACTTTAAATGAGGAATACATGCTTTGAAAGTAATAAGAAAGACACATCATATGAGGATGATTATGAAATAATTAGAATTGTACTTGCTATTGATGTAAATCCATGTTGTTGTGGGATGAAATTGAGTGAGATTGAGAAACATGTGGAAAGTTTTATAATATTAGATTGAAGCTAAGTGTTATTAAATTTATTAAATAATACTTTTTATTTTTTAATTTTTCTATAGAGACTAATTTATTATGACATTTATGTGATACTTCCAAGTTATGTAGTATATTTATAGTAAATTATAGTGCTTGATGTATGTGATGTTAGTGAGTTATGTGTGAAACTAGAAGAAATTGGATTAGACTATTTTATTAATTATTTTACCCTAGTTTAATTTGAAAACCTTAATAGGATATAAAATATTAAAATACTTCAAATTAATATATATGACATTCAAGCATACATATGAATGTAAAATAGTGAAACCGATTTCAATGATTTGACAAATGGAATATGTTAAATATAGTAGTTATAACAAAGGGATGAGTACTTAAATTTTATCAATGAGTATCTACCTATGACAATATTATAGAAGTGGAAATCAGATAAAGTCATGCTTGTGATTTATTTGAATATGAGACTATGTTTTTGCATGCATAAGGTTAGTTATGCCAAATCTAGGTTAATATTGTTAGTCAATAATAAAATATGATGTTTGATAAATACTTGTACAAGATTTATAGGCTATGACCATACAATTAACTTCACCTATATATGTATGCTCTATATGTGTGATCATAAACCTTGATGATGCACACAACTCCATAAATCAATCTCCTTGGCCTTAAAACCCTAGGTGTACTTGTAAGGGATAAAAATTTGTAGAAGTTAGAAAAGCGTAATGGATTGAGATGACCCCAATCACCCCCATTGTATGATTGACCTATGTCAATGTATTTGATACTCTAAGGAAGGAAACCAAACCACATGTAATTCTCCCACCTAGTTTGATTGTTTAATTTTACTCATATATTATGTGTATATAATTAATAATTTGGATTTGATACTTAGAAATATTGTCTTGACTTGGCTTCAATATGCTTCAGAATTGGATTATAAATTCTCATAGTGATAGATTCATAATTTTGGAAGGATAGGGAATATTTTCTCAATATGCACTAGTGTATAGATATGTACCAAATAAATTACAAATAAATTTTGAATGAGACCTTGATTTGTCTATATATGAGTCAAATTAGGTAATATATCATGCCACCAACATGCTATGAAAATGGCCAAATCCTAAGGGAAGGTTTCAATTTTAAAATCATCCATTGGTGGGAGAGGGTCAATTATGACCAAATTAGGTTAATATCAACTAATGATACTAAACAAAACTAATGGAATCAACTAGTGTACATGTGAACTAAAATAAATGTCTAAATATATATGTGTAGGTTTTTTATTAGGTTTGAAATAGATAGTGAGGTTATTTTAGGTTTTTAACAATAAAATGAAATATTAAACTCATAAGATAGCATGCACGTAGGAAATAATGGTAGATTAAGACCATGTTTTGCACTCAAGTCATGCAATATAAACATGTGTCAAGATTATCATTGTCAAGTAATTAATACTATATTTTTGTAACTAAAAATTCCTCCATTTAATTATATAAATGTAATTTATATATTAAAATGATAAAATTTATGTGAGTGTGTAAAACACAGTTTTTATTTGATATGAAGCTCCAAATGTGTAGGTCAATCAATAGAAAACCTACAATCATGTGTAATTAATGTCCACATATTGATAATTTTAATCTAAAATTGAATAATTTTAAATCTAAAACATAAGATTACACCTATGTTTTGGTGAAAACCTTAATGCCCTTGCAAGTTGTTGGAGATGATACTTGTTGAAGCACTAGAGAAATTTTTTCTTCCTCATTTAAGCACATGGAGAGTTTGGGTGATTATGCCCCAAAATTATGTAACTATGCAATCTCTTTGTTTGGGAATAAAACATGTTTTATACTTCATGAATTGAGGTAGAAGTATGTGATATACTAACCCAAATAAATACCTAGGTAAATAGGGAACCATCAGGCTAGATTCACTCAAATAAACTAAATAAACCACTGTATATGGATTATAGATTGAATTACATAATTTATATCAAGTTTATAAAGTTCACTCCATGTTAAAAAAATGAATGATTAAAAGGTAATGAACAATGTTCATTCCTCCATCATGAAAAAATTTATGATTGTATAATTTCATTCAATTTCACTTGATGTGGAATAAAATGCACTATCTAAGGATAATTAATAATGTTAATGTCCCCATAATGACTATAGATTTGATAAGTGTGAAATGAAATAAATACCATTTTCCATTTAATTTTAGATCATGTCATTTGTGTATGTTCATGAACTAGTATCATGCCTCTTGAATATAAAAATGTATTTATGCATGAACTAGTAGCATGACCCTTTAATAAGTACCAAATTATGTAGAGTTTTATGAATATATATGTTGGATTTGAGATCATATATATCAAACTTATGTTTATGTGAAAACCTACAATTCATATTCATGTAAACTATGTGCATATTCCCATGAATATGCACACAAGTATGTATGAATTTGTTCTTAATTATATATAAATTGAGTGCATGTGCATATAATATACCCTCATTATATATACCATTTTTAAAATATATTTCATTTACCTAAACCATCTAATATATAAACCATTCTAAATCTTTAAAATCTATACTTTGATCTAATTTTATTCTCATGGAGGCTTAAGTTTCTATGAAAACTCCAATATAACTCCCCTATTTTGATATAAGGGATGTGTCATGTAAGTCACTCATCCTAAAATAAGAGATAATTGTATCATGTCATGTATAAATATAACATCATGTAATATCATATGAACATATGGAGATTATGTCATCATTGTATTATATATGTATTGATATAGGAAAGTACATAACATATGTAATGTAATACATACAAATGTCATGTCTATATGGATATATAAATGAACCACACAATATAAGGACCTATTAGTAAGACTATGTAATAAAAATGAATGGAAAAGATCATGGGGCAACTCAATGTTATCAATATTAACAATCCTAACAATCTTAAGTGTTAGTGTCACACATAAGGCTAAGGGGTGCATACAAAGAACATAAATATCTCACAACAAATACGGCCAAGGGCCACATCTAAGGGAACATAAATATGTCATAATGTTGGGCATTAGTGATGGAACTCAAAAATTTCAAGGGCCCCACTCAAGGGACATAAAGATGTCACCAATAAAGGACATCAATGATATCACATAAAAAATTCTAGGGGCCACACTCAAGGGAGATAAATATGTCATAAATAAGCCCTTAAGGGAATAGAAAATAGAAAATCACAAAATATCCTATCATGTAAGAGAATAAAAACATCAATGGAGCATATAACAAGGTAATTATTCTACACCATCCATATGTAATACATTCACATCATAGTATAATAGCATATATATATTATGATGTGACATTCATACATATGGATGTTGTAGAATAATTACCTTATTATATGCTCATATATATATATATATATATATATATATATATATATATATATATATATATATATATATATATATATATATATATATATATATATTGTAGTCATATAAAATTCAAAAATTGGTAAATTGAGCATGGCTAATGACACCCAACCCTTACGTCCCTCTTGCTTTATTTCATGACCCTTTTAGGCTTATTTTCACTGATTCTCAGTCATTCATAGCCTTCCA
Source organism: Torreya grandis (assembly GCA_037957365.1). Lineage (NCBI taxonomy): Eukaryota > Viridiplantae > Streptophyta > Pinopsida > Cupressales > Taxaceae > Torreya > Torreya grandis. The sequence continues at coordinate 5,506,492 of JARHVA010000328.1, read as the reverse complement.
TACTTGTTCCTAGCTCATCCAAACTAATTTTTCCAAGACAAATCAATCCATCTAGGTCCCATCTACTTAGCATAGTAGCATCACACTTGGACTATAGCATCGGTGCCACTCCTATCCATTTTTTATGCTCTTGTCTAAGTCCATTTTTGGCCCCAATGGTCAATTTATTTTGGTTATCCATCCTTTTCCTTGTCAGTATAACATGATTACATTCAACCCATGACCAATAGATCCCTATAAAATCCCATTCAAAGATCATTTATAAAGGGTTGACAATTATCACTAAGCAAGAATACAAGCAAGACTACTCAAGAAATCTTCTCTATTCTCTACATATAGCTTGTCAACATAATTAAAAGATCATTCAAATCCTTACACCAGTCCCTAGCCACCTCAAGCACATATAATTTATAATTCTAAACTTTTATATACAAAATTTCATAAATCACATTAAGTGTGATAACTACATATGGCTTGATCCCTCTTCAGAGTATTGGTATGTAGGCAGTGTGCCCACACACGGGGTATGAAGCATGTTTAGTACATCTTAAACACACTATCCCACATATTACTCAAAATTGGTTAAAACACAAAGGAAGATAGAGTTTAAATAAAGAATCTTCTCTACAATCAGCTAGACAAACTTCCATCTACCAAAACTTCATAGACAGGGTCACACAAACATATCAAACAAAACCCAAATAGTTCAAATCCTCTGGACAATAGCGATAGGGGTGGACTATAGTGGCAGTGCCACTACTATCTAGTTTTATCACTCTTGTATAATCACAAAATGAATTTTAGATCTCATTTTGTGATAGTGTCTTAGTTTTGCATAGTAAATTTCAGCCTCTGTCTCAGTTGGATCAATCAGTTTCTAGCTAAGTTTTATTTTCTTCTTATTACTATTTCTAGAAAATTTCAAATTGTAATTAAGTTACACAAATCAGTAGCTTAATTATTTTATATTTAATTATGATTTTACCACTCATACCCTTTATCTAAATTTGGAATAATACCCTAATATTCCCAAAATTGTTAAATCATTTGGTGAACCCAACATACTTTGTTTGTGCATAAAAACCCTAGAAACCTTAGAGTAATTTTCCTACTAGTTTTTCATATATATTTATGATTTTTTACCTACATAATAAAATTATAAATTAGCATTAAATTTTCAAAATTTGTAGTAATTTCAAAATAATTTTCTTTCAAACCCTAGTTTCCCATACTAGGTCCCAGTAATTTTCCAATCATTTTCTAAATTTTTACTAAAATTTTTAAATAAAAAAATCCATTCTAATTTTAAAATTCAATAGTAATTCTTAAAATCATTTATTTTTCAAAACCTAGTTGCATCTACTAGGTCCTATTAAATCACTAATTTTCCAATATATTTTTGATTTTTTACTTGCATATATAACTCAAAAATTCACTTTCAATATCAAATTTTCATAGTAAATTTATCAAAATTATCATCTTTCAAAACCCTAGTTTCATGTACTAGTTCCTATTTGCTTATTAAGGTATCACCTTACATGCTTGTGAGCTTCATATCCTTTCTATGAAATTTCTAGTTAACTATTGTTAGGACTTCTCTTTTCCTATATTCAATATTTTATTTATATCGCACTTTGCTTATTACAAATTTTTGTAAAAAAAATCAATCAAGTTTCAACTTGTTTTCCTACTTTACCAATGGCTCAATATATCAGTTTTGATGAAACTAATAAAAGGGAACTTCAAGAAATTTTAAATAAACACCCTGACATGCAAGATGACATGCTTAAAATACTAAAAGAAGACCAATAAAAAGTGAACAATGGTCAATCTTCTCAAACCACAAAGCAACTAGTTATGAATGACACTACAGGGACAACTATGTTTCAACAACCCCTATAGTATCCCAATGTACCTCTATACTACTAGCTACAACTAGTAAATTTTTATCTCTTAATGTGGCAGCCCTTGTGTAAGAGATAAAATATCTTCAATCCAAGGTGATACATCTTGATCAAGGTGCCTCTAGACCTACACAAGATTTGGATTCTTTTGATCTTTTATATATACCATTATCATGTCACATTGCTTCAACATGCTTTCTACAAGGTTTTGTTCAAGCCAGTATTACTATATATGATGGTAAGGGTGATCTAGAGACATATTTGAGAGATTTTCATGAAACATGCTTGGACTATATACCCAATGACTAGCTACTTACCAAGTTATTTCCATGAAGCCTAAAATATTATGCTTTACAATGTTTTTATAATCTACCAAATCAGATAGTCAATGCATTCAATATTTTAGTCGACATGTTCCTAGCTCATTTAAGCATTAAAATTGGTGATAAGGTTTCATATGCTCAAGTTTCACAATAGAAACAAAGGTCAAATGAGCATCTCACAGATTATTTTCTCTGATATAAGACTATTTTGGCAAAGATGACTAGCCCCATGGCTAATCAAGAGTTACAAGATCTCTTCAAATAAATTCTTCTACCAAATTTCCATGAATCAATCATGTTCAAAAGATTCTCTTCCTTCAATGAATTGTGTCACACACTAAAGGAAAGAGAAGTCAAGTTAATTTTAATGGGCAAACTCAAGTCCACAAGTATCTCAGACACAACGAATAAGAGTAATAGTAAAGTCCCATACAAAGTAAATGTCAATGATAACAAGAGTCAGAATCAACCTATAGTTAATGTGGCTTCTGAGCCCCCTCAGCGAGTGGTTTTATCAGCACCTCCTTGATGAACGTTTACCAATCTACTAGTTTTTCTAGACAGAGATTTACAATAGCTATTAGAATGTAACATCATATCTCTTCCTCCTATTTAGGAAGTTGACCCAACAAACCCTCTTTTATGGGGATATAATCAACATGAATTTTGTGAGTTTCATAAAGCACCAAGCCATAAAATAAACAAATGCATCAGTTTGAGACACAAGATACAAGATTTAATAGATGGAAATCATATTGATCTTGGCACTTCAATTGAGCCTCCTTAGGCCAAGCCAAGATAGGATAAAGAATTAAAAATCTTTTTAGATCCTTTTCCACAACATTCCAAATAGGATATAAGGGATACATCAGGGGTTCATCATGCATACCATACACATCCCCTACCAGATAAATATATGACACCTTTAGTTGAGACACCTTTTAAGAGTAACATGATTGGTGTACACAATTCTAGAGTTCTAGCTAGACCTTCCATATCCTTCTTAGAATAAGAGATTATTGAGGATGATACATATTATCATGCACTCTTTATTGGACCTCACACTTATAATCATCCTATTCATAGTGTTCTCATAGACAATGGATCCTATGTGAACATATGCACTATGACTTTATTATAATATTTGGGATATTCAAATTAGGATATTACACTGATAAACATAGTTATCAGTAGATTTAGTGGGCATATATAGAGTTCATTGGGTGATATTTTACTTCCTCTACAAGTGGGTCCAACACATGTGGCCACACCATTCACTATTATTCTAAGTGTAGAATTTTTTGATATGTTACTTGGTCGACCATGGATTGAAAAAATTTGAGCAGTACCTTTTATAGTTCACAGATGCATGAAATTTATTCACACGAATCAATTTATTATAATTGGTGGAGTACCATATGAGTTAACACTCCCCACTTTAGAGCCATCTTCTACATTACAATCACTAGTTTTAGTTCAGCCTCTAGTTCTAGTTTCTCCACCAGTTATAGTTCCTCCTCTAGTTCTAATTTAGACACAATTAAGGCATCCATCACTAGCATAGAGATTTCATACACCTCCACAACTTTAGGATTCTAGAGAGCTTCTAGTTATAGTGTTCACACCTAAAGTAGTATCATTGAGATCTCATGCATCTACTCATAGAGCACATGTTTAGAGAGCTTCTCCTACGACTAGATGGGTCCCTAAAATACCTATAGTTGTATCAACTTCTCAGAGTTATAATGGGACCCCACAGTTGGTTTTTACTATAGATATTTTAGATCATTTAAAACATATAAGATTTTAGAGCCACAGTCTCAACATTTCTATCATTCTTCATTAATGCATGATTCCTCTCCTTGATATAGGACACCATGATAGGGAGTTTCCCATGAGGCTCATTAGTTAGTATCATCCTTCCCCTGCTTACCTATACATAGTTTCTTACGATTAATTGTACATAGCTCAAAACTTTCAAAAATTCAAAAATAATACAAAATTTCAAAATGCAAAAACATTCAAATATGATAAAAACACCAAAAATATTTTGACTGTATGCATTATTCATGCTTTACATTTATACTACAATACTAGACTTACATTTGTTGTTTTATGTTATTGTTTCTCAATATATCTACATTACCATACTTCAATTGATCTTCTTTAAGTGTGTGTAGTGACTTATAGCTCCTTGATTGCTTCACTTTACCCATTAAGGGGTCATCATACTTCTAAATCGAGACACACATTGATATACATACACATTGGGGGAATCTTCTACATGACTACACCATCCAAATTATGTCATTCCTACACCACACACTCTAGTTATCAAGTTAATATAAATTACTTACTAACTTACATAGATTAATCTATCAACACTCACTAGTATTTATCACTTGTGTATTTCTTAGCATATACCTAGTCTTATACTAACATGTCTTACATACTTTTACTCTTGCTTTGATTAGTTAGATGTGATTGTACTTCCAATTCCTTGCATGGTTTCTTTTATTTCTTAGCATAGTAGATTATTTGCATTTCCCAATTCCTATTTGTCTTCTATATGTGCCTTAGGATATTTTTCAATGTCCTTTGCTTCTATTCATGTGTGTTCTTTAAGACATTTACCAATATCCTTTACTTGAACTCTTCTATATGATTATGGCTTCCATGCTAATTTTGCTTGTTTTAATTATATGTGTATATGGAATTTGAACATGACTTGTATGTTTGATTTCCAGTTTGAGTGGCATTTGCTCATGTACCTTGTTTGATTGGACCATTCACCACCCTTGTATACTTTTTGCTTCTTGACTTATGTGCTTATTACATGTTTGCTTTTATTTATTTGCAATTCCATGATTCACATCATGCATTTATCTTGCTTTCTTGGATGTCATGATAGACATCATACTCCATCCCTCCAACTAATAACTAACTAGAATTTCATTTATAGTTTGGTACATTTCACATGTTATTACATTGTTACATTTATCTAGGCATACCCCTATTGATCTAACAATCTATAAGTATAAATCATGCTATATCTTGAGATATCTTCTCGATTATCATTGTTATACCATGTATATTTGTAGCATAACACACTTATAGGGCTCTTTCTTATGAGGTAAGTTATTACAGGGTATTCATTCCTACCCTTAGAAGAGGGGGCAACAAATAGGAGTTTTGTCATAGATATCAAAGCTCCTAACAGTCAAAACAAAAAAATTTAAAACACCCAAAACAAAAAATATACATCAAACCAGTCAGAATAAAATAGGTAAATAGTTAAGAATTATAATAATTACTAGATTTAGCCATGGAGAACAATGCCCAACTTGGACAACAACATCGGTGATACTAGTGTCTACTTTTGGTGCTCATATCTAAATAGTATAAAAACTAGATTTTCTAAAAATAGATAGAAAGTTAAGTTTAGTTACAGTTTTATCAGCTATAATTTAGACTAGATTTAGTAGTTTTATTATAATTTTTCTCAAAAAATCCAAATCTAGGGGGCATCATGCACGACATGATGGCTCTCACTTTTAGTTTCAGATATAATAGTTGATATAACTTTGAGATAAAAATCCACGTTTAAGATACCAGTGATTGGGGACAATGTGTGTAGCACATTTTTTTCTTTTTTTTCCAAGTTCAGTATTACCTAGGCATTCTCAGTAGTCATGTACCTTATTCCATTTAAAAATGGTTGGCATAATTTTGAAATGGATTTCATAAAATCTTAGCTTCTCAAGTTCTTGAGTGTCTTTCATACAAGCCTAGTGTACCAATTCAGAGTGGCTTTCATACAAGCTTAATCTCCATCTTTTAGAGTAGCCAAGAGTGGACTAGTTTCTAGCATACCTTCTGCTATCCATGACAACATTATCAAATCATAGTACATTCATGGGATTTAAGAGACATGTTATACAACATACATTTCATATTGGTATCAGTTCATATATTTATTTCATGGGGCAATGATGGAGCCAAAGGTCTAGACAGCCTTTGTATTCTTGAGCCACCTATTCAGATGGATTGGACACATAGTCCAAACATAGATCAACACATACAAGACCACCTAGATTTACTTAGTGGGTGATGATGGAGCCAACAGGCTAGCCTTTGCATTCTTGAGCCACTCTTGAGGAATTGAGTACTCATCTCTGTTCATGATATTACTCTCGGTAAAACATCATCTAACATTACTCAGCATCACTCAACATCACAATAGGTTTTGTATTAGTTCATGTACCCAGTGACGTGTATTCATTCTTTTCTCTTCCTCTTTCTCTTACTCATTTTTGTATGTTCTTATTTTAGGTATAGTGTATCTAGTAAGAATTGATATACTCTTTATTTTTATTACGGATTCATACTTCACAACATGCTCTCTTTATACACACACATCATCACATAGCTTCACCCTTGCAGGTAAATTTAGGTATGCTTTCTATTTTTTTTCTTTATTCTAGTATTTCACTTTATTGCATCACTAAAATAAAGGGGAGACAAATGTAGTCATATAAAATAAAAAATTGGTAACTTGAGTATGGATAATGACACCCAACCCTTAAGTACCTCTTTATTACTTTCATGACCCTCTTAATCTTATTTTTACTTATTCATAGTCATCAATAGCCTTTCAAACTTGGTCCCAGCTAACCCAGACTATTCTTTCCAAGACAAATCAATCCTCCAGGTCCTGTCTACTTACGAGAGTAGCACCACACTTATACTATAGAACTAGTGCCACTCTTATATGCTTTTGACACTCTTGTCTAAGTCTATTTTTATCCCCAATGATCAGTTTATTCTATTTACCCATCCTTCTTGTTAGGCTAACATGAGTACATTTAACCCATGACTAATAGATCCCTATAAAATCCCATTTAAAGATAATTTGGAAAGGGTTGGAAATTATCACTAAGAAAGAAAGAATACAAGCAAGAATACTCAAGAAGTCTTCCCTATTCTTTACATATAGATAGACAACACACTTACAAGCTCATTAAAATCCTTACACCAATCCCTAACCACCTCAAGCACATCTAGTTTAGCATTCTGCACTTTCATATACACAATTGCACAAAGCACATCAAGTGAGAGAACTAAATATGGCTTGATCCTTCTTCAGAGTATTGGTATGAAGGTAGTGTGCCCACACATAGGGTGTAAATCGCATCCAACTCATCTTACACACAATAACCTCCCTCTTTCTCAAAATTGGTCAAATCATAAAGAAAGATAGGGTTTGAATAAATAATCTTCTCTAAAGGGAGCTATATGGACTTTGAACTATTGAAACTTCATAGACAGGGTCACATAAAGATAGTGAACAAAACTCAGAAAGCTTAGATCCTTAGGAAAAAAATAATAAGGGTGGACTATATCACTAGTGCCACTACTATCCAATTTTGACACTCATGTCCAATCAAAAAATGAAGTTTAGATCTCAATTTGTGATAGTGTCTCAGTCTTACACAACAAATTCCATCCTCTATCTCAATTGGATCAATTAGTTTCTAGTGAAGTTTTGATTTCTTCTCCTTATTACTATTTTTTAAAATGTTTAAATTACAATTAATTTACACATATTAGTAGCTTAATTATTGTATATTTATTTATTGATTTTACTATTTAGATCCTTTAATTAAATTAGGAATAATACCCCAATATTCCCAAAATTGTTAAATCATGTGTGTGTGTGTGTGTGTGTGTGTGTGTGTGTACACACACACACACACACACACACACATGAGTAAATAAAAAGGAATGTGATAAATTTAGGAATCACAACATGGTAAAAAATATCATAGAAATACATAAAGGACTATTTTAGATAATATCCAAGACTTATCAATTATCCAAATTTTTGAAAACTATCAGAAATAAATTGAACTGTATCAAGATTAAATTAGACTATATCGAGATTAAGTTGGATTTATTATAAATAAATCACATCAGTATAATGTATTTGTGATAATTCCAAGTTATTTAAAATTATCATAAAAATTTATTAGTTGAAAACTATCATAAATAAATTGGACTTCATCAAGAATTACATGGACTTATTATAAATAAATCACATCTATATTATATATTTTCAATAAGTCCAAATTATGAAGCCATTCAAACTAGGTCATAGACCATGAATTTATAGATCATAAGACTTGGTAGTTTATTTCTTAAGGAAAAATAATTCATACATTAATTGGGAACTCGAGTGATATGTGATTTAAAACCCTTGTGATGATTGGGATGCCACTTGTCATTAATTGATTGGATCGTGAACTATCTATTTAATCTTATTCGGGTGACGTCTTCATGATCATCAAAATTTATCTCATATTTATGTACATAAAACATGTCGATCATGGGTGTTCTATTATTATATTATTAATATAATATCCCACATAGTTGAGTTACCAAGATTAAGATGCATGTTGTAATCTCAAGTGTTCTCATTGTTTGGGAATTTTGTTTGGAGTGGTCATCATTTTGCATACTTAAGTCACTAATATTGTGCCATGTGGCACAATATTAGGTGATTGTATTAAGTGTAATTTGAAAAGATGAAAAAATAAATAATATTTGTTGATACACAAATATTGAAGAACAAATCTTGACGTGCAAGTGGGACATTTCAAGGCGTAAACCCCAAAGACATTTTTGCATACATGGGAAAGTCAAAGTGTATTTTGAAAAAAATAAAAGCTGAAGTGTAAAGTATCATATGTGCAAATTATCAAGACCATTTTCTAAAGACCATTTTGAAGGATGCAAAATGTGAAGTTTAATTTTAAAAACTAAAAATTTGAAGAGGTTTTTATGATTCATAAAATTCAATATACCTATTTAGAATATGCAAAAGCTAAAGACCATTTTGAATCACAAAAATGTGAAGTGGTTGTTCCAATAGTCAAATGCTATTAAATAAATGTACAACTACCAAAATACTGAATTGTCATAGTAGAAAATATAAAACTCAAATGTCGAAGTGTATTTTCTAAGACTCAAAATGCAAAGTGCCACTAGAATTAAATATACATAAATAAAACAATAAAACATTATACATTCTCAAAAAATGAACTAAATTTTGAAAAGAAAACATTCATATTTCTCATTCCAAAATTAAAGAAACACCATTTCAAATTTCTTAATCTTTTTATCACTATTTTTATTAGTGCCTATGGGATGATGAATTAAAATAATTTGTCACAATGCATTTCAAAAAATTAGTGAGAGCAACTGTATGACCTCTCTGATTTTTATTTGGTTTCCAAGCATAGATGATACTATCTATGAGTATGGATGGTAAATATGTGTCAGTTGGGTTTGGCTTCCATTTCTTTTCCAAGCAACCTCAATAAATTTATACTTCTTCTACATCTTTTTTTCCTTCATGAACTGGGATGAACCAAGGTACATTAAACCTTCATTATATATCCCCATTTGTTTTTAGTATCTCAATATTGATTTTAACTATAAAAAATCGTATCGTGTAGTCCACTCCTATATAATCATTAGGTCTGACAAATAACATATCTCTGATTTGCACATCTTGAGCTGGATTGAATACAATTTTTGTTCTTTTGCTTCTTGGACAAACATATGTATCTATAAATTCCACTCCAAGATAAAGGGTCCTATCATGAACCATTTTTTGTAGATATCTATGTAGGGGTATGTTGTGATTATTTATAGGACAAAAATCTCTTGTGCACTCAACTTCAAAAGGGAACATGTCTTCTTGCATTATGCCATGGATATTTTGGAAGTAATATGCTAGATCCTTCCACTTACTATTTCTAGTCAAACCAAATTCATCGAATTGTTGTACATACTTATTCAAGTTATATTTAATTTCTTTTTCACTCTTTTTTCTACATCTATTTGAGTCTTTTATAAAAATGTAATCTTGAGACATTTCTCTATTTTCCAGGTCTCTAAAATATATTTTTGTTGGATTACCTTCTAGAACATTTGGATCACCATTTTATTTTGCCACCCATAATGTAATGGAGTGAACCAATTTATATCTCTTATAGAGTTTTTGTAACACATAATGGGCTAATCTTACTTCATGAATAGAATAAAGTATTGAACTTTTGTCAAGCCAACTATTTCATTTATTCCCTTTAGCTAGTAACTATTAACATACTCTTTTAAATCCACTACCTCTTCAATCAAATATGGCATGAAGTTTCTTTTATTTTCACATGTCTTATAAGTGTTCATCATCTTTGCCACACTCCATACATATTTCCTCTTTATACATTTAGATAGGTTTCCAAATGTGTTGTTGATGTCATCATGGGTATGTTCTATAGGGAGAAATCCGACCTCAACATCAAAGAAAACACCTTTGTAAATAAGGAGAGATAAATATTGCAACACATACCTGTACAAAAAAGAATGATTTTTTGAATTTATAAATGTAATATTATTTCCATATAAGGTTCAATAATTTTTAAATATAATTATGGATGGAAGTACTTATTCTTATTATACCCACATCAGTTGTCTAGTTAAAGGTATAGCCTAGAAGGAAGTTTATTGAAGGCACAAATTGATTGTGCTTCTTCTTCTTTGTATTTCTTGAATTCAGGGTAGTAGTTGTTAGACAAAAGTGCATCATACAATGGATATTTTAAAGATCAAGGTTTATATAGTAAATATTCATAAGTATATGGTATTTTTATTTTCATATCCTTGAAGCAGTTGTTTAATGAGGTGATAGTAAAGTTAGACCCCTCAAGAATGTATGGTAAAAAAAATGCCCATATCCACCTGTACCATGAACATGTGTTATAATCCCTACTATTGACAACTCTAATATTCTATTAGTAACTACTTTAATTTTTGTCACTTTCCTTAGCGCAATTTTTTTTAACATTCTACCTTATCATGAATGACACTAAGACATTCTTCAAGGTATTACTTTGACATTCATATATGTGTGTAATAAATTTGTCTTGTGGAAAGTATTTGATTTGAGTGCATCATGAATTATTTATTGATACACTCTTCTTGATATTTAGAGAGGGACCCAAAGCATTTTTATTGAGTCAATAAGATGCATGTTTTGCACCTAGTGAAGTCATCAAATATGGTAATGGTCACATCATTAAAATTAGTTTTCCACATGTTATTGAATTTTGGCTATGATATTAGCTCATATTGCATATCTGATAGTTATGCATTGTTGTGGCACCTCATAAATTCTTGAGTGAAAGATGCTAGAAGATGTCAAATATTTTATTGTGAGCCATATATATCTACTTGGCATGTTAGTCATGGAGAAACATTTGTAAAATCATCCACCAATTGGTCCAAAAAATCTTTAGTTGCCATTGTCTTCTTTTGTGGCTTTTGTTAAAATCTCCCTACATGGAATGCATTTTGTTTCCCATTTTTGTGACAATTTTGAATGTCAAAAATCTAATTCTCTTCAATCCATATATTTTATTCCAAAATTCCAAACATATCTTTGTACCCTAAAAATCAATGCTAGTTTTATTTTTATTTTTCTTAAACAAACTGGTAGAAAGGGTGTCCAAGACATGTTTCCTCCTATCTATTGTGGTGGAATCAATCAACTTCATATTTGTATATTTTATAATGTCAAATGACAATCCTAGATGAAAACATTTTTTTGTGCAACATTATCCACATACATTATTGCAATCTCACTATCTATGCTTTCATCAAACTCTACTTGGTTGAGTGAAGTGTTTGGCTGATTTATTTTTTGGCCTAAGTATTTTTAGGCATGAGTTAACTTTTTTAGATGCCTTTACACTAGGAATTCTAGATAATGAGTGACTTCATTATCCACTACGTCCCAAACATTTCCAATTTTGTTCTCCTTTGGTTTCATGGATGGTAAATTGATTTGTCTACAAGTATCAATGTCCATTATTTTGTTGGAAGGCCATCTAATGATAGATGTTTTAGTTACCTCTGTACTAAAAGTCTCACAATGTTGTATAACTTGCCTTATGTAAATTCCCAATTCATTTTCTAACATTAGGACAAGAATGCAACCAAAAATCTCCCCTAGTTGTGAAAATTTAACATAACCAAATGCAATTTTTTCATCATTTTCAAGAGATGTACATTTGTGTAACAAATGTACCCTTTTCCAAAAAAAAAAGGTTATCTTAGGCTTTAAAATGTGGTCGGATCATCAATATATCAAAAAAATGAATCCAAGTAAGGGTTTTCGTGTTGCAATGGCTATATGTGCATAACTGAACTCAAATTATTTTGTCTTTGTTCCATGTCATTGTCTATAGAAAACTCATATATGATGTGTTGCATCAATCTTGTGCTCCATATAGTAAAACTATCAACTACATCCCCCAAATTATCCACAAAAGCTACAAGAAATGGAATCAGTAGATTCAGATCAAAAACATTAGTCACATTCACACTTACACATTCAATAGGTATTTACTCATTATAGAATGTGGAAGTAACATTTATGGGTTCTATATATTTAGCATATGGACCTACCACTTTGTGTATTCTTTCTTCACCAATGACCTTATCATTATTTATGAGAGAAACATAGTCTCCACAATGGAAAGCCATTAATGTATGATTTTTCATCCTAGACATTTATAAAAAACATGATAAGAGTTGTTAATTAGGTTATTTATAAAATAAATCCAATTTATACTTGTATGTAGGAGATAAAGCTATATGTATACCAAAACATAAGCATGAAAATATGCTAAAACCTAAAAATGTTAAAAAGGTAATGTATACCATTTTTTTAATGATGTAGTTTATGTAAATCCAAAAAAATAATAGATTTTAATATCATATACTACATATTTCAATTATTCCTTCATCCTCTTTTGAAGGTATCTCCTAGGAGATACATTTCAAACATGCATCAACATGAAATAAATGCATAGAGAAAAATAGCTAATTAAGCCAATATTCAACCATGTATTTTAGTACAATACAAAATGATAATGAGAAATGGGGGTTTTGAGTAAAATTATGGAAAATGATTAGCTTCTTATATTTTGGGATCCTATATTTAATTTGAACCTCTGTTGTGGACCCAAAAGTTTCAAGGTATCTCTTAGGAGATACCTTTCAAACATGCATATGGGTACCCTTGAAGGTTTGAAGAGCCTTGTAATACCTTCAAGAGTACCTATGACATTAAGATTAAGACTTCATTTTTCAATATTTAAGGACATGTGGAATGCACCCATGAACTCATGACATTTTAACATGAATCCCCCAATAGAATTCCTTTACCTTATGAACCTACCCTTTGGCCTTTCTGAAATGATCACTTTTGTCCTGGTTCCCTTTACCTGACTAACCTACCCTTTGGTCTTTTTGTTATGGCCATGTTGGCCTAATATAATTTCCATTTACCCTTTTTGAATTGCCCTTTAGCTTTTCGAAATGGCCCTTTCCCTGCTGAAACATACCCTTCAGTACTTTTATCTTAGACCATTCTATCCTATGAAGTAGACCTTTTAGGCATTTTTTGTCACAAAGTAGACCCTTTAGACCTTTCTACACTCACCCTTTGGGATAATGGGCATGGCCCTTTTCCCTATGAAACCTACCCTTTGGCATTTTAAAAGTTCCCTTTAGCCTTTTTACAAAGACCCTTCAGGCTTTTTATCATCTCCACTTTACCCTTTGAGACTTTTATCCCAGGTCCTTTGCCCTCCAAGACTTATCCTCTGAGACATTGTCCTGGGCCTTTATCTTATGAAGTAGACCCTTCATAAATTTTTTCATAGGAACTATACCCTATGAAGTAGATCCTTCAAATTTTTATCTGATGAAAATGACCTCTAAACTTTTTGAAATGACCCTTCAGGATAATTGCCTCAAACATTTTGCCCAAAACAATTTTCTTGACAATATTTCCAAATGGTGGGGTTTTTATTATGGATCTTTTGTAAAAGAGTGGTCCTCATCATAAAAATTAATACCTTACTACCATGAATAATATTATCCCTTTTCCATAATTAGCCAAAATAAAGTTAAAGTGTCTTCTAATGATATATACTAAAGACCCCTACCAACTTGAACTAACAAAGTTTAAATTATATAGGAATATAAAATCAAGGCGAATGTTAAGAATTTATGTTACATGAACTGCTATTCAATGTAAAATCATATATATGTGATACACATCCATTGAAATCCTTCATTAATTTCAATCAAACTTGCATTCAAAGTCTCTTACTATCCTATAGTGACAAAGAGCCCTAACTACTATCTCAAAGATCACTGGGAGTAAAACAACAATTAATCTAGAGCTAAGTTGATCATATAGCATACATAACACCTAGAAGGAAAATGTAAACAACACATAGTGTATACTACAAGGCATCTTCATCTAGGACATTCAAGGGAGAAAATCCACCATCATCATACTCAATCAAGGACTCCATAGAGTTCATAGATATAGTGATTAATGCCACCATATTAGAGAATAGGTACACCAAATATTTAGAGCTATGGGATGTAGTGGATTTGATGAACTTATTTTCATTGGAGGATGAGATGACACTCACTAATAGGCTATTTGTCAAAGAATTATTAGATTTAAAATGTAAAAGGTTAAATTTTGATGTCGCCAAGCTAGAGGTGATGCCATGAATCAACCTCCTATGGGATTTATTCTTCTCAAGAAAGATATCATAGGATGCCTTCTTACATTATTCTAGTAATAAAACAGTGGTTGTATGCATTTTGAGAGCTGACTTCCAAATATACCTATCTTTGAACATACTCGATGCACACTAAGACAAGCATACATGGCTATAGTTCAGTGTAGAGAGCTCAATTGAGAAGTTATTATCTTCATGGTTACTCCCAAGCTAGACCATTGTATGGAAAGAGAAGAAGCCAAAGGGGCCTATTTTCATCACATGGCTTTGTTGAATCGACTCTATTTTATGTTGATTATTCAATTTGTCAATTTAGACTAAGTGTCATTGCTTTACATGATGCTCACTCATGATGTTGCATATGCTATGGGATAGATAATTAGCTTCCACCTAAGGGAGAAATAATTCACAAAGACAAGTGTCCCATGCCTTTGGGTGATTTTTATATGATGTCGTATTTATTAGATGTTATTATGGGAACCTATTATAGAGACCTTAGGGAGTTATGGAGCCTAGCCATAGACTACATAAATAACAAAATCTGTGATCATTATCATTTTATGCACATATATGCCTACACCAAGAACATGGTCAGAATAGTTGAAGATGTCTATCCGTAGATTTGTTAAGTCATCCATGGCTCACCCATGCCAAGAATTAGACAAAATATCATAAAAAATTGGAAGGTAAAGGGGATTATTTCCTCTATCTAAACTTCACAGTTATAATGATCTAGGTAAATAAGGTTAATCCTTTGTATCTCCCAAAATACATCCCAAACAAGTTGGTAGAACAAGAAATTTCATTCCAACTATGGTGGAGTGTTGAAGAGGACCTATCCAAATAGAAGAAAGTTTTTTTCTTTGGTCACCATATAACAATTGGAAGAATGGTTTACATAATGAGGAAGCATTTTATAAAAGTGGGTAACAAGCAAAAGAATTATCCTTTCCCCTACTTCCACATAGAGATTGAGATTCACATGGGATTGTTCAAAAACACATAGGGATTTAACATCCCCTACATTCATATTCCCTATTCATATGATTTTCTATTTCTTAATGCAAAGGATGATGTGGACATGTTGGAAAGAAAAAGGATTGCTTGAATTCATGAAGATCATTTAAGAATGATCTCGGATGATCCTTTAATCACAATAAGGGAGCTAGATAGAAAGAAGTCTTTATACAAAGGATGGGAGAATTTTAACTTCTAGAGAGGATAGTTTGAGGAGAAATCCAAGGATTAGGTGGGTACCTCATCTCAATACCCCCCTTTGAAATTGAAGCTAAAGACTGTGAAGAAAGAGCCTAGATTGTTTGAACCTAGAACAAGTAGGGGAGCATAGGTAGGGGACCCCATAAGTTTAGATTTTGATGAAAAAGAGAGAACATATGAATATCTAGCTAACAACACCATTCAAACAACTACTATAATTCCCCAAACCTATATTACCACATCTTTTGGGATAATAATGCAAGAAGTAGCAATATCGACTCAACAAGGCTCTCTTACATAATGTAATGCCCCTATGGTTTATATGAGGAAGCCTAAGACTCTAACAGGGAGTCCCATAGTTGAATCATCATAAGGCTTGCCCACTACACCTCCACATTTAAAACCAATAGAGGGAGAGGTTGTGATAATTAATGAAATTATGGATGACTCCAATGAGGAATCTAAGATAGAAATAGCTAAGACCATGAGCATTCAAATAGATTATATATCACCAAGTTCCTTGGGTACTCATCCTTTCATGATTATTCCTTTATCTTATGTGCCCATTTTTTGATGTGTTTCTATTTCTTCTATGTTGAGGACACCCCAGCTGGAAGTGCGTACTTATACCTACATTGATCCCTTAATCCATACCACATTCAATTAGTTCCCTCTTACCACCCCTAATGTGGAAAAATATGTTTCTACCACTACCATGACCATTTCACAATCCACTTCCATCCCACTCACCATACCTACCTCCTATGTCCCTTTTGGCACCTCCATTATCAAACCCTTAAATAAGAAGAAGGTTTTTAAAAAGGTATAGAGTGAATTAGCCACTCCACAATTTAATTTCCAATCCACTCAAATTTCCCTCCCCATACCATCCACTACCTCCACATAGGAAACCATTGTGATAATTTCTAGCAAGGGAAGGAAACCCAAGCCCTAATTGATTATAGTCCATCCACTCCCTCAATTTGGAGGAGTGGATTGGTCCAAGACTATTTAGACTTCCCTACATGATGTCATTGTCAAGGATTAGAATAAATAATAGGTTCAAGAGGAGGAAAATAAAGAGGTTGTGGTTATAACCTTAGATGTATCTTAATTAGATATTCCTCCATGGGTGATAGACTTGAGAAGCAAGGTAACCCAAATTCCTAGATTCAAGATCACCGAGCTTCACTCTATCTCCACTCTATTTGTCCCCCCATCTAGTAGTATATATAGAGTGAAGTAGAGGAATTTGAAGGATGAAAAGGGAAATAAAATAATTTTAGAGGAAGACATGAAGTATTCTCTATCACTAAGAAGTAGAATAGACAACCTAGATAGTCTCCTTACATTGAAAATCTTGTATACCTAGCCCAAGCCCATAAGGATGATATGACATCTATCCATGAGGGAAAAAAGATGGATTAATAGGAAATTAAAGTTAAAGTTCAATAACTTGAGTCTGAGGTGGAACAATTAAGGGATCAAGTGAAGATTGTCCATATCCTTGCAGGCATAGAAGTTGAGGTGCAAGAAGCAGCTTCTTGATTCTATAACTGTTTAGAGGTAATGGAATTAAGGAAGGTTGAAATGGCCCCTTATGTAAATAATTCCTACCAATTATATAATTCATTGAGAGATGACAACACTAAGTTGAAAATGCTAGTTTCATACATAGGCAACTCTTTATACAGTTATCTAGATTTAATGACAACACTAGAGGCATCCAATGATTTGACCTTGGTTGTCATAAGATATGAAGAAGCATGAGAATGGTTACAATTAGTTGGGGATTTAATCCCCAAATATCAGGTGCATGAGGCCCAAATCCTCCAAAATTTTCATGATTTGAAGTTATCAAAGGTGAAGGATGCCATATGAAAATTGACGAGTAGGATAAATTTTGATAAACTCATTCAAGAAGTGGCAGATGACATCACATAGAGTTTACAAGGCTTAGCACTAGAAGAGATAGAATATGAATTAAGTGCTAATAGAAATAAAGTCATGGATGTCTAGATTTTTAAGAATAAGTTTTAAATGACTAAATAAGATAATGCAAGACTCCTTGAATAAGTTAATAGGATACATCAACCACCATTATTGAACTTGAATATCATACACAAGCAACATGACATGGTATATAAAGTTTATCAAAAGGAATGAGGCCAAGAAAAAGTAGACTTCTAGTGGTACATCAACATCTATAACTTTTTTAACTACCACACCAATAAAAGTACATACAACTATCCAAATGACTTAGCCTTGATAGGATAAGATTATATGCATGTACAATTTATTAGATAGCAGACATAGTCATAGTTTTCTTGTAGTTCAAAATTTTCACTATAAATTTGAATTTGTATTTTATACACATGCACATGTTGCATAGTTTTGAAAAGGTCAACTTATCTAATTGATAACTATAGGATTACTCTTATATGGTTTTGATCACAATTAGAACTATATGTTCTAACTATCACATGTAATGACATTGCATGAACTTGGAGGATGACGAGACCCCTTCCCCAAGTCTATATAAACAATTGTAATCTAACTTAGATTTTTTCAGATAATTTTTTAATATAGGAATAGTATCAATTTCGATCATCAATGAAGTGTTTGAGTATTTTCTTTCCAATTTATGTGCAATTAGTTGTTACCTTTTTGGTTGTATGTTTCAATAATCTTCAGTGTGTAATAGCTAAAAATAAATTATTGATTGTCTTGATTGATATACTGATCTGTAGATGTGTAACAACTATTGAAATATTGGTAAATATATTGATTAGGATGATTAAGTTAAAATTGATTTATATTTCTGAATGTGTACTATTGCTTTCTTTGATGTAGTTTTTTTTGTGTGTGTTATAGTTACCTCAAATACTTCACTAGAATAAGCCATAATATCTTAAATAAGAGTGTTTAATATCTACTCTAAAAGGATCAACTTTTGTTTTTAAGGCCAATGAATTTCCTGCATTAGTACAAGGTTGTATGGAGATGAGTTATAGGGGATGAGTTATATGGAGATGAGTTATAAGTTGTACTGATTAGACATAAATGATACTAATACAAAATTATAGATTTAGGAAGGTAGGGGGACAAGTTTTAAGTTTTAATGATTGGACATAAAAGATACATGATATAAACTTATAGCTGTGGGGAGGTAGGGAGCGCCTGTGGTTAACCTCTATGAAGGATTAGGGTTGTTAACCCCTATGTGTCATCCCTTATAACTCATCCCCTATGATTAGAATTTTATTTCACCTATGGTTAACCTCTATGAAGGATCAGGGTTGTTAACCTCTGTGTGTCATCCCCTATAACTCATCCCCTATGATTGGAATTTTCTTTCAAAGTATCTTCTAGGGGATTACCTTGAAGGGCCTTGTAGCACTTTCAAAGGGTTTCCTCATAGATACCTTGAACATGCACACAATTAGAATTTTCTTTCTAGGTAATTCCTAAGAGATACCTTGAACATACACATGATTTGAATTTTATTTTAAGGTATCTCTTAAGAGATACATTGAATATGCATACGATTGGAATTTCCTTACTAGATATCTTGTAGGAGATACCTTGAACATGTACATGTTTGGAAGTTTATTTCAAGGTATCTCCAAGGAGATACATCTAAGGGAATTATAATACCTTACATGTTGATGGAAAATGTCCTTATATGGGATTTGATATAACCATGACACCTTTTTATTTGACAAGAACCCTAATGCACACGATTGGAATTTTCTTTCAAGGCATCTCTTAGAAGATACCTTAAACATGCACATGATTGGATTTTTTTTAAGGTATATCCTAAGAGATACCTAAAAGGGCCTTGGAATACCTTTCATGTTGATTAAAAAGGTTCTTTTAAAGGATTTGATATAACCATGATAACTTTTTATTTGGTAAGAACAATGATGCACACTATTGGAATTTTATTTCAAGATATCTCCTAGGAGATACCTTGAACATGCACACAATTAGAAATTTTATTTCAAGGTATCTCCTAGGAAATATCTTGAAGGACCTTGGAATACCTTCCATATTGATTTAAAAGGTCCTTATAAAATATTTGATATAACAATAACAACTTTTTATTTGGCAAGAACCTTGATGCACATGATTGGAATTTTATTTCAAGGTATCTCCTAGAAGATACCTTGAAGGGTCTTCTAATACCTTCCATTTTGAGTTCTATAATAGCATGATAACAAGGTTTGTCACTCCTACTATTATTTTAAATAATTCTCTTATTTTTGTGGCTATTAGGATAACTAATTAGGTAAATACCAATGTTATATTATTGAGCACTTCATCCAACTATTACCCTTAAGGTAATGGGTTGGCTAAATATAGTAATAAGAACCTAATCAAAATCATCAAGATAACCTTGGATCATAACCAAAGAGATTGGCACACCAAATTTAATACAACCTTGTGGGCTAATACGATAACTCCCAAGATGTCAACAATGAATTCTCCTTTTGTGCTTGTCTATAGAAGGGAAGCCAAGTTGTCTATCTCTCAAGAGATTCCTACCTTAGAGTTAGCACATCAACTAAAGTTTTTTGATAAAATTCTAATGGAATTGAGATTGAAATAATTAATGGAGTTGAAATAAACTAGAGGTAAATCTCTTTGGGCCATGGAGCATCACCAGGTATTGATGAAGAGGTATTTTGATAACCTTGGATCATAACCAAAGAGATTGGCACACCAAATTTAAGACAACCTTGTGGGATGATAGGATAAATCCCAAGATGTCAACAATGAATTCTCCTTTTGTGCTTATCTATAGAAGGGAAGCCAAGTTGTCTATCTCTCAAGAGATTCCTACCTTAGAGTTAGCACATCAACTAAAGTTTTTTGATAAAATTCCAATGGAATTGAGATTGAAATAATTAATGGAGTTGCAAGAAACTAGAGGTAAATCTCTTTGGGCCATGGAGCATCACCAGGTATTGATGAAGAGGTATTTTGACAAGTGGGAAAATCTAAGATCATTTTAGGAAGGTGACATTGTCTTGAAAAGGGATTAAGATAGATAAAAACCAAGGAGGCATACCAAATTTTATGCCCTATGGAGCTGATCATATGTCATCACCAAGTGAAATCAATGCAACTCCTTTCAGTTAGCAAGGATGAATGGAGAAGAACTGGCTATCTTTGTGAACATGATACATTTGAAACCCTACTATTGAGAGCTAAAGGTTTATTTTGTAAATATTAAGTTAGGTGTGTGTTTCCTTTCTTGTTGTGTTATGTTACAATAAGTGACCTTGAAGCACAAGTGTGTCTTTGCTTAGTTTCTTGCCTTGTGTGTTGTATATTCTTTATTTTTTATATTATTTGGTCATTATAGAGTCAATTTTTATGACAAGCCTATATACTTATGACTCCATATCCTAATGGATGGGATTAGGCAACTAGTCATGACACAAAAATCATGCCACCCTTGGGAAATGGCCAAATATGTTGACCATTTTTTTCCCATAGACCAAAATGGATCAACCCCCTATAGTCACAATCTTGTATAGGGGATTTTTATAATGTTATAAGGTATGTTGCAAATCGGTCTTTATATCATTTGGCATCTTAGGGGTCATTTTATAATCATAGATTCAAGTGGTAGGTTTTTATGGTGCTAAGAAGTTGTAATAATAGGTCCAAAAAAGCTTAAGTTTGCACTTAGGAAATATTTCAACTTTTGGCTAATTGTTAGAGTATTCAGAGTTCTCTCAAAGAAATTGTTCCACACATTGTCCACCACAAAAGTATAAGGCATAATTCCCTCAGAGAAATTATTCCACTTTATTTGGCTAAGTGTTGGAATTATTTCATTTTTATTTATTTTTTGGTATTTGGCTTAGCGTCGGGAATTGTTTTGGATATTTTGTCCAACAAAAAAGGCCCGAAGATAAATTCTTGTAAACATTTTATCCGTAGTAAAAGACTAACGGTTATTTTAGTTGGACAAAAGTCCAAAACAATTTTCCCAAAGGATCATTCTTTGATAAAGTGGACCAAAAAAAAATCTCAAAGGGTATTTTTCAATAAAAGGGTCCTATACAATTTTATCAAAGTGTCATTTTTGGGTAAATTATCCCAAGAGAAAGTCCTGAAGGGTCATTTATTTAATAAAGGGCCCAATAGGATTTTCCCAAAGGGTTATTTATTTTGGGAAAGTGCCATAGACAAAGTCTTGAAGGGTCATTTCTTTAGGAAAGTGGTCTCAAACAAAATTATATAAGAGTCACAAATGTCATTCAAAAGCAGAAAGCCCAAAGACAAAAGTTCTGACAAAAGGTACAAGGGAAAAAATTCTTTCTAAAAAAATTTTCAGGACAATTTTACCGAAGGTAGAATTATTTTGGATAATTTTTTATGAGGCAAAATACTAAGTAAAAATTCTTTTGGGGAAAGTGGTTGAGAAATATTTTTGAAGGCATGAATTCTTTCAGACATTTTATCTACAATAAATTGTCCAAGGCAAAGTTAAGGCAAACTTATTTTTTTGGGAAATTGTCCCACGACAATTTCCCCAAACAATTTGTTTAATGTAAAAGAGACAAAAATAAATTCCTTTAGAGAAAATGGCCAAGACAAATATCACAAAAAATGTCTAGCAAAAGGTTTGAAATAAATAGCCTAGGGAATTTGTGATCCACATATTGATGATTATGTATACGTCATTGACATTCCCATAGATGTCAATTGATGGGTATGTAATTTTCAAGCCATGATAAATGACTATTAAATTTTAAATATCATAGTGATGGTCATGTGGATGTCAAATATGATTGTATAGATGTCAAATTTGAGTTCATGGAGTAGCCATTTGTTTTCAAATAGTAGGTCTAGTCAAATCCAATGGTCTACATTAATCCATTTAGAATATATAATGATGAGCTATGATTGATAAGTTATATGGCCCAAAATAATTAATGGCTCACATTCAATCATAGATTCAAGATCAATGGCATGCAAGCATGTCAAGGATTTAGTGAACCCTAAGTGCAAAGGTGTAATTGACAAGTGGCACAAGCACTTAAATCCTATCAGATGATCTATGGATCATGTTCTTCACTTCAGGTAGATCAATAGAGTAATATGAGTCAAGAGATTAATGATACAAGCTAGTTTTCAATGACCAACCAAATGAAGGTGAGCCCAGGTGACTTAGATGAAGGTCGACAAAGTAATTTAAATAGGGCAAGGCAAATAAAAGGCATGTAGCCAAGTTTTATCATGGTCTATTTTGGATGAGAGCCAATGTTTCAAAGGGTGCCACCAAGATGAATATGCAAACTTTAATGGTTTCATCTCCAAGACTAAATACATGAAAGGGACCCTTCTCTCCACTGTTGCATGCCATGATGAACCAGTGAAGATTAGTTAACACCAAAATAAAGCTCTAACAGATTGATCTAATTGTTCTAACCACATTGATGTTAGAACCTATCTCAGAATAACTTGATCCCACCATTGCAACAATCAGGGAAGATCAAGGAGGGAATAAGGTAATTGTGCAACCACTTGAAGTGACCCAGATCAATCAAAAGTTCTGAATGAGCATAACTTACATAAGCAATTATAACTGTGGTGAGGTATCTCCTAGGAGATACCTTGAACATGCACATGAGTGGAATTTTATTTCAAGGTATCTCCTAAGAGATACCTTAAAGGGCCTTAGAATACCTTTCATGTTGATGGAAAAGGTCGTTACAAAGAATTTTATATAACCATGAAATTATTTTATTTGGTAAGAAAACTGATGCACATTGTTGGAATTTTATTTCAAGATATCTCCTAGGAGATACCTTGAACATGCACATGATTGGAATTTTATTTCAAGGTATCTCCTAGGAGATACCTCGAATGGAATTGGAATACCTTCCATGTTGATTGAAAAGGTCCTTTCAAAGGATTTGATATGAAAAACATTCTAAGGGCCTTGGAATACCTTATATGTTTATTACAAAGGTACTTGTAAGGGGTTTGATATAGCCATGATAAATTTTTATTTAGAAAGAACCTTTATGCACACTATTGAAATTTTCTTTCAAAATATATCCTAGGAAATACCTTGAACATGAACATAATTGGAATTTTAATTCAAGGTATCTCTTAGTATATATATCTAAGGGCCTTGGAATACCTTCCATGTTGATTTTAAAGGTCTTTGCAAAGGATCTGATATAACCATGAAAATTTTTTATTTGGTAAGAACCCTGATGCACACTATTGGAATTTTATTTCAAGATATCTCCTAGGAGATACCTTGAACATGCACACAATTGGAATTTTATTTCAAGTTATCTCCTAGGAGGTACCTCAAATGGACTTATAATACCTTTCATGTTGAGTTTTATGAGAGCATCATAACAAGGTTTGGAACCTCTTCTACTATTATTTTAGATAATCCTCTTATTTTTATGGCTACTAGAACAACTAATTAGGAAAATAGAAATGGTATATTACTGATCACTTCATCCAACTATTACCCTCAAGGTAAGAGGTTGGCTAAATATACTAACAAGAACCTAATAAGAATCATCAAGAGAACCTTGGAGCATAACAAAAGAGCTTGGCACACCAAATTGAAGACAACCTTATGGGCTAATAGGATATCTCAAAAGAGGTCACAAGGGAATTCTCCTTTTGTGTTTATCTATGGAAGGGAAGCTAGGTTGTCTATCTCTCAAGAGTTATGTACCATAGATTTATCACATCAACTAGAGTTACTTCAAAAAAATCCAATGGATGTGAGATTGACATAATTAATGGAGTTGAAATAAACTAGGGGTAAAGATTATTAGGCCATGGCGCATCACTAGGTACTGGTGAAGAGGTATTTTGACAAGAGGGTAACTCTAAGATCACTTTAGGAAGGTGACACAGTCTTGAAATGGGATGAAGATAGAGCAAAAATAGGGAGGCATACCAAATTTGATGCCTTATGGATTAGACCATATGTCATCACCAAGTGTAATCAAAGTAACTCCTTTCAGTTAGCAAGGATGAATGGAGAACTAGCTATCCCTGTGATTGGGATACATTTAAAACCCCATTATTAAGAGATGAAGGTCCATTTTTTAAATATTAGGTTAGGTGTGTGTTTCCTTTATTGTTATGTTGTGTTCTAATAAGTGTTCTTGAAGCATAAGTGTGTCTTTGCTTAGTTTCTTGTCTTGTGTGTTGCTTATTATTTATATTTTCTATTGTTTGCTATGTTTCATAAGCAATTTTTATGATAATCCTGTATACTTGTGACTCCATATCCCAATGGATATGATCAGGCAACTAGTCATGGAACAACAAACATGCCACCCTTAGGAAATTTCCAAATATGTTGACCATTTTTTCCCATAGGCCAAAATGGATCAACCCCATATAGTCATAATCTTGTATTTTTGCATGTTAGTCCTTAAATCATTTGGTGTTTTATGGGTCATTTTAGAATCATACAAGCAAGTGATAGGTTTTCATGGTATTGAGTAGTTACAAGAATAGGTCTAGAGAAGCTTAAGTCTATACTTAGGAAATATTTCAGCTTATGGCTAAGTGTTAGAGTATTCAGAGTTCTCTCAAAGAAATTATTCCACACATTATCCATAACAAAAGTACAAGGCATAATTCCCTCGACGAAATTGTACCAATTTATTTGGCTAAGTGTTATAATTCTTTCAAAAAAAATTCTTTGAGTTTTTGGCTTAGCATTGAGAATTGTTTTCGATATTTTTCCCTAAACAAAAGGCTCAAAGACACAAATTCTTATTGACATTTTATCTGCAGTAAAAGCCTAAAGGTCATTTCAATTGGACAAAAGTCCAAAACACTTTTATTGAAGGATAATTATTTCACAAAGTGGCCTAAAAAAAAATATTAAAGGGTATTTTTCAATCAAAATGTCCTATATAATTTTATTGAAGGGTCATTTTTCAGGAAATTATCTCAAGACAAAGCCCCAAAGGGTCATTTCTTCAATAAAGGGCCTGATATAATTTTATCGAATGGTTATTTCTTTCAAGAAAGTTTCATAGAAAAAGTCCCAAAGGGTTATTTATTTGGGAAAGTGGTCCAAAATAAATGTCCTAAAGGATCATAAATGTCATTCAAAATAAAAAATCTTGAAGACAAAAGTTCTAACAAAAGGTACAAGGGCACAAATTCTTTTAGGAAAATTGTCTGGGATAATTTTCTCGGAGATAAAATTCTTTCAAATAATTTGTTTTGAGGCAAAAAACTAAGTATGAATTCTTTCAAGGAAAGTCGCTGATCTAAAATCCTAAAGGCATTAATTCTTTTAGACATTTTTTTTGTAACAAATTATCTAAGGCAAAGATAAGGCAAACTTAATTCTTTTAAGAAATTATCTCACAATAATTTCCCCAGATATTTTTTCCAACACAAAAGAGTTGTAAACAAATTCATTTAGAGAAAGTGGCCAAGACACAAAACCCACAACAAATGTCTAGAAAACGGTTTGAAAGAAATAGCCTAGGGAATTTGTGATCCATAGATTGATAGTTACGTTGATGTTATTGATGTTCCCATAGATGTCAATTAATGGGTGCAAAAATGTCAAATTAAAGTCACATGAACATCAAATACATTTGCATATAAATCAAATATGGTTGTGTGGACGTCAAATTTGAGCTCGTGAATTAGCTTTTTATTTTTAAATAGTAGGTCTAGGAAAATCCAATAGTCTGTGTTCATCCATATAGAATATCTAATGATGAACAATGATTGGTGAGTTAATGAGCCCAGATAGATGAATGGCTCACATTCAATCATAGATTCAAGATCAATGACACATGAACAAGTCAAGTAGTTAGTGAACCCTGAGTGTAAAGGCATGATTGATCAGTGGCACAAGTGCATGAATCTTGGTAGAGGATCTAATGATCATGTTCATTCACATCAAGTAGATCAATAGAGCAATATGAGTCTAGAGATAAATGATCTAAGACATTTTTTGATGACCAACCAAACAAAGGCAAGCCTATGTGACTTAGACAAAGGTAGAAAAAGAAATTTAGATAAGGCAAGGTAAATAAAAGGTATGGAGCTGAGTTTGAGCATGGTTTATTATGGATGAGAATTAACAGTTCAAAGGGTGACACTGACGTCAACATTCAGACTTCAATGGTTCCATCTCTAGGACCAATTACATGAAAGGGACCCTTCTCTCCATTATTTTATGCCACACCGAACTAGTGAAGAGTAGTTAACACCATGACAAATCTCTAATAGATTGATCCAATTGTTCTAACCACATTGATGTTAGAACCAAACTTATAACCATTTCATCCCACTATTAAAACCATCAAATAAAATCAAGGATGGAATAATTTAATTATGAAAACACTTGAAGTGACCCAGATTAATCAAAAGGTCTAAATGAGCATAATTTTTAAAAGCAATTATAGCTATGATGAGGTATCTCATAAGAGATACCTTGAACATGCACATGATTGGAATTTTATTTCAAGGTATCTCCTAAGAGATACCTTAAAGGGCCTTGGAATACCTTCCATGTTGATTTCAAAGGTCCTTTCAAGGTATTTGATATAACCATACCAAAATTTTATTTGTCAAGAACACTAATGCACACTATTGTAATTTTCTTTCAAGATATTCCTAGGAGATAACTTGAACATGAACATGATTGGAATTTTATTTCAAGGTATCTCCTAGGAGATACCTCGAAGGGCCTTGGAATACCTTATATGTTGATTGAAAAGGTCCTTATAAAGGATTTGATATGACAATAATTTGAAGAGCCTTGGAATACATTCCATATTGATTACAAATATATTTGTAAGGGATTTGATATAACCATGACAACTTTTTATTTGGAAAGAACACTGATGCACACTATTAAAATTTTCTTTTGAGATATCTCCTAGGAAATACCTTAAACATTCACATGATTAGAATTTTATTTCAAGGTATATCGTAGGAGATACCTCAAAAATCCTTGGAATACCTTCCATTTTGATTTCAAATATCCTTGTAAAGGATTTTACATAACCATGAAAAAAAATTATTTGGCAAGAACCCTGATGCACACTATTGGAATTTTCTTTCAAGATATCTCCTAGGAGATACCTTGAACATGCACATGATTGGAATTTTATTTCAAGGTATCTCATAGGAGATACATATAAGGACCTTGGAATACCTTATATGTTGATTTCAAAGGTCCTTTCAAGGTATTTTATATAATCATGATAACTTTTTATTTGGCAAGAACACTGATGCACACTATTGGAATTTTTCTTCTAAGATATCTCCTAGGAGATACCTTGAACATGCACATTGGAATTTTATTTCAAGGTATATCCTATGAGATACATATAAGGTCATTATAATAACTTTAATTTTGATTAAAAATGTCCTTGAAAAGTATTTGATATAACCATGACAACTTTGAATTTGGCAAGAACCCTGATGCACATGATTAGAATTTCTTTTGAGATATCTCCTAAGAGATACCTTGAACATGCAAATGATTGAAATTTTATTTCAATGTATCTCTTAGGAGATAAATCTAAGGGCCTTGGATTACATTTCATGTTGATTGAAAATGTCCTTGAAAAGGATTTGATATAACCATGATAACTTTTTATTTGGCAAGAACCCTAATGCACACTATTGGAATTTTATTTCAAGATATCTCCTAGGAGATACCTTGAACATGCACATGATTGGAATTTTATTTAAAGGTATCTCCTAGGAGATACCTCAAAGGGCCTTGAAATATGACTTCAAATGTCCTTGTAAAGGATTTTATATAAACATGGCACATTTTTATTTGTCAAGAACCTTGATGTTAGCTCTGATTGCCTATGAGAATGGTGTATGACACTCCCATAATGAACCAAAATTAGATGGGCCTGTATAATATCTCACCATAAATAGAAATATGACACATGTCATAGTAAAAAAAATTCATCACACTAAGCTACATTTTAAGAGCCCTTGAGAATAATCAGAAGGTGTCATGTGTCAAAAGGTGGTAAATTTTAGATTTAAATCTAAAATTGATGGTGAATCAAAGGCAAGTCAATGTTAAATTTGAATTATAATGAAATTTAATTCCAAAATAAATAACTCAAATATAGTCCCCCATATGAATCCTTACAAGATGGGTAGAACTAAAATCACAAAGTGGTAGGACATTATAGTAGCTATAAGGCATATAAACTCATACATATTGCCTAAGGATGATTTCAAGGCATGGGAACCCAATAATTTCATTGAAAGGAACTTATTAAAATTAAAAAAGGATGTGGTTATGTAATATAATCACTAAAAATGGGTACATGAATGGATTTATAGGGATGCAATGAATGATGAGGTAGTCCTCAAAAATGCTGCAAGAAAGAATATCAAGTTGGAAATGAGGCTTGATAAGGAGAAGAAGAAAGAGGATATTATGAATCCATAGCTCCCAAAAACTCATAGGATAATGTTCAACACTGAATATGAGGAGGAATAAGAAGAAAATATTCTTCTCATTAGGAATAGGCCATGCAGACCTCCACTATAGGCTACTCTAAGTAGATAAAGCCTACCTTTGAGCTTTGAGCAAGCAGTGCCTCACACTTACATTTTAGACACATGGTTGTCTTTGGGCACCTTTTGTGGTCCCACATAAACTTTTATTAGCCATTTTTTGATCCTATAAATAGGGTTTCCCACCTCATTTGTAGCCAAAAAATAGTTCTCACTAGAATTAATACAAAGAGCCAAAGAATTTGAGAGTTTGTCTATAGTGTTTTTTTGTGTGTTTTGTGATTTCTAATTCTCACGCTTTTATATGGCTAATATTTTATTTTATAAAAGATAATTTGGTAATAACACGCATTATATGCATCTATTATCTTGAGTTTAACATTAGGTTAACTAATTTGATAGTATACTTTCTCTATTTTCTTCTCATTTACAAACGAATGTGCCATGCGATTTACTATGAGTGAGTGATTTTCATGAAAATTATGTTGTTAGACATATGCATTTCCTTCCTCTAAGGCTTAAAATAAATTTATTTAGCTTTGATCATTACACTATAATTGGTAGATGCCAATTTCATGTGATTTTGCCTCAAAAGTTAGCAGAATTGGTATCTTTGATCATCTTGATCACAATCTATTTTATACCCTACCCTAATCACTCTTGGATCCATACATGAATAAATTTATCATTCATGATATAAATATCCATTGTTTGTTTAAATTTTAGGCAACAATTGGAAAATATTGAAAAAAATTTACAAATATTAGTAAGAATAAGTGTCACTACATAAACATCTATTGTCCTTACAGTAGGGTCTGATAGTATACTTTCAAAGTGGTGATCAAATATCTTCTATTTGTGCTATTTATAGTAGTATTTGTATAAACAACTCAATCCCTAAGTCTTCTAAGACTTAAAATTGAGTTTCTTACTTTTCCCTTATTCCTTCATGACACAAGGAACACAATAAGTGTATCAACAAGCCCAATAGCCTGTAAGCAATTAATCAAGTGTCCTTGAGACACATATAGGCTTGGTTTCAAGACAAAATATGCTATATTTAGGGGTCTAGAAATCTTATAATATTTTATAGGCTTGTGGAGGCTATTTGGACCATCAAATGCATGAACTATTGAGATGAATAACCTCAATATAGATCTCAAAAAGGATAGATTTGAGGTTCAAATAAGGCTAAAGAAACACAAATTTAAATCTACATCTAGTTTTAAGAGCACTTCTATAGTCAAATGGGTGAACCATGATTAATGGAAACTTCAAGGGTATAGAATTTCAAGCAAGGTAATGAGATTGTTAAGATATCATCATACATAGATCAACTCATGGGTAATTTGTGTATTGTAAAAACTCCCAAAGCATCTTATACCATTTCATAGTCCATACAATGTACATCACATCATACACAATGGTCTATCTAGGAGAGGTTTGTTTTCATAATGAAAGAATGGTGAACTTGTCAAGAAGATAATAGTCTAAAAGGAATGCATTGAGTTTTGGACTTTTGGGAGACCTCAAGGAGATAAACTCAGTTGAATATTCAATTCCATGAAATCTTCACCTACAACTACTTAAAGGACTCAAAAAATATGTTGACAGTCAAGACATTGAAGCAATAAGGTCTTCCATATTTTCAAAGTTCATAGGATCTTGTTATGTTTAAAGAATCATTTCAGTTTCTTCCTTACTCTTTTCATCCCAACATCTAATAGGTTTGGTAATTGATCCTAAATTCACATATTCAGAGGAGCTAGCCTCACAAATAGAGTTTTATTTTGGATACAAGCATCTTATAACCTTAGATCATTCAAATGTTAGTTCAGATATGAATCAGATCTAAGCAGTCTGATTTCAATTGGGTGCTATCTAGGTTGCTAAAAAAATCAAAGGAGATCTATTGGTCTTTATTATTGTAAGGAAACTTTCTTTTCTGCCCTACCTTACTCCCTCCTTTTGAACTATTTAACATGAATCACTTTATATTAATGTTATTTATGTATATCCATTTGTTTGTTTAAGAGTTTGGGCTTATATTGGCAAATATAAAGAAATTTACATCATAAAAAATTTTGGTAGATTGTATCACTACCATATTTTTTTTGTCCCTAAAATAGGGTCTATTTTTAGATTAAAAGGTGGTAAGTTGTAGCCACATAATCTCTCTAGTAAAACTAAGTGAATCCCTAAGGTGTCACTATCATATTCTTGTTGTCCTTATAATATGATAAATGTTATTCTTTTGTTCACATTACATCCTTGATATAGACACACATCAACATTCTAGAAGGACCTAAGGATGAAACTAAATATTTTCAACCTACTATTTCTTGTCATGCACTTTTAGGTATTAGTACTCCTCCAAGGTAGTCAGTTTCCTCAAGAAATAAAAGTCAACTATATTTATTTACTCTAGGAGTACACACAAATTTATCAATAAAAAGTTGGCTACTCAATTAAACTATTTCATTTACCCAGGTCCAAAATTTCAAATCCTAATTACAAGTGGGGGTATAGTCAATTGTTCTAGTAAATGCCATAGTATAAAGCTATGGGAGACTACCTATTATATTATCTTATGTTTTATATTATCATGGATGGGGATAACATTTTTTTTGGATTGTAATGGCTCACCACTTTATGCATAATTGAGATGAATTTTAAGTAACTATTCATGCTCATTCATTTAGAAGGAATGATATTTTAATTTTAGGGTTTATTAGCTAAATTTACGTAATTGGTTAGTTTTCACTAGATGATGAAGATGATAAAAAAAGGTGTAAAGTAATTATTTTTCAACTATTTTCCATTGAATTTAAACCAAATATGGAGTCTACCCATATTGAATTACAACTGGTGGAGTCTACCCATTTTTGTCTTATACACCCACTTGACTCCTTTGACATCTTTTCCTTTTTTATTAGGCTTTACAGTAGGCATCACTATTGCCTAGGATAACCTAGGGTCTCCCTGAGCTCGACACACATTCTTTAAAATTGTACTATTTTTTATTAAAAATTGATTGAAGTATATATAGGCAAAGTATTTGGAATTGTATTTATTGTATTTTTTTATAAAATTTTAGTGTTACAATTTGAAAACCTTGCCCAAATAATAGTCATGTGCATGTTCTTTTAGTACAAGGCTCACTGACATCATGTTAGGCATGATCTAGAAGGGCCAAAAATATTATAATAATATAGGTAGACTATCCAAATCTTAGTGATTTCATAACATAAAGTGTTAAACAATGAATAAAAGGGCCAAGTCAACATAAATAAATCACACATTTTAAATAGAGTAGAAAATATATATGGAACACTATTAAGATTAAATACATAAAAATAAGGATATGCAGAAATGACAATAACAAATCAATCACACATTTTATATAGAGTAAATAAAAATATTGAACACTATTAAGATTAAATACCTGAAAATAAGGATCTCCAGAAATAACAATAACAAATATGGTCAACACTTCCAACACACTACAACCTATTATGTTTCGATCTATCAGTGCTCTATAATGTATGTTTGGAAAAAAATAAAAATATGTAGGAATAGGAATATATCTAGTCAGACATGTTTAGTAGTTTTTATTCCTCTTTAAAATGTGTGAAAATTATAAGACCCTATTTTAAAAAGTAAATTTGAATTTTAAATTCATTGGGGACTCTCACCTATTTCTAAATGTAAATGCACCTTGAGAGTAGTCAATTTGAATTGAAGGCAAGTGATATATTTAATATATTAAAATTATATTTATATATAATATATAAATATTTATTTAAAATATATACTAAAAATATATATTGTATAATGTAATTTGAGGTCAAGTAAAGCTCCACATCCTCCTTGGAAATACCTCTTCGAGCTGCCATGGTTGTGAATTTCATCAAATTGCCCACTAGTGGATTGTAATTTAGCTCCCAAATTGAATTATCCTTGCACAAATAATAATATATCTCTCCTTGACTTGATTACAATGATCATAGGGTCGAATTAGGGCTCTCATACTTGCTAGGGATTTTTTGAGAAAAAGGGTGACAAGTGTCACCTTCTCATTAAAAGACTTTTGAGTAGCCAATGATGTTACATCCCTTAGATATTGATCCAATGGTCTGCATTTTCTCATATGAGATGGATCTAATAGAGCATAATAAGTATTAAAAATTCAAACCCCAACCAAAGAGTTAAATCTTGAGCATGTTCTCAAGATCTATGGTCCACATGAGCCTAGCACAGTTGATCAAATAATGCATACAATGTTGAATTATCAAGGGTTTTATAGATCTCTATAGGGGTGAAAAAATTCACCATCATGGGAGCCCAGTATAGAGATCAAATGATGCATGAGATCCTATTAGAAATAGCATAGAATCATTGAGTAGTCACCACATGACACACATAGGAAATAGGATGAACACAAAAATAAAAAATGTTAAGATCAATAGAGAAACCCATGGACATGTTTAAAATTAATTCTCATGTGCCCATCAATGATGTTCACATAGACGTCGAATGATGTTCATGAGGACATCAATTTTAAGATAGCAAAGAGCCCAAATGATGTGTTTAAAATTGATGATCATGTACCCATCAAAGACTTTCAAGTGAATGTCAAATGATGGTCATGAGGATGGACATTTTAACATAGTAGAGTTTTTTGAGCATGAGTTTCAAATTGAAGGTCACATTCCCATCAAATATATTCATGTCAACATCAAATTATGGGCACATGGATGCCAATTTTAACATAACAAAGAGTTTTAAAGATGAGTTTCAAATTGATGGTCACGTGCTTGTCAAATATGTTCACATCAATATCAAATGATAGGCATGTAAACATCAATTTTAAGATAATTGCTTGGATCCAAATTCAAAGGCAATAGACATATTTTAAATAATGATGAGCAGAATGCCATGGGGATGCAAAGGAAATGCCACATCAAGGCCATGTGAATGTAATGTGCCAAATCAGTGACCTTTCCAGACGTAGCGATGTAAAGG
This sequence comes from Torreya grandis, assembly GCA_037957365.1. Classification (NCBI taxonomy): domain Eukaryota; kingdom Viridiplantae; phylum Streptophyta; class Pinopsida; order Cupressales; family Taxaceae; genus Torreya; species Torreya grandis. Next base: position 5,471,815 of record JARHVA010000328.1, on the reverse strand, counting down.
TAGGGATTTAAACTCATGATCACCATTGGAGCACCATTATAACCTACAAGAATGCCTTGGAAAGGTGAGGACCATAACCAAACCCTGTGAGCATTATGACTGACCTGAAGGGAGCTGAATTATCACTTATATAAAGATAAGTTGAGCTAGAGTCCATCAGAGATTGATCTAAAAAGATATTTAGTAATGATTTGGGACCTCTCCTATATCATTGAGAAAATTGGAGATATAATAGTGCATGTATTGGGTATCATCAGAAAGTAATGAAGACCCTATAATAGTAACATAGCACTTCATCAGCCAAAGGGTTCTCAAAGCTAGAATATTCTTCCTGTGGCTAAACCTTATCTGATGGCAATCCACAATTTTCATTCAAAGGTTTTCATCCACACTTTAAGAAAATAAACACTAATGATTATTTTAAAATTTATCATTAAGCTATAAATCTTCCCATTCCACTTATTTTTTCAAGATTTTTATTCATTCAAACTAGGATCAATACTGATTTCACTCATTCTTGGATCTATTTATAAAAGACCAATGATCTAATATTCATACTTTATCCAATTAATGATATTTGTCAAATATTGGTCTTAATAAGACAAATGAGCTTCATGATACAATATTGAATTTTAGCTCACATTACCCTTTTTGACAGATTTCCTTAATCAATAATGCAAACAAAAAATCCACTTAGAATTTACTTCATCATTCAAATCTTCCCTTTAACATCTCTCGATCATCTTACAACTGTTCATCTATGGCTTCCTTTATTTTTTTGAGAGATGTCTACATACATTTAAACTTAGTGATAATATTTTCACCTCTTTTCCATTCTCTTCTAGAGAAACCTATCCATCAACTTTTTTAAACTGCAATTATATAATATGTCAGGTCCTTACTTTGAAGCCATGCATTTAAATCATATACACAATCTTGATGGGTCTTCAAGGCAGAATCACCTTGAATATACAACTTATCCTTACCTTCATCCAATTTTTCTCAACTGATGAAACCTTTATCCCTATATTCATTTATTTAAACTCACCTTTAATATCAATCATTATTATCAACATACACAATCTAATAACTTAGATCTTATTTCATCAACTAGGTTTCAACATGGAATTATGATAATAAGAAATAGAGACTGAGAATGTAAATTATTTCTTTCTCTCGGATAGTCTATACCAAGAAATCACATTCAACACTTCTCAAATATTTTCTTGGACATTCATACAAAATTCAAGATCACTCAAGTTATAGAATATTTTGTTCTTAAATCTTAGACAGAGGTTCATATAGATTGTTATCGGTTGAGAGTACTTAAAAATACCTCTTTGGTTGATGTTTAGTGGTTTTTTTTCCTCTTAAAAGAGTGTGAAAATTATAGGACCCTATTTTTCAAAGTAAATTTTAATTTTAAATTCGTTGGGGACTCCCACCTATTTCTAAATGCAAATGCACCTGGTTAGTAGTCAATTAGAATTGAATTCAAGTGATATATTTGATATATTAAAATGATATATATATATATATATATAATATTTAAAATATTAAATATTTATTTAAAATATATACTATATATATATATATATATATATATATATATATATATATATAATATTTAAAATATTAAATATTTATTTAAAATATATACTATATATATATATATATATAGTATAATGTAATTTGAGGTCAAGTAAAGCTCCACATCCTCCTTGGAAACACCTCTTCAAGCTACCATGGTTATGAATTTCATCAATTTTCCCACTAGTGGATTGTAATTCAGCTCCAAAATTGAATTATCCTTACACAAACAACAATCCAACTCTCCTTGACTTGATTACAATGGTTGCAGGGTTGAATTAGGGCTCTCATACTTGCTAGGGATTGTTTGATCAAAAGGGTGACAAATGTCACCTTCTCATTAAAATAATTTTGAGTATCCAATGATGGTACATCCCTCATATCTTGATCCAATGGTATGCATTTTCTCATATGATATGGATCCAACAAAGCATATTAAGTATTGAAAAGTCAAACCTTGACCAAAGAGTTAAAGGTCGAGCATGTTCTCAAGATCTATTGTCTATGTGAGCCTAGCATAGTTTATTGAATGATGAGTATAATGTCAAATTGTCAAGGGTTCTATGGAGATATATAGGGGTGAAAAAATTCACCTTCATATGAATCCATCATAGACATCAAATGATACATGGGATCCTAGTACAAAGAGCACAAAAACACTAAGTAGTCACCACATGGTACACATAGGAAATAGGACAAACCCAGGAATGACAAATGCTAAGCTCAATAGAGAACCCCATGGACATGTTTAAAATTAATTCTCATGTGCCCATCAATTATGTTCACATAGACATCGAATGATGGTCATAAGGATGTCAATTTTAAGATAACAAAGAACCTAAATGATGTGTTTCAAATTCATGGTCATGAACCCATCAAATATGTTCACGTGGATGTAAAATGATGATCATGAGAATGCCAATTTTAACATAGTAGAGAGTTTTGAACATGAGTTTCAAATTTATGGTCACATTCTCATCAAATACATTCATGTTGACATCAAATGATGGGCACATGGATGTCAATTTTAATATAACAGAGATTTTTAAATATGAGTTTAAAATCGATGGTTGCATTCTTGTCAAATAAGTTCACACTAAAATCAAATGATATGAATGCAAACATAAATTTTAAGACAATTTCTTGGATCCAAATTCAAAGGTAATAGACATATTTTGAACAATGATGAGAAGAATGCCAAAGAAATGCCACATCAAGGCCAATGAATGCAATGTGCCAAATTAGAGACCTTTGCAGACTTAGAATGTAAAGGTAGGGATCTAATCTCATGATGTTTGAGATCATGACCACCATTAGAGCACTATTATAACTTTTAAGAATACCCTGGCAAGGTGAGGACCACAATCAAACCCTGTGAGCATTATGATTGACCTAAAGGGAGCTGAATTATCACTTGTGTAAAGATAATTTGAGCTAGAGTCCATTAAAGAGAAATATAAAAGGATTTTTAGTAATGATTGGGGACCTCTCCTATATCCTTGAGTAAATTTGAGATATAATAGTGCATGTATTAGGTATCATCCAAAAGTAATGAAGACCCTACAATAGTAACATAGCACATCATCAGCCAGAGGGTTCTCAAAGTTAGAATATTCCTTCTGTGGCTAAACCTTATCTGATGGCAATCCATAATTATAATTCAAAGGTTGTCATCCACACTATAAGAAAATAAACACTAATGATTATTTTAAAATTTGTCATTAAGCCATAAATCTACCCATTCCACTTATTTTTACAAGATTTGTATTCATTCAAACTAGGATCAATACTGATTTCACTCATTCTTGGATCTATTTATGAAAGACCAATGATCTAATATTCATACTTTATCTAATTAATGAGCTTTGTAAAATATTAGTATTAATAATACAAATGAGCTTCATGACACAATATTGAATTTTAACTCACTTTATCCTTTTTGATAGATTTCCTTAATCAATCATGCAAACAAAAAATCCACTTAGAATTTACTTCATCATTCAAATCTTCCCTTTAGCCTCTCTTGATCGTCCTACAATAATTCATTTATGGATTCCTTTCTTTGTTTGAGAGATTTCTATATAAATTTAAACTTAGTGATAATATTTTCACCTCTTTTTCGTTCTTTTCTAGAAAAACCTATCCATCAATTTTTTTAACCATAATTCTATAATATGTTGAGTCCTTACTTTGAAGCCATGCATTTACATCATATACACAGTCTTGATGGGTCTTCGAGGTAGACTCACCTTGAATATACAACTTATCCTTACCTTCATCTAGTTTTCTCAACTAATGAAACCTTTATCCCTATATTCATTTATTTAAACTCACCTTTAATGTCGATCATCATTATCAACATACACAATCTAATAACTTAGATCTTATTTCATCAACTAGGTTTGAACATGGAATTATGATAATAAGAAATAGAGACTGAGAATGTAAATTCTTTCTTTCTCTCAAATAGTCTATACCATGAAATCACATTCAACACTTCTCAAATATTTTCTTGGACATTCATACAAAATTTAAGATCACTCAAGTTATAGAAAATTTTGTTCTTAAATCTTAGACAAAGGTTCATACAGATTGGTATTGGTTGTGAGTACTTAAAAACACCACTTTGGTTCAAGTTTTGTGGTTTTTATTCTTCTTAAAAATGTGTGAAAATTATAGGACCCTATTTTTCAAATTAAATTTGAATTTTAAATTCACTGGGTACTCTCACCTATGTATAAATGCAAATACACCTCAGGAGTAGTCAATTAAAATTGAATACAAGTGATATATTTAATATATTAAAATGATATTTATATATATTATATTAATATTTATTTAAAATACAAAATATTTATTTAAAATATAAAATATTTATTTAAAATATATACTAAAAATATATATTGTATAATGTAGTTTGAGGTTAAGTAAAGCTTCACATCCTCCTTGGAAACACCTCTTCAAGTTTCCATGGTTGTGAATTTCATCAAATTCCCCACTAGTGGATTAAAATTTAGCTCCCAAATTGAATTATCCTTGTACAAACAATAATCCATCTCTTCGACTTGATTAAAATGATCTCAGGGTCGAATTAGGGCTCTCATACTTGCTATGGATTTTTTGAGCAAAAGAGTGACAAGCATTAGCTTCTCATTAAAAGACTTTTGAGCAACCAATGATGGTACATCCCTCAGATCTTAATATAATGGTCTATATTTTCTCATATGAGATGGATCCAATATAGTATAATAAGTATTGAAAAGTCAAACCCTAACCAAAGAGTTAAAGCTTGAGCATGTTCTCAAGATATATGGTTCACGTGAGCTTGATATAATTGATCGAATGATGCGTATAATGTTGAATTGTCAAATTTCTATAGAGATATGTAGGGGTGAAAAAATTTACCATTTTGGGAGCCCAATATAGATATCAAATGATGCATGAGATCCTAGTACAAAGAACATAGAAGAACTGTGTAGTCACCACATGTCACACATAAGAAATAAGATGGACCCAAGAATGATAAATGTTAAGCTCAATAGAGAACCCCATAGACATGTTTAAAATTAATGCTCATGTGACCATCAATGACATTCATATTTATGTCAAATAATGGTCATGAGGATGTCAATTTTAAGATAGCAAAGATCCTAAATGATGTGTTTAAAATTGATGATCATGCACTCATCAAAGATGTTCACGTAGATGTCAAATGATGGTCATGAGGACACCAATTTTAACATAGTAGAGAGTTTTTAACATGAGTTTCAAATTGATGGTCACATTACCATTAAAGACACTCATGTTGACATCAAATGATGGGCACATGGATGCCAATTTTAACATAGCAAAGAGTTTTAAAGATGAGTTTCAAATTGATGGTCACGTTCCTGTCAAATAAGTTCACACTGACGTCAAATGATAGGCATGCAAACATCAATTTTAAGACAATTTATTGGTTCCAAAATCAATGGTAATAGACATATTTTGAATAGTGATGAGCAGAATGCCATGGCGATGCCAAGGAAATGCCACATCAAGGTCACATAAATGCAATGTGCCCAATCAGAGACCTTTGTGGACTTAGTGATGTAAAGTTAGGGATATAAGCTCATGATGTTTGAGCTCACAACCTCCATTGTATCACTATTATAAATTAAAATAATGCCCTGGCAAGGCGAGGACCATAACCAAACCCTGTGAGTATTATGATTGACCTAAAGGGAGCTGAATTATCACTTGTGTAAAGACAAGTTGAGCTAGAGTCCATTAGAGAGAAATCTAAAAGGATTTTTAGTAATGATTGGGGACCTATCCTATATCCTTGATCAAATTTGAGATATAATATTACATGTATTTGGTAGCATCAAAAAGTAATGAAGACCCTATAATAGTAATAGATCACTTCATCAGCCAGAGGGTTCTCAAAGTTAGAATATTCCTCTTGTGGCTAAACCTTATCTGATGTCAATCCACAATTTTCATTCAAAGGTTGTCATCCACACTAAGAAAATAAACACTAATGATTATTTTAAAAATTTTCATTAAGCCATAAATCTGCCCATTTCACTTATTTTTTCAAGATTTGTATTCATTCAAACTAGGATCAATACTGATTTCACTCATTCTTGGATCTATTTCTAAAAGATGAATGATATAATATTCATACTTTATCCAATTAATGAACTTTATCAAATATTGGTCTTAATAAGACAAATGATTTTCATGACATAATATTGAATTTTAACTCACTTTCCCCTTTTTGATAGATTTCCTTAATCAATCATGCAAACAAAAAATCCACTTATAATTTACCTCATCATTCAAATCTTCCCTTTAGCATCTCTCGATCCTCCTATAATTGTTCATCTATGGCTTCCTTTCTTTGTTTGAGATATTTATACATACATTTAAATTTAGTGATAATGTTTTCACCTCTTTTCCATTCTCTTCTAGAGAAACCTATCCATTGACTTTTTTTTAAACCATAATTCTATAATATGTCAATTCCTTACATTGAAGCCATGTATTCACATCATATACATAGTCTTGATGGGTCTTCGAGGTAGACTCACCTTGAATATAAAACTTATCCTTACCTTCATCCAATTTTCTCATCTGATGAAACCTTTATCCCTATATTCATTTATTTGAACTCACCTTTATTGTCGATCATCATTATCAACATACACAATCTAATAAATTAGATCTTATTTCATCAACTACATTTCAACATGGAATTATGATAATAAGAAATAGATATTGAGAATGTAAATTCTTTATTTCTCTTAGATAGTCTATACCATGAAATCACATTCAACACTTCTCAAATATTTTCTTGGACATTCATACAAAATTTGAGATCACTCAAGTTATAGAAAATTTTGTTCTTAAATCTTAGATAGAGGTTCATACAGACTAGTATTAGTGGTGAGTACTTAAAAACAAATATTTTGATTCATATTAAAACAAATACCTATGTGGGATCTATCTTTAAGTAATATATAATGATGTGTTGGTCTATATAAGGCTAATTTGGGTATTGACTTCCTCCATAGAAAAAATGAGTCATTTGCTATGCTCTAGGATATATTCAAAAAATACAATCTTGATTTAGATTTCTTAGTTTTCCACAAAATGTGACTCTTAGGAATAAAATTAACACAATGTTAAATATTATAATGAAGTTTTGTGTCAACATACAACTTAAATATCCATAGGTTTGAACTTTGTAACACAGTCAATGAAATTACCTCAATATCAAATAGAAATAGACAAATATTACTTCAACCTATTACTACAAACCCATACGTAAGTTCATACCTCTGTACATGACTTTAAATGATTGTATTATTTTTATTCACTATGAGAAGCTAGTAATGGTGAAAATATTTCATCAAATGCATAATATATAGTTTTATCTTGTCTTCATTCTAGTCTCTTACCTCTCATGTGAATCAAATCACATTATTCCTCATTCTACCAGACTCAATCATTCTTAATCAGATCTATGAAGTCCTTGAATGCAAAATATCCTTCTCTTTATTGATAGGTTTTAAAAATTAACATATACTCCAACTACATACATATACAAGCCTAAAGGCCTTTAGTCACTTCTTATAAACTCCTCTACCTACTTCTCTACCTCCTTGATAGACTCTCTCCTTTCTATATACATGTAGATGCTCTTATTAGTCTCTTCCTGATAGACTTGGACCCTATCTTCCCTCAACCATTGCACAAATATAGGATTATTGGTAAACAAGAAGACAAAGTCTCCTTCTTAACTTAGAATATACCTAGTTTGTCTTCAACATAGCATTCTAGACAATTCATTAAGTACTTGTCACCTTTTAATAGGTACATAGACGTTTAAAACATAGTATTGACCTTTTAAGGTCATTATATAGGTCCCCCCCTTACAATTTTACTACTTATTATCCTTCACGGGAGGACTTATTTGATCAAAATTAACCCTTATATACAAAATTTTCATAGATGAGTTGATGCTCCTACATCATTATCCATTTTAAAAGTAGAATATTTTATTTGTAAAGGTATGTGTTGTTTGTAAAACACATTGCCTATAGATCAATCTATTGGGAAAGTCTAGTGTATTTCTAGAACATTTATGGAAAGGAAAACTATCCCTCCATCTGTACTCTTTTAATTAGTTAGGACTAACCGACATACTTCCTTGCATATTATAAAAGCATCATTTCAATTGTAAAGAGGGAGAGTTTTTAGAGACAAAATTACTTTGTAAACTTGGATCAATTAATATAATCAATGAATTTTTCAAAAATTGTCTGGTATTTGCTTGTGTTCATTATTATTATGGCTTTTCTCTCACTTGTTTTTTTTGATTTCTAGATTTAAATGGTTCCTATGAATTCTTGGAGTGCACCTTTAATTTTAGAGTTGTTAACTTGTACCAATGCTAGGTTAACTGAAAGACCTTAGGTTTATTTCATTTTCCTACTCTTCTTGCATTTGGGCTAATGTTATTTACCTGTAGGGTAAATCTTTAAATTGAACTAGGTTCTTATTTACATTATTTCCACCTTGGAAGCTTGCCTAATGTGTGATAGGATTTGAGCTTATGCTACTTCATGTTACACATTCGTTAAGTGAATGTCTAGATGAAATCTAAACTTTGTCATGATGTTTCAAATGAACACAAGAAACATTTATCTCTACCCTACCCTTCCTTTTGATTCTATTTTAAGTAAATCATTTTAGCTTAATTCTCATTGTAAATATCCAACTTAGTTTATTTCTTAGATTAGTTTTTTTATTATAATTCACTATTATTAGCATAGATACTTCATAGTTTACACAAGATCTTTTATTTGGCCACAATACATGAATACATGCATCTTAATAAGTATGAATTACAAAAAAATACCAACACATCTTCATCTCAATTTGTGGAACCTATAGTTAGAAATACCAAAAAACACATCTCACAGTCAGACTTCAAAATTGAAGTTAGTAAGCAATCATTATGGTCTTAATACATTAGAGAAATAAAACAAAGGATTTAAGTGGAGAAATAAACTCAACAAGATAGATATTTATTGGCACTTTAGCTTAATTTGAATGTGTTCAACATAAAAATTACGTATCACTAATTTAAAGTGCAGATCAAAAGACCTAGTGGTTAACTAAAATTTGATGGTCATTTTATAAAGTAGAAAAGACTTGATTCCTTTGTATAATTTGTATGCAATTTAACAGTTTGTAGATTTTTTATAACTAAGTTCAAAGGGCTAAAAAAACTAATCATTCACATTAATTGAAATTAATTGATTGTCCATCTACTTTACTACGAACTATCCCTTGCCAAGTGTTATTTGTAACATTAAATTTAATGCTTGTGATTCATCAACTAAGGCACCTAAAAAATTAATCATTTGCATTACTTTAAATTAATCGATTATCCATATGCTTTATTACCCCATGCCATGTTCCAAGTGTCATATGCAACACCAAATTTTATGCTTCATGATATATGATTTAACCTTCTTGATACATGATTACAAATATTAATTTAATGCCCATTACCTACCAAACATTATTAATGTTTGATATATTTTCTCTACAAAATAATCTACGTCATCTGTTGTGCACATGGTGAAGTGCCATAGAGTTTTAAATCCATACTGGTGATCACATTTTTGACCCTATAATATTAAATGAAGGAGAAACTCAACCCATTTTCATGTTATATGGAATTATACACTATGTTAAAGACAACAATTAATTTAATTTTATTAAGAATATAATATTATTTCTATACTACTAATAATATGTAGATGTATTGCAATATATTATAATAAAATATATAATATATATTATTGATTTATAACCTATATTAACATATATATTATATTATATGATATAATAATATTGATTAATATTAAAATATATTTTACAAAATATATAATTTATATATAATATTAGTATATAATTAATTAGTTTAATAAATAAAAATATTATGATATATATTATATGTCAATTATATTTATTTAATAATTAATATAACTTATGTGTATGTGTGGGGGTAAGAGGGGTTATGTCAAGCGAGAGTGTGTAAATCGATAATTAAACCTACTAGTTACTCCAAACTCATGACAAAGACAAAATAAGTTAATATAAAATAATTATGGGCATAGACCTATTGGGATTTGAATCACCATGTAATTATTTAGTCTATGATGGATTGAATTCTTCGTGTAAAGAGATAGCTTTTTAGCATAATCACTACATCAAAATTGTAACTCCCTTGGTTTTGATCAGGGGGCATCTATATTTGTTGGATAAAGAACACAATTATGGGTGATTAGAATTTGTCTTGGTGATTGCAATGGAGAAATTGTTTTTATTACAATGACGCTAAAAAATTTATAAGTGATCAAGAATAATTTTGGGTTTATAAATGTGATAAAAATTTTAAGCGGACATATATGTTTGAAAGACAACATTTATTCCAATGTGTATGCCACTATTATACCACCACCACTTATTTTTCCTAATAATTAATAATTTTATATCTTCAAAAAATGTGGATGAAAGTCCACTTATTATACAAGAGCCTAATAATTATTTCTAAATCATTACCATCGGTTCTAAAGTTCCATGATGATAATTTTACTTCTATTTCCATATTTGAACTTCTATAATTTTCATTGTACTATGGTCTTGTAGCAGATTATTGAACATTTTATAATTTTGATGATCCCTTGGATGTGATATAAAACCTATGGTAGGAGACCCATCAAGTGTAATTTATTGCGACAAGTCTATTTCTATTTTATTGGAATGAAATTCCCTAATTATACAAATATACATTTAGATCCAATCTATAAATGGAAAGTCTATATATAAAAATACTATATATAGTAAGTGTTCTAAGGTAGACTACTTATGCCCTCACATAACCATAATTTAGATAAGCACAAAAATCCTTTCCCAAGAGGTCTTTGAGTTACTAGGTATTATTTTGTGTCACTTATTTTAGTTACCATTTTGGGGTCAAATTCATCTCCAAATATTAGTTTGTAAATCCAAGAAAGGTGACTCGCCCTCACAGGTATTTGAATTGGTGAATTAAATTATCTCAAAGGTATTCCTAAGGGGGGTGGGGCAAGATAAAAATTAAGGAGTCAAATCCCTATTAGACAATTTGCTTATGTTACATCTTAAAAAAATGTGGATGAAACTCAACTTATTATGCAAGAGCTTATTATTTCTAAATGATTAGCATAATCTCTATGTCAAAATTATAAATCCCTTAGTTTTGATTAGGGGGGCATCTGTATTCACTAGATAAGGAGCTCAATTATGGGTGATAAGTTTTTGTCTTTGTGATTGCAATGGAGAAGTTTCTTTTTTTGCAATGGCACTAAAAAAATTAGAAGTGACCAAGAAGAATTTTGGGTTTAGAAATATGATAAAAATTTGAAGTGGACATATGTGTTTTAAATACACCATCTATTCTAATGTATATGCCTACTATTATACCACCATGTCCACTTGTTTCTCCTAATAATTAATAATGATACATTTTCAAAAAATGTGGATGAAACACCACTTATTATGCAAGATCCTAATATTTATAAATCATTGCCATTAGTTACAAAGTTCCATGATGATAATTTTACTTCTATTTTCATATTTGAACTTCTATAATTTTCATTGTACTATGTTCTTATAAAAAATATTAAACATTTTCTAATTCTGATGATTCGATGGATGTGAGGTAAAACCCATGGTAGGAGACCCATCAAGTGTAATTTTTTGTGACGAGTTTGTTGCTATTTTATTTGAATGAAATTCCATAAATTATACAAATCTACATTAAGATACATTCTATAAATGGATCAAAGTCTATATATAGAAATACTATATATAGTAAGTGTTCTGAGGTAGACTACTTATGCCCTCATATAACTATATTAATTTAGATAATCACACAAAATCCTTTCCTAAGAGGTCTTTGAGATACTAGGTATGATTTTGTGTTACTTATTTTAATTACCATTTTAGGGTCAAATTCATCTCCAAATATTAATTTGTAAATTCAAGAAAGGTGACTCACCTTCATAAGTATTTGAATTGGTGAATTAAATTATCTCAATGATATTTTAGAGGGGGGATAAAAATTAAGGATTCAAATACCTATTTAAAGACAATTTTCTTATATTACATCTTCAAAAAATGTAGATGAAACTCAACTTATTATGCAAGAGCTTATTATTTATAAATCATTACCGTCATTTACAAAGTTCCATGATGATAATTTTACTTCTATTTCCATGTTTAAAATTTTATAATTTTCATTGTATATCTTATAGTAGATTATTGAACATTTTTCTAATTATGATGATCCCCTGGATGTGATCCAAAGCCCATGGTAGGAGACCCATCAAGTGTAATATATTGGGACTTGTATAAGTCAGGGATTAATCAAATATGCTCATGGGTTGCTTACAGGTGTAGGAGAGTTTGATATGAATTGACACTCAACCAGCTTCATAATAAGAAGTGTCAAAGGCTTTGTGAATCTAGTATTTTTCTTACAAGATGCATTTTATAATATATCTCATTTTAGTACCATCATGTTCATTGTTTGATTGGTATCACATTTTGGTTCATTTAGATTAACATTGTAAGATGGCTTGATCTTAAATTTTCATATATTAGAAGAGGTTAATGTAGTAGCCCCAAAATTTACTAGATTTTATAATGCAAGGAGTTTCATTTTTTTATCTTGCTCAGGGTTACCCAATTGTTTCTCAAAAGTCAAAAATTTTAGTGCCACATAGTGTGGAGACAAGGGATGAAATGATACCTCTAATGCAAGAGGATAATTCAAGACATATTTTGAATCAAGCACATATTTTAGATGCCTTTTAGGTGTTATTCTCAATGGGAGAATTATTTTATCCAATGATTTAATAATTTGTAATGAAGATTGTGAAAAATCCTGACCTTGGTTCCTTTACCTTGATTTACAAGATTTTGTCTCAAATACAAATCTTAAGATGTAAAGACATCTATAAAAGGATTCAAGTCTAGTATATAATAATATATGGAAATCTATTTATAGACATACTATATAAATAGAAAGTGTTCTTGTGATAGTTTGAAATGACCTTGTCATCATATAATGGACCAATCAATCATCAAAATGCCTTAAAAATGTTTTTAAAATGAGTCAGTAGCTAAAAATAGAATTGATCATCTTAGGATGTACCAATTAATAATCAAAATACCCTAGTTGAAAATCTTCCCAAATGAGTATGTTACTATTTTATTAGAATGAAATTCCATAAATCATACAAATCTACATTTAGATATAATCTATAAATGGAAAGTCTATATATAGAAATACTAGATATAGTAACTATTCTGAGGTAGTTGAAAATAAAGTTTATCATTTTGGGATATACCACTTTGTATTAATCTAAATATGCTCAAACATCAAACTATCTAAGTAATATATTGAGCCATTATAACTAAATGAAATAGATGAATTCACAATTCAAATCAACATTTAAATCCTAAAGCTAAATACTCTAAATTATGATTAAATGGAATATGAAAACAAAAAGATTGGATTGATTATCTTAGACTTAGAATTTTGACATTATGTTGGCATGATCATGGACTATTGATGACGGATTAGACTAGCATGGAGACTAGAATTGACCACTTTAATAGTTAGACATGGATTTTTTAGATGATTTTTAGCTAGTTCCCATAGAGGAATGGAGTTGTTTAAATAGAAAAAGGAGGGAAGGATCAATGGTTGATTCAAAGTTGGCTTGGGGAGATCAAGAGTTAGGGATTATTCTTGGAAGCCTATAGATTTAGAGGCTTCTAGAGAGGAGGGGTGAGAATAAAGAGTATTCTAAAATTGGAGAATTATATAATCCTCTTAGGGATTAATTCTATTAGGTAGGGATTAGGTGGGTGATTAGGGACTAGGGGTGTAGGAGAGCCTAGGAATAGGCAAGTGTAGGTGGGTAGGTGGGCCATCAAAATTTAAAATTCTAAAATAATAGATAAGTTGGGATTAGGATAAGATAATGGGGATTTATGATATTAATTAATTGATTAGTGAGGATGGATAAGGTTAGTAGATGGAAAATAATGAAAGGGGACATTAGATAAATAATTAGAAAGGAGTGATAAATTAGCAAGATAGAAGGGGATAAATTAGATAAGCATAACTAGTGTCAACTAATAATATTATTAGTAATGTTAAATGGAGTGAGTGAATTTAGATGCATACATCTTGGGATGTAATAGTTAAAGGTAAATAATGTCCTTGAAAATCTTCCCAAGAGATATTTAATTAAATCTTATGTTTTGTAGTCATATAAAATGTCCAAATTGGTAGTTTGAGTGTGGCTTGTGACACCCTATCCATAAGTCCTTCTTTGCATTCTCTTGTGACCCTTCTAGACATCTTTTTATTCATTACCGATCATATGAAAACTTATGAATAATCATTCCACCTCAACCAAACTATTTTTCTTAGGCCAATCATATTCCTCTAGGTCCCAAGCCTATAAGATAAGAGCACCATACATATTCCTCTAGGTCAGATGGGCTTTATTGATATTTCTATGGGTTAGATTATGTTGGCTTAGCATGAACACATCTGAACCATGACTAATTGTTTTGTATAAAAGCCCATCCAAAGCTCATTTACAAAGGGAGGTGACAAAACCTACAAAGTAAGCAAGAATACAAATAAAACACTAAGGAAAACTTCCCTATTATTTACATATAGTCACCCAACATAGCTACATACCTACTCAAATCCTCGTACTAGTCCCTAGCCACATAAAGCACTATCAATTTAGTATTTTACATCTGCATCACACTATTTCATAAAGTAAACTAGATGGGAGAACTACATATAGATTGATCTCTCTTCAAAGTATTTGTATGTAGGCAAAATGCCCACAAAGGGGTGTAGATTGCCCATTCAATACATCTTACACACTAACCCCCCCTTTGTCAAGTGATTCATATATCATTTTATCAAGCATGATGGAGGATTAGGGTTTGAAGACAAAATCAGTTATACAATGAGTTATATTGATAACCAATTCTAGATTTTTCATAGACAAGCTCACATAGGCATAACACAACTACCCATAAAGTTTTAGGTCTCTATGACCAGTTTGGACAATAGTTATAGGAATGAAAATCACTAGATGCCAAATAATCCACTTTTTTTTATCTTGTCCTTTTACTAAACAAAAGCCAAATTTAGGTTTACAACACCTTCCCAATCCTGCACAACTATTTCCAACTTTTGTTTTAGCTATCTCAATCTATTTTAAAGCTAAGTTATATTTATTCTCATTTATTTATATTTTTAGAAAAGTGAAAAAGATAAGCAATTGCACAAATCAGGACTATAATTATTGTTATATTCTATATTGATTTATTAATCTAGACCCTTAACTAAAATAGGAATAAAACTCTATTATTATCAAAAAAGTTAAATCATTTGGTGAACCTGACTTAGTTTGTACACCAAAACCCTAAAAACCCTAGGAAAAATTATTTACTAATTTAACAGTATTTTTATGATTTTTTCTTACATATATAAATCAGAATTTTACATTTAATTTTTTAAAATTTATCATAGTAATTTAAAAAAATTATTTCTCTCAAACCCTAGTTGCCTATACTAGGTCTCATTATTTTCAAACCCTAGCCTAGGGTTTCAAAATTAAAATTTTGATTTTTGTACATTGGATTGAATATTCCAATTTTATTAATCATGATCTACTTATGAATTTTTTTATAGTTTCTCTTGCATGCTTGTTTCCTTTTATTTGTTATGAATTCAAAAATGGAAAATACATATGTACATGATATTTTAAGATCAATTCAAATATATGTCATTTTTCATTACTTATTTAACATGCTATCTCTCTATTATGTGTAATTAAATTAAGAATAAAATCCTTACATACTTAGAGGATTATTTACATAAGTTAACAACCACCTGTTAAGTTTTGATGTCATATCTTATGCACAGGAAAGAATTTCCTTCTCCTCCTCTCCCCCAAGAGGGTGATAACTACTTTTCCTCTAACCAGGTCCATGTTATCACCTCTCCAAAATGTGAGGTATCCTATACTATTGTTCTTAATGCATAAATTCAACCTATAGCTTCCTCAAACCCTCTTCAACATATGTGCTTACATGTTCAATCAGAAGCAACTATGGTTTGCACTTGTGAGACTCTAAGGGATCAAATCACCAGTATGAGCAAGTTAATTTTAGGTTTACAAATGTAGAATCAGCTATTACATGAAAATATCACAACATTTGAAAATTAGATTAGACTACAAAAGCCTCAAAGGCACCCTAGTGCTAATCATGTATATGCACCTTCACCTAGTCAATTGGTTGCAAGCAATGTTACATATGAAAATAGGAAATCACAAAAAATTAACTCTAAAACTAGTGATTCAAAAAAAATTCAATGATAAAATAAGATTTCAAGTGAGGTACTAAGGGAAATAATTAAATCTAAGTTGACCAAACTACCTCCTCTACATCCAATGAGAAGATCCAGATATTATTATGCATATCATAAAATGCATGGGTATCACATAGATTCATGTTTGGCATTAAAAAAAATATACAATAGATCATTTATAATGAGGGCCTCATACAAGGTAAATCCATCAAGTAATCCATAGTGACACTATAACACATTCACAAAGGGTCAAATTTAGAAACAATACAAAAATGGTTACCAAAGCATAACTCAGAATAACAAAAGGATCAAAAATCAAAATTAGAGCAAGAAATATTACCACAAACATAGATAAAGGCACAAAAAAGATGCAAATTTGCCTCTCCAAAATGAGGCTCAAATTTCAAAGCAGTATGGTTCGATCAAAAATATCTACAACAATTAGATTATCAAGTCAAGGGTTGGGCAAACAAGCTCAAGGCATCACTACTCCTATTCTAGTAGTTGATAATATTTGTCACCAAGGTTTGGGATTTATTGAACATCTTAAGGAAAATCATTCATAGACATAATTTATGAAAAGAAAATATCTAGATAAAACAAAAGTCAACACTATCATTCCATTGGTTCAAAATCAAGATGATAATGATGAGTAAAATAGTACAGGTTATTATGATTTCTAAGATATCAACAATGAATCTAAATATTCAGAATCATATTCATAGCCATTCCCTCATGCTTCACAATCACACATAATTCCTTCATTTGATATAGGACACCATGATAGAAAGTCTCTTATGAGACTCATTGGTTAGTATCGTTTCTTCTCAGCTTACATGTATATAGTTTCTTTTCACTTTCTTATACATAGTTTCCTTATGATTACTTGTACATAGATTATGTCAAAATACAAAAACATTCAAATAATTCAAAACACAAAAAAAAATTCAATTGTATGTATTATCCATGTTTTACATTTCTAATATCATGCTAGACTTACATTTTTCCATTCTATGCTATTATTTGTTGATTTGTCTACATTACCATGCTTCACTTGATCTTTTTTTGTGTGTAGTGACACTTAAATCCTTTATTGCTTCACTCTACCCATTAAGGGGGCATCTTACTTATATTTTTGAGACATACATCAAAATATCTACCTCTCAAGGGCATCTTCTACATGACTACACCATCCAAGTTATGTCATTCCTACACCACACACTCTAGTTATCATATTGATGTACATTACTTACTAGTTTACATAAATTATTCTATTGACACTCGCTAGTATAAAGAACTTGTGTATGTCTTAGCATCTACCTAGTCTTGTACTACATGTTTTTCATGCTTTCACTTCTTTATTTGATTATTTATATGTTATAGTATCTCCAACATTTACATGCCTTCCTTTCTTTTTTTGAGTAGTTAAATGTGATTGATTTATTTTTTCCTATTTTGTGTACCTTAGTACATTTTCCAATGTCCTTTGCTTTTACTCTTATATGTACTTGTAGGCCCTTATGCCAATCTTCATTGTTTGCAATTGTATGTGTATGTGGGCATTTGAACATGCCTTATAGGCTTACTTTCCCAGTTTGAGTGACATATGCCTATGCACATTTCTTGCTTGGCCCCTTGGCCTCTTTTGTATGCTTCTTTCCTTGTGTGTTTGTTTGATTTTTTGCTTCTAAGATGTTTTCCATTCCATGATCCATATCATGCATTATCTTACCTTCTTGGATTTCATGATGGAAATCATGATTCATCCCTCCTTGACAACTAACACCTAACAACTAACTAGATTTCTAGTTTTAATTCAGTATACTACACATGTTATTACATTATTACATATGTCTAGGCATAACCCTATTGATCTAATAATTTCCAATGCAAACTATACTCTATCTTGAGACATCTTTTGGATTATCATTGTTATATCATGTATTTCACAACATAACACACTTGCACGACTCTTCCTTCTGAGGGTAGTAATTACAAGGTCTTCATTCCTACCCTCAAAAGAGGGGACAAAAAATAGGGGTTTTGTCATAGAGATTAGATCCTTTTACCAGTTAAAAATCAATTTTTAGAACACTTAAAATAACAATCATAGCTCTAAACACATAGAGCAGACCAAAAAAATAGTGATAAATATAGAACAATCATTAGAAATAGTAAAATACAAGAGCACTAGAAGTGATCAATAGTGTTGGACACCAACGTATCCCATTTTTAGTGCTCCTATCCAAACAACAAATAATCCAAAAAATCTAGAAACAAACAAAAAGGTAAGGTTAATTATAGTTTTGTCATCTACAATTTAGTTTAGATTGGGTAGTTTTAGTACAATTTACTCAAAGTATCTAGATATAGGGGGCATCATGTACAACATGGTGGATCTTGCTTCTAATTTCATATTGGGTAGTTGGTACAACTTCCAGATTAAAATCCATGTTATAGATACTAGTGATTGGGGGCAATGTGCATGGAACA
This sequence comes from Torreya grandis, assembly GCA_037957365.1. NCBI lineage: Eukaryota > Viridiplantae > Streptophyta > Pinopsida > Cupressales > Taxaceae > Torreya > Torreya grandis. The sequence goes on along the minus strand of JARHVA010000328.1, from coordinate 5,452,713 downwards.
TTTACCTTCTTTTATTTCAAGTTTATTTTATTACCTAGGTATTCTCAGTAGTTATGTGCCTTATTACAAGTGTAGGTGGTTATCATCATTTTGGAGTGGCTTTCATATAAGATTAGTTCTCATTTTTGGAGTGACTTTCATATAAGTCTAATCTCTACCTTTTAGAGTGGCCAATATTGGCCTAGTTGTTAGTACAAATTCATCTATCCATGTTATATTATCGGATTACAAATCATTTATGGGTTTCATGATTCACCTCATATGACACACATTCATATTGGTATCAATTCATATTTCACTACATAGTGAGTAATGATTGCGCCAAAGGACTAGTTAGCCTTTGTATTCTTGAGCTACTTATTCAGAAGGATTGGACACACATTCTAAACATCTATTAACACACGCATGATCACATAGCTTCACTTAGTGGGAGATGATGGATCTAAAGGTCCAGCCTTTGTATTATTGATCCACCCTTGAGGAATTGAGCACTCAACTTTATTTGTGATATTACTTTTGGTAAATCATATACATAGCATCACTTAACATCACTCAACATAACAATAGGTTTTGTATAGGTTTGCATACCCAGTGAGGTATATTCATTCCTTTGTTATCCTCTCTTGTACCTAGCTTTTGTATGTTCATATTTTAGACATAGCATGTCTAGTAAGAACTAATCTACTCTTTATTTTTCTTTATATATTTTCGCTTCATGATGTGCTCTCTCTATGCACACTCAATATCATATATCTTCATGAAATTCACCCTTACAAGTAAGTTTAGGTATGCTTTCTAATTTTTTCTTTATCCTAGTATTTCATTTTTTTGCATCACTAGAATAAAGTGGGGGAAATGTAGTCATATAAAATGTCCAAATTCATAGTTTGAGTGTGGCTTGTGACACCCTATTCATAGGTCTTTTTTTCTATGTTCTTGTGACCCTTCTAAACATATTTTTATTCATTACCAATTATTTGAAACTTTTTGAATGATCATTCCACCTCAACCAAACTATATTTCTCAAGCTAATCCTATTCCCATAGGTCCTAAGCTTGTAGGATAGGATCACCATACTTGGACTATAGCATTGGACCCTAGGGTGTCTTGATTTTGATGCTCTTATCCATTTGAATTTTGAGCCCCAATGGTCATTTTCATTTGATCCCTACCCTTCATTATCTCAGCCTAGTGTGAATACATCTTACCCATGACCAATTATTACTTATAAAATCCCATCCAAATCTCATTTAAAAATGAAGGTGATAAAAATTATAAAATAAAAAATAATATAAATAAAGAAATAAGGAAAACTTTCCTATTCTTTGCATATAGTCACCCAACCTAGCTACATACCTACTCAAATCCTCATACTAGTCCCTAAAAAAACTATCAATTTGGCATTTTGCATCCACATCACACTATTACACAAAGCACACTAGGTGTGAGAACTAAATATGGCTTGATCCCTCTTCAGAGTATTGGTATATAGGTAGTGTGCCCACACAAGGGGTGTGGATTGCATGTTCAGTGCATCTTACACACTAACCCCCCCTCTTTATCAAGTGATTCAAATATAATTTTAACAAGCATGATGGAAGATTAGGGTTTGAAGATAAAATTATATCTATAGTGAGTTTCATCAATAACCAATTCTCAATTTTTCATTGGTAAGCTCACACATGCACATCACAACTACCCAAAAAGTTTTATGTCTCTGTGACCAGTTTGGACAATAGTGGCAAGAATGGAAAACAACATTAGACACTAAAGCATCCATTTTTCAGCTCTCTTGTCCTTTCACTGAATGAAAGCCAAATTCAAGTTTACAAAACCTTTCTAGTCTTGCACAACTATTTCCAACTTCTATATCAACCATCTTAGTCTGTTTTCAAGATAAGTTATATTTTTCTCATTTATTTCTATTTTTTGAAAGGTGAAAAAGATAAACAATTGCATAAATTAGAACTATACTTATTGCTATATTTTGTACTAATTTATTAATCCATACCCTTAACTAAAATAGGAATAAAACTACATTATTACCAAAAAAATTAAATCATGTTTCATCAGTAATATAATTTAAATAATCTTGATAAATGAAGTTTTTGTGATACTTGTATTGAGATAGTTTTTCCAAGAAGAGTAAATTTTCTTGGCTTAAAGTTTATTAATTAAATTTAATTTTTTTTCACATGAATATGATTTAGTCACATATTTTTGAACCCAATATTGGGCTTCAAAGTTGAATTACTTTTGTTTCTAGCTGAAATGTTTAACCCTGACTCTACATTGTTATATCGCATGACTTGTCATGAATGCAAAGTTAATGTTTGTAGATTGGTATTATGTAGACTGTTATGCCCTTACATAACCATAATTTAGATAACCCCACAAAATCCTTTCCCAAGTCTGGGTATTTGAGTTACTAGGTATGATTTTTTGTCACTTATTTTAATTACCATTTTGGGGTCAAATTTATCTCCAAATATTAGTTTGTTAATTCAAAAAAGGCGACTCGCTCTCATAGGTATTTGAATTGGTGAATTAAATTATCTCAAAAGGTACCATGAGGGCTAAAAATTAAGGAGTCAAATCCCTATTACATAATTTAATTATATAATTTAATGAACAAATATAAATAAACTTTTTAAAATAGAATAATTATAATAAACAATAAAAAATTGTAAATATTTTTATTTTAAAAACTATCTGAGTTTATTATTTATTTTTATTTATGTTTAAATTTTTTAATATTTTTATTAAATAATGTACATTATTTAAATGTTTAATATGTTTAAATATATAAATATTTTTTTAATTAATTTTAAATATGTTACAAATTTTTATATAAACTTTTAAATTATTATAAGTTTGAAAATTCCCACGCACTTCAAAATTAGGGTTAAGGTTATCTTTTTCTCTTTCCATTATTTTCTCTCAAGTTTTCTCTCTCCCTTTTGAAGGCTTAAAAATATTATTTTATTGACTATTAGGTTAACTGTGGTGTTAGTGGTGGAAGCATTGACCCCATTTTCACTATCATTTCTATAGGTACTTCTTGTCAGATATTTAATTTATGTAATGTATTGTTTTACTGTATCTAAAATGTGTGATTTTTTTGGTTTGACATGACCCTTTTGTTCATTGTTTAGCTTTAAGTTATGAAATAATTGAGATTTGAATAGACCTAGATTTTGGTTATGAAATGGCCAAGATAATGAAATGATGGAGATTATGATTGTTTAGTGCTTACTTATATTCAATAGCGACCCAAATGGTGAATGTGAGGGAAAACCATACATTTTTTATTAATTGTAAGCAAATAATGAAATGGTTGAGATAATGAAATGGTGAAGATTAGGATTGTTTAGTGATTACTTGTATTCAATAGGGACCCAAATGGTGAATGTGAGAGGAAAGCAAATATTTTTTTATTAACTATAAGCAAATAACGAAATGGTCGAGATAATGAAATGGAAAATATTAGGATTTTTTAGTGCTTACTTCTATTCAATAGGGACCCAAATGGTGAATGTGAGGGGAAAACATATATTTTTTTATTAACTATAAAAAAATAATGAAATGGTTGAGATAATGAAAAGGTGGAGATTAAGATTGTTTAGTTCTTACTTGTATTCAATAGGGACCCAAATTGTGAATGTGAGGGGAAATCAAACATTCTTATTAACTATAAGAAAATAATTAAATGGCCAAGATAATGAAATGATAGAGATTATGATTGTTTAACACTTAATTGTATTCAATATGGACCTAAATGATGAATGTGAGGGGAAAGTAGACATTTTTTATTAATTATAAGTAAATAATCATAGTAAAAAAATGTCGTGATGCGAGAAGGTTTCAATGGTTCCACCCTGTCTCTATCTCCTCACATCATGCATTTGTTGGCTTTGTTTGGGATACTATTAATTGTTTCTATTTTAGACTGAGTTGAAAAGTAATTTTTTGGCCTATTTTATTTTATTATTATTTGAATTGAATTGTTTTCATTTTAGATTAAGTTGAAAAGTCATTTTCTAGGGTGGAAAACTTTTCCCTCATGCTGCATCATAAAATTTTGAATGAATGATTAAATAACACCTAGAATTATTATTTGGGGTGGAAAAATTTTCCCTCATTCTTTGATATTCTTGGGTAGAGGGTTCCCATGCATCATTATATATTAAAAAATTACTTATAAAATATTTGCACCTTAAAAACAGGAGCATCTATTGTTTAGGGAAAAGTTTTTGAAGGGTGGGAAGCAACAGAGGGCTGAAGATTTGTATGGATGATTCTCTTTTTTGGTTGCCAACTATAGACACCTAATAGTAGCCACCAATGAAATTTAATCAAGCTTTAAACCAATTTCTATCAAACATTGCAATTTGAGATAAAATCACTAAAATATATTAAATGGTTCAAATCTATCATATACAAGTGCCAATTTAAGCCAATGTATCCCTAAATGAGAAAATACATTTTATGAGATAGCTAACTTTGATCAGATCATTTTGAGTCAAAATGGCATTTTCATACCTGGGTGCTTTAGATTGCTCTTTTATATCAAATTTCTTACATGAGACACATGCCCTTGTTATTTTTTATTGGCAACATTCTAAATGGGATAAAATATCTAATACACTAACATCATCTTATAATTATAATCCAATCAAAATTTGAACCAATAATATGACATTTTGACTAGTTTGATTAATTTATGCACTAATTGCCAAGATTTGCACCAAAATTGATTAATCATGTTTAAGGCTGATTAATTTGAATCAAGATCTCAAATTAATTTTCCATGAAGCTTGTTGAATATTTCATTAATGAAAATTGGTTTCTAATATTTGTATCATCAGGTGAGGTCATTTATGGGGTAGCATCCACAAACCTTAATTGCAAAAAATATCTGATTAAGTCCTCCCATGCCTCTTTAATGCTTCTCTATCCCAAATATTTATGAGGGCATTTATTGGTTTTATCCTCCAAAATTAAATGGATTATTAACCATACATCTTCATCTTGAGATGCATGATCCAGGTTCATTCTGATCATTTGCAAAAATCTATAAATAGAAATCCTTACACACATAATTTTAAACTATCTTGATGTGAACTTATATTTTCCAAATGATCTAAAAAGGCATTTGATATAGTTTTATTATGCCCAATTTTTGAGAGAAGATTCAAAAGCCAAAGCCATAATCCAAACGATGCTAATAGGAAGTGGAGGATAGCCAAAGCTCCATTGCTAAAGACCTTTTGAAGTATAAGTTGAGAAAACCACTCCATGAACTATTTGGAAGCTCAAAGAAATGTGAAGGAATATTTATTTCATGTTTTATTTATTACTTTCATATGTATGGTTTTTACTAAGCTCCCCCTAGTGTCTAGGCTCAAAGATGTCATGCTTGTTAGTGTGTTATTTTCATTTTGATTTCAATTTGAACTAACACTTGATCTAACCCCCTCTCTTGAGTCAAATATCTAGATCACATAATGGCATGCCTAGTGAGATGATACATACCCCTTATACCAAGGAGATGAAGATGCAAATCATAAATCACCAAATGGATTCTTGAATATCTTCAAAATTACATTTTAATTTTGCCATATTTTTAATTCACAAATTTTTATGTGAAATGCTATGGCCTAGATTGTAAAAACTGTGGCCCAAACTCACTATAGGCTGCCACTATTCTTGATAATCCATGACCTGAGACAACAAGCTAAATAGGTCATTGTGTGGAGCTTCATTTGGGGTCATATAGTCTTTGTTTTTGATTATTTTTTTCAACCATGCATTTTATCTTAAATTTTTAGAATATGCTATCAGTTTATCTTCAAGTTGCATAGATTTTTCAAAAAATCTTGAAATAGGAGTTTGAACCTTTTTAATGTTTCTAATCATAGTTGCTTGGTTTCATTAAAATGTTTTTTCTTTGTCTAATCCTTGCCTTGTAGGTTTTATTGAGATTTTTTCTAATCATTGTCTAAACTAATGAATTTAATTTCTTGAGATTTTACCTTCAGGTTGATAGGTCATCCAAACCCAAGAGTATACTTTTTAAAGTTACTAGTCTCATTCATTAAAGAGCTGTAAAGCTAAACAATATTCTAACTATTTTGTTATAGGACCTACTTGAAAGTGTCAAATCATGATTAATTAAGTATTTCTAAATATTTGTTGGATGCTTAAAAGGAATTAGGAATCTTACATTTGGTTCTTAAAGAAAGTTTTAGGGTGTTTATTTGAATAGTTTTGTTGTTTTTATTTCAAAGTTTTTCAACTTAAGGACAAGGGGCCAAAGAACACCACCAAATATTTATTTTAGTGAGTTAAAATTAAAATCACTTCCAAATTTTTGTTTTGTGCAAGTTATTTATTGTTTTCTTAGTTATATTTATTTGTGCAAAAGGAATTTGTGTTTGTATATTGTCCCCTCATACCCTATAGGAAATTTATGGGATCAAAATCACCATCTTCATTACAAATTGACTTAGTCTAAAGGCATAAAAGATATGTTGTGAAGGCTCTCCCAAAGACCTACATGGATTGGGTGATCTAGAAGTAACATTAAATATCTTTTACTTAGTTTTTATTTCAGTACATCTTATCTTGTGAGGGGGACTTCATTACCTCCCATAAGTTATATAGGAAAGCCTTGACCCTAGAATTCATCTCCTGGCATTGTATTCAACCCATGTCCATAGGGTGGTATATAAATTAGGATCCCATCAATAAGATGGTGGGTTTAGTGGTTAAACCATCTCTGTTAGTAGAGGCTAAGCCCAAAATGTTTGAGCATGTTAGACATCACACTACACTAAGCAAGTTATATATGTAGTGGTTGTAAAAAGGGTAAGACCTTTTTACAATAAGTAATATGATGTGGACCCAAATGAAGTGCTACTTATCTTATTTGATGATGTGAAATTTGATAGACATGAGATCCATCTAGATGATTGAAAACCAATTAGTTTCAGTCAACCCCACATTGCCACACCCTTGATGAGATTTAGGATGTTATGCTTAGTTGCATTTGGTCATTTATCTTTTTCTTGCTTGGTAATTTTAGACCAAAACTTATGTGTTTTTTATAAACATGTTAAAAACAAGTTTGTTTAGAGACCACTTCCTTGTTAAAGAGGTGTTATGCTAGTTTTTTTACACCACACTTGTGCCTTGAAATTTTTGCTAAACTTGTTTGTGTGTGTGTCTCACTTGAATGAAATACGTCTCGTTATGATGCCCAAATTGTTATCAATTTTATGCCTTTTGAGTATTTGAAACATAACATTAATCACATCATTAGAGCATGCATAATCCATTATATTGCTCAAATTATTTCAAAACTTGTTTGACTTGTACCAAAGCCATTGCTTAAAACCATGTCACGTATGCCATTTGGACCTTGTTTATGCACCATCATGTTGTCAAATTTTGTCTAGATTGTTCAATCAAATCATAGTCTTCAAATGTTGAGTTTTTAATTAGCCTTGTCAAAATTCAAATTTAAACATTAATTGATTTCTATTTAGGCCTTGCTTCATAGGGGTTGATACACAGATCTTTTTCTTTTGGGTTATGTAACTTTGGTTAATTGATTACCCAAATTTGATTATTTTTATATTCACAAAGAATACATTATCATTATTTATGCCTTTGTTTGGGATAAAATATCCTTTTTTCAAGATCTTTTTGCCTTATGGCTTATGCTAATTGATCATGTTTATGTTTGATTCTACATGTTGGGTCTATGTTAAAGTTGTTTCCAAACTTTTTAGATTAAATAAAATCATAGCAATACTTTATTTTAAACCTATATTTTGACATCATTTAACCAAAAATCCAAACACAACTTGTTTGATCCTAGATTTTGACTTTATGTTTGGATAAAAGACCTAGCGACTCTTTTCCCTTTTCTAGTTTAGACCTTGTTTGGAACACTTTGGCTTAGACATTTGACATGCCAAATTTTATTCATTGCTTGACCTTTTGTGTGTATTAAATTTGATGTTAGACATTTTAATTTATACTATTTTATGCTAATTCTTAGAATAAACCATTTTGGAAATACAACTCCATGTTCAAATCATTTCTTGGAGACATAACTCTATCCCTTTTGACCAAGTTAGACCAAGTTTGAACCATTTTTATTTTATACATAGTTTTTAAAAGTTTGTATAACTCAAAGAATTTTTTTCTTCAAAATTTTTGTCATTTATGTAGATATGTCTAGCTACACTTATGGTAGATTCACACACAATCCAAGTTATGATATCCGACTAGAAATCCCTATGGGGTATATTTTATAGGGAGTTTTATTATTATCCATACAATACTCAATGCAAGGGAAAAAGTCAAGAACCAACTTAAAATCCAACTCAAAACCCCAACTAGGATGATATGGTTTATGAGGACTTAGATGCTTTGGCTTATGTGATCAATCAGGCTCCATAACATCATATCATTCTCATACCAGGACCTCATCTTTTGGATTGTATGAGTAACCAATCTCCATGATTCCCTATCATTATCCTTCTAGGACCTCATCCTTTGGCATGTGCAAGCAATCAAGCTCTAAAATTCCCTTTCATCATTTTAGTTCCTAGTCCTGTGGCTTGTGCAAATAACCAATCCCCACATTGCCCTATTTTTACCATCTCAGGACTTCATCCTTTGGATTATACAAGAAATCAATCTCTAAAACACCAATTGATACCCTAACCAATCCAATCATAACCTCAACTAAGCCAATTAGTCCTTCAACCAAACCAATCATTTGAAGATAAAACTATATTCAAAACTAATTTTTTCCCACTCATTAGAAACCAAGGCCAAAAGAACCAATCAATGATGTTTTTTTTAACAAATAATTTGTGATAAGTCAACCTATGATGAATCAACTTTTAATCCAATGCCTACTATCAAGGAGTCTCACTCTGACAAGCCAGTCTTTATTGAGTCACTTCTTAATGATTATAACCTCATTTGGGGAAAACATTATCTTGACCATATGCTTGTTTTTTAGTAGCCTCTCTTTGATAAGTTAGTCTATGAAGAGTTATCTCTTAACCTATTTCCCATCATTAAGGAGTCTCACTTTAACAAACTAGTCTCTATAGAGCTCATTATGCCATCACATGCCATTACCTATCCAATACCAAACATACATTAGATGAAGAATCATAGTTAGATTTAGGTTATATTTTTGAACCAACATTAGATTTAACATCAGACATAGAATCAATGATAGTCTCAACATCGAATTCACAGTCCTTTGAGTTGGAATCAGATTCAGAATCAAAATACATTCATGGCTATTACAACATTGGTTATGCATGCCTTGTAGATTAGTTTGAATAAATTTATGATCCTTAAATGGTTTTTAAAGATGACTAATTCAACATTGACACAATTTCTCCTAGTATCTTATATGAGGATTGTGATACCAAACCCATTCCATTACCACTAATAAACATAGCCATATTATTGGCATTCCACCTCCCACAAGTATCGATTGGGACTGACAAAATCACATATTTTTAAACTACATCCATGGTGACATAATAGTTGAAGAGAAAGGAGGCTAAGACCACATTCATGTAGAAGAATAACACTCTCCTAGTGAAACCTTTTTAGAGGCACTAGGGGATAATTAAAATAAAAACATAGCATCTTCTAATGAAATATTTTCAGAGGTGCTTAAATATAATCAAATTTAAAATTCAAAATTTGTTAGTAAAACCTTCTCCAAGGCATTATGGAATAATAGATATAAATTCATTCATTAAAATATCTTTGAGACAACAATAGTTGAGCATAAAAGTTATTCACTGCTTAATGAAGACAAAATCAAAGATCAACTCAATATAACTTTCCATCTACAACCTAATTAGACGGTAGATACTCTCAAGCCTAAAGAACAAAATAATATAGTAGTCATATCAAGATAATATGCATAAATATTCAACCCCACCATATCTAAAGTTATGTCGAATCCAAAATCAGAAACATTATGTGTGCCTAAAAGCCCCAATCTTCATTTTTTACCTCACCACTATTCATTCCATTATCATCCACCATTCCATTTCAAAAATAAGCCTATCATCCAAAATTTATCCCTATTTACTATCCACAATCGCACTTTATTTTTTAGAGGATACAAAGATACCTTATTTTAGCATTTAAAGGAATCAAAATCAATGACCAATGAAGACCACAATAGCATTCTTTACATCCAAACTTGCAGCCAATTCTTGATAGAGAATCTATTCAGTTAAGGTGTTGGATACCAATTAACATGATTGAGTATTCTATTTGTATCATTTTTTCATTAGAATGTGCATCTCCACATCAATAATAATAATAGAATCCAAAACCACACCTAGGCCAAACACATAAAAAACCAACAACCATCATCAACCATTAACATGTACCTTGTCATTTTCATTTTCTAGTTCAAATTTTTATATCCATTTTTACATATCCTACCATTCACCACATCACTTGGGGGTAGCCCTCTTACCATTTTATCCAATCTATAAAAACCCATCATTATCCTAAGCAAGACCATACCATTCCTATCTAGATCTAAACTTATTTTAAGCCATCCTACCCGATCTTGTTTTGATCTTGGTTCTTTTGGTTCTTCTTATACCTTTCTGTGAGGGGATTATAATATATTTTTAATAATCTATCAAATATGTGTTTCAATGATAGCCTATGAAAGTAGTGTGATAGTTGATCTGGTAAGGTATCTTTCATTTTCTATCCTATATCAAGTTTGTTTATGTGAGCCTAATTATATCACCTAATAGGGAAAATTAGTGTTCACTAGTATTGATACTAATCATAACCACCTATGGTCAAATTAGTATCATTGATATAATCCATTGTATCCTATTATAACCACCTATGGGAAAACTAGGGGAAACATTTATTTATCATGAATTGCCACATCACCTTGCCATTGTTGTTTCCATTTGATTAGCCATTTGCCAGATTTGAGAACTTGTTGGGACCTGGTCAAGTTTCTTCCTACCTTTTATGTGGACAAAATTACTATTTCTTGAGGTCATCTCAAGACTATGTAGGCCATTCTCAATTCATGTTGAGTTCACGTTAGTCCCCCTTTCTATGTGATCTTGCCATTTTGTGACAGCTTAAGCCAATGCTCTTTCTATTTTATGAGTATGTATATTATCATTTTCTAATGAATTGAGATACCTCAAAATACCAAAAACATTAAAATATTTCAAAATCCTAAAATGTTTGTCCTATCTAAGCCTAGTCAGTTATCATTGATCTATTCTATTAGGGCAAGGTCATTATTAAGATGCTTTGTTTTGATTTTGTTTTCAATATTTCTATATATTTGTTTATTTCAAGTTGTTTGTTTGTGTAATTTTTGTTTTTCTATTTGTTTTTTCACTTGCTTTTTTGTTTGATTTTGGCATCATTGCCTCAATTCAGTCTATGTGTGTTCATTAGGTTATTTCTTGTGCATTTACACTTGAATCCATCCTTATTTATACATCAACATTATCATCATGGTTTTTATGATTGGTGTATTATTTTTAAGTGTTTATTGGATTGAGATTCAGTCCTTATGCATATTTTGGCCAAGTCCTCATGGTGTTCTATCATGATGCCTACTATCATGTGCTATATCAAAAATTAGATTAGGAGGTCCTACAATCAATGGAGTCATAGAAGTTTCTCATTGGTACCTTAGCAAATCCTTTCAACCATATTGATCAATTCAACCCATTAATCATTCTAGTTGTATCATTGATAATAAATATGAACATCTCCTCATTGGTAGGTACAATTAAATCATTTCCAATGATCAAATCTTATTCTTCTATCCATCCCTTTAATCACCTTACATCCTCATATGCTTGGTTGTTTGTGGCTTCTTTAATCATTATAATATCGTATCTATGATCACACCCACTCATATTTAATATGTATTCTAGGTTATATCCTTGAGTTATGCTTTCTAACCCACCCTATTGGGGCACAACCATACTAAACATCATCTTTATCCAATCCAAGTCATCTTAATGATTATAACCACCTATAGGAAAATCACTATTACAACTTTTATTCCTAATTATAATCACCTTTGGGTAAATTAGTGCCTTTTAAATCAATGCATGTAAGCATTTTCTCATTTCGTTTAATCTCCTCAAGGGGGAATCATCCTAGGATTCCCAAACACCATTTGGATCTTTTAATTCAAATAATCATCTTCCTTTTGGCATACATGCCATTTCTCATTATTTTATAAGACATTATTGTGCTTATGGTCAGCAATGCCTTCCCAAATAGGTGAAAATTATAAACACCTAAAAGTGGCCACCAATGACCTTCAGTCAAGCTTTAGACCAATTTATATCAAACATTATAATTTAGGAAAAAAACACTAAAATGCATTAAATGGTCTGAATATATCATATACAAGTGCCTATTTTATCCATTGTATCCCTAAATGGGGTAATGCATTTTATTGGATAACTAACTTTGATCAGATTATTTTGAGTTAAAATGACATTTTCACATCTAGGTGTTCTAGATTTCTCTTTTCTATCAAATTTATTTCATGAGATACATGCCATTGTTATTTTGTGTTGGTAACATCCTAAATGGGATAATGAATCCAATGCATGTAACATTTACTTCCAATTCCAATCTAGTCAAATTTTGAGCCAATAATACAACATTTTGACTAATTTGATTAATTTTTACACCAATTGCCAAGATATGCACCAAAATTGATAAATCATGTTTAAGGATAATTAATTTGAATCAAGATATTAAGTTAATTTTTCATGGAACTTGTTGAATACTTCATTAATGGAAATTGGTTTCTAATATCTACATCATGAGGTGAGGTCATCTATGGGGTGGTATATACAAGCCTTAATTGCAACAAATCCCTGATTAAGCCCTCCCATGTCTCTTTAATACCTCTCTATCTCAAATATTTATGAGGGAATTTATTGGTTTAAGCCTTCAAAATTGAATGGATTCTTAGCCATACATATTTATCTTGAGATGGATGGTCCAAGTTTATTATGATCATTTGTAAAAATCTATAAATAGAAGGCCTCGCACTCATAATTTTAATCTATCTTGGTGTAAACTTATAATGTATAAATGATATAAAAATACATTTTATATAGTGTTATTATGTCCAATTGTTGAGATAATCTTCACAAGCCAAAAACACAAGCCAAATGATGCCAAGAGGAGGTGGAGGATAGCCAAAGCTCCATTTCCAAATACCTTTTAAAGCACAAGCTGAGCAGGCCACTTTATGAACCATTTGGAAGCTCCAAGGAAGGTGAAGGAAGGTTTATTTCATCTTTTAGTTGTTTATTTCATATGTATGTTTGTTACTAAGTTTTCCCTAGTGACTAGGCCTAGAGATGTCATGCTTGTTAGTGTGTTATTTTGATTTTGATTTCATTTAGAACTAACACTTGATCTAACCCCCTCTCTTGAGTTAAATTCATAGATCACACCATCTATCATTTGCATCCAATCATTTCTTTTATTTTTTATTTGAAACAAAAATTTTGTAGTATTATGCTCTTAATTTCTCTCAACAACATGTATTACACAATTTTTGTAGTCTTCGAAGCACATCTAGATATCTTTAAAGCATCTAATGCATGTCTTCCAATCACCCTATATAGGTCTTTAGAACATTCCAAGACTTCTTCAAATCATCTTGTGTATGTCTTTAGAGCACATCCAGAGCATTTTTAGAGTAGTTTTGGAGTGTCTTCAAAGTGTTCAATCTTTGAAGCTCACGTGTTGAATTATCAAAATTGTAGCTAAAAGAGTTGTAAAAACTATGTGTTGACTTCTCAAAATTATCCTATAATTGGGATATTTTATTGTACTCAAAATTACCCCATATTTGGAATGTGTTCCTATACCCAAAAGTACCCCATCCATGAGAATTGTTATTGTGCTCAAAATTACACTATTCATCCAAGTTAAACACAATAACAAGGTAAATAATCAGCAATAAATTACATACAAACAAGGAAAAAATTGCATTCATATCCTACTTAGATCAGACTTTAATTATAAAATACAACAAAATATATAACCAAACCCAACACTTTATGGATGCTTTATATAACTATGATGAGCTGTATAAAATGCTCATCATTTCTCCCCCACACTTTAACTTTTGTAGGTCTTCTCATAAAGAAGTGGAATGATTGATCCTTAATCCAAATTTCTTGATTCAAACCTTTGACTCAGATCATAAACTTCAAAATGATGGCCCCAGTCATGGTGGCCCCTTGGCAAGAATCTAAGATCTCTGACAACTGTATGCACCCAAGATTTAAATTTAACTTTTGCTTGAGAATTCTAACACCGCCATGGAGATAAAGGACATAGAATGATATGATGCCTAAACCTCATCCAAATACAAACACCTGAACCTCTTTTCTCTAAGTGTCAAGTGATTATCTGGAAAACTGCTTTAGCTCTTCTTAGACTCCATTTAATATTGGTGGGGCTAAGGGATTCCCCATGCTTCAACTCAATAGATAATGTCTCCTACCTAGCAATATTTGCATTGAAACCATAGGCATAATGGTGGTCTATAAAATCTCTAAAAGTAGAAATATTAGATCTCAATAGCTCATGATACTTGTTCTTCATATGCATATGATACAATAGTTGAAAAGAAGAAATAAGTTTCTTTGCTTCTGGAAATTATGGTCTCATGCATAACCCAGTGGTGCTTTGTAATTATAGAAATATATTATTGGCCTATTACCATTCCATTTGGTTCCTTAGAGAGGAGAGAAAGGTACACAATTGTGTCTCTCCAATAAATAAATTTGTCAGAAAACCAGATTGACATCTTAACAATAAATTGAAAGTATAAAACTCACAAATGGCATCTAGTGTTTCTTTATTGATCTATAAAAACATGTCCATAAATACATGTTCATCTTTAATGATATGTGAAAAACTAATAGAAATTAACTGAATCTGCCATTTATAAAACTACTCATATAAGAAAAGAACATAAACTGATAAAGGTTGTTTACATGCTAATAGTTTCTCATAAATAACACAAATATGTTGGAAATAAGCCTATGATTTATGCAATTGCAGTTGGGATTCTATCAATTGATTCTGATATTCCTCCTTAAGTTTGAAATTTTCATCCTTCAATTTTTGAATTATATTCTAGGTGATATGCCAAATAGAGATTATTTCATGTAATGGAACAGGGAAAGAGGGAACAAATCTTGTTGGACCCTCTGTCTAAACTATGATCTCTCATATTTCTCTTTACATGGCCTGAATAGAGGCTTGTAACTTATAATTTTGAGTGGTGAGTCTATTATTCTATTAGTATGTTGGGAAATCATTATATTTATATTATAAATACTTTCTCTTAGATTATTAATTAGATTATGCTTATCAATATTGGCATTTTATAAATTAGTAATCTGAGTGTCCTTGATAGCAATAGAATTTTACAAATTACTCAATTCTTGGGTCTATGAAAGCATTATATTGTGGACCCTAGTCTTTTCTTCTTATATTCCATGAAAAATTATTTCTTATTCACTAACTCTAGTAACAAATTATTCCTACCTTTGTTTCAAATTATAAATCATCAAGTACTTACCTTTCAAATTTGAATGGAGAACATATAACTCTATTTGTTTTAGTCTGATTATTTCCTCATGGTGTGATAAAGCCATGGCATGATGTCATTATTTTTTCTTCATTGACAGAATGTGGTAAACATGGATCTTATTCAATCAAGGGTGCCTTACCCTTATCATCAACAAAGGACACATGACACTCTACTTCTTGAGGTATAACTTCTTATTCTAGTGTTCGATCTGCAAATACAACTTATTTTTTAAGGGTGATTAAGATAGAGTGATCTAGTTAAAAAAGTGTGAAAACTAAAAATAAGAACTAAATTCACTTTAAATACTTACCCTACAAACAAACAACATTAGCCTAAATGTAAGAAGAGTAAAGGAAATGAAATGAACTTGAGAACTTTCAGTCAACCTAGCATTCACACAAGTTAAAAACTCTACAATTAAAAGATGCACACCAAGATTTCATAAGAAACATTCAAATATATAAATTAAAACAAGTAAATGAGAGAGAAACCATAATAATAAATGACACTAACGAATATGGACAATCTTTATAGAATTCCTTACTTGCATTAATTGCTCAAAGTTTTCATAAGACTTTGGCTCAAAAACTCCCCCCATTTACAAACAACAATACTCCTTTTATAGAATTCAAGGAAGTATGTCAGTCAGTCATATCTAATTACAAGTGTAAAAATGTAAGGACAATTGACCTTTCTACAAAATTTCTAGAATACACTAAACTTTTCCAAGTGGACTGACCTATAGGCAATGTGCTTACAAGTTGCACATGCCTTTACAAAAAATAATATTCTATTTCAAAAATATTACAAAGTTCTAAAAAAGAATATTTTTAACTAACTAAGGTCCCTATGTCGATGTAGTTCCCTATTTTTGTTGAAGAATCTTCATCCTATAGTGTTTCTCTTGATGAACTGGAGATCAACAATGAGATTCAGGATGAGTTCCTTTCCATGATCTTCTAGGTCCTTAAGGTCCTTCTCAAGTTTCTCTATTGCTTTCTTGATGCCCTTAGCATCTCCCATTTTCTCTTTAGATGACAAAAGTAGGCCCATGGTCCTTTTTTTATTGTCTATTTTTTGGTCTTACCCCTAGTTTATCACCTCCTACATAAATTTAAAGGTCATGTGCCTAAAATCTTCATCAGTTATAAGACTCAATGAGCTAAGGGATATGGGTTCCTTAATCAAACTATCCAAAATATGCAACATTCCAACTTCTTATTGTTTGAAGTCCTTGGATAGGTCCTCCATTTGTTTGGCCCAGTTGTTTAGAACTTCAATATTATCTACCAATATGGCCATATCCATATTAAAATGTGCTAAGATGATAGTCATAAAGTTAGGGACCTTGGTTAAGGCCTTTATCAAGTCTTTCACTTGATATCTTAAAGCTTTCCATTAGCCAATTTGGCCTATAGCCTTAGTGATTTTATTTTACATTGCTTCCTTCTTGGTTCTAACTACCTTCAAATAATTGAACAGGTAAGTCATGGTGACCTCAAACTTCTTAAATCTATCTTCATGGATTTATAAGACAACATCTTCCTTTAGATTTTTATTTTTTTGTAAGAGGCCCTTGATCATGGTTTGTAACTATTGAGATTGGGCCTGGGCTACATCAATGATATTTTCTTTGAATATTCTATCTTGTCCTATATTTTGACCTTCAAAAAGGGTCAGACATGTGAATGACTCTATCTTTTGGAGGGTGAATTCCTTACCTCTGACTATCGCCTTATTTTCAATCACTCTTGTTAGATTGGTAGTCTAAGGATTAAATTGAACTCCTATTGATGATTGAGTCACTTTTGGAGGTTATAGAGTTTATATTTTTGTGCCACTTGGCTCTCCTAGAGCCATCATCCTTTATATTTATTATTTTTGTAAAGCCATAATCCATGGCTTAAGCTCATCATGTATAATTACATTGATAGACTTTGTTATTTCCTAAAGATGGTGTAGAGTAGGAACTTTTTTCAAATTTCCATATAAAAAGCATTCAGGGATGGTTGGGCTTTGTAACACATTCTCTTAACTAAAGATGTTGACCTCACTTAAAGGATGAGTGAAGATCAGTCTATGTTTCTTTTTTCTTGCTAGAACTAATGCTAACTTATCTTTCATCTTTGGGTAGGTAAGGTAATAGGGACCAAATCTATTATCACTTCTTTCCCCTTCTCTTCTTTTGAATCCTCAACCCAAACATCCTCCACCTAGACATCTTCATCTGATTGATAAGCATTGGATAACATTTATAGTGCATCTTATACTATTTCACCAGGATCCAATGCCACTAAGTCAATAAATTTAATTGGTGACCCTAGTTCTTCATGCTAGGCTGAAGATGATGCTACCTCACTAGGTCTCCTTTCTTCAAGTATCTATTTAATTTGTGCCCCAAAATTTTATATCTTTGTATGTGATTATGGTTGTGTGGGAGGAGGTCTATAGGATTGAACCCCCAATAAATGGTATTTCCTTAACCAAGTTTCCATATATCAACATTCCCTTTATGATCTCTCATCAATATGGCTTATGGGTTGATGTTATACTTTTTAATCTTATCAAGACCTCAGTGAAGGATGATGCCTTTGTGTATATTGATTCATAGACATTAGGTAGATGTTCATATGTAAATCTTATCATTTTTTATTTCAAATGACCCACTACCCTTCCTTAGGGATCCCACTATCTTAGTTTATCATGTTTTAATTTTAAAGAGGATCTATTTCTAGAAGTAACCTCAATATTTTCCCATTTCTGAAATATAGTCCTTCCAATGGTCATGGGTAGGGTATGCAACAAGCCTTTCCTCTTGATTTTACATACACCATCTACACAATTGCATGTCTAGTATGCTATCTCTTACTTAGCTAACTTGTTTGGCACATTGAATTATAGCCTAAGTGGGGTGCATTGGGTCCCCTCAATCCTGATGATTATGTAATCTAGGTAAAGTCATATGTCACTAATGAATTTAATTGACTTTTTGACCAAAAGACTAACTCTTGCCATTGGGTTTCCAATTATGGCCTCAGTAAAGGCTGGATAGACATAGTTGTAGATGAAATGAATGTGGTCCCTATACTTGAATATGTATAACTTTTAGTATAATTGGAATACTGTCTATGTCTACTCAAGTGATCATCCTCTGAAATAAGGCATCTTGATAGTGACAAGGAGGGCATCTAACAGGTAGGACATCATGTAGAATTGGTTCCTAGTCCTTTTCCTAACTTTAGAAATCTACCTACATAAACATGTGCTAACAACTTCACCAGTGGGAGGGGTGAGTTCCTTCTCAACCATAAAATATACTAAGGGCACCTATATTTTTTCAACATAAGTGGTGGTAGGATTTCCACACAACCTATTCATTAAAGTCATAATTATTCTAATCCTAGGTCAGAATTGGCTAATAGGGATGTTATTAATATCAGAGAAGACTTGATTTATAGAGTATAGCCATAGAGTGAGGATAATTTTAAGGTCATTATTAGTGGCCCATTCATTGGTTATGGATACATCTACTTCTACACTTTTGTGAGTATGTTCATTAATCAATATGCCCTTTTCAATCTTAAAATATTTAAAACTAGGGGAGAGAACATTTATACAATGAATTACCTTTGGTTTGGACATAACATGATGAAGGCCTATCATTTTAATGGTAACCAAGTCATAGTACCTCCTCTTGATTGATGCATTCTTCTCATCTTCCTTGGTGATGGTAGGTAATTTCTTAATCATCCAAAAAATCCTAGATCAATTTTTATTTTTTGTGTTTAAAGCTATTACATCAAATTCCATGTCCATGAAGATTCTTTCCTCTGTGTCTAAGGTCAAATAGAGTTTTGCACCTTTTTTTGGCTAATAAGGCTATGATTTTGTTCTAATTGCTCAGTGTTGGTCTACAATTCGATCTTGGACTCAATTTCACTCGCTCAGATTATGATTTGATATCCAAAACTCAATTATGATGAATTTTGGATTGAATTAGGGTTTTTTTAGATGTTAGGGTTCTTATTTAGGTCCTTTCAAAGCTTTAATGGTGGTGGCTATTCACACTTAAGTGATCTTTTGCTTTATATTTCATTTAGATCCTTGTATTTTACCTTTGCACTATATGAGCTCACAAGATCTTCAAATTTATCGCTTTCTATCTATGTGGCATCATCATGGAATCTATATGGAATTTTTGTGGAAAAATTACTCATTAATGTTTAAAAATTGTCTGTTGACTTTGAATTTGGATCCAAGTAGGTATCTTAAAATTGACATCCTCGTGATTATAATAATACATCCTTGTGAATGTCTTTGATGGGCATGTGACCATCAATTTTAAATGCATCATCAAGGATATTTCTATCTTAAAATTGATGTCCCCATGATCATCATTTGGCATCCATGTGGATGTCATTGATGGGTGCATGACCATTAATTTTAAACATGTCTTTGGGACTATTTATCAAGCTTACCATTTGTCACTTCCTAGTTCATTCTTTTTTATATGTATGCCACTTGGTGACTTCTTAATGCTTCTGTACCCTTTGAAAATTCTACATTGATCTCACATCATTAGATCATGTAGGTATAAATCAATGCAGACCATTGATCTGTAAAAGGTGATTAATCTTTAATGTGTATTAGGATCTAAGGTTGTGCCACTTGGCAGTCCCACATGCCTTTTGAGCTCTGCATCTTTTTAGTCCTACTAGTTAATGCACTTTGACCATGAGGTAGCCTTGTGTTAACTCAAAGGTTCATTGGAAGGTCTTGACTTGATACACTCTATTGATCTAGATCTGTATGCTAAAATATATACCATTTATATTCAAAATGTATCCAATGTTTAAACTAGGGTCCATAGCTTTAATTTTAAATCATTGATTTTGATCCATAGGATTAATCTCATCCAAGTGAACATGGGCCATAGATCATGATCTAAGCAGTCAAATTTGATTGGTTCTTACAATTACAAAATGATTAAGTAAGCCTAAGAATAGATGTAAATCTTTGGACTAATGTTTTTATTCATAATAATAGATATAAATAAACTTTAGTCTAAGATATATTAAGCTAAGTTTGTAACATATTAAAGGACCCTACAGATAATTAAATTTATAACATAAGATCTTAGCCTAAGGTTTTACTTTATTAATAAATACAATTAAAACCTTAGGGTAAAAACGTAGGTTAATACTATGTTATAGTAAAAGGGACCCTTTTAGTCTTAATATTGATCTCGTGTTGTTGGATTGAGGTGATCTGAGTGAACATGGACCACTGATTTCAATATATGAGATCGAGCAAGATTGGTACTATAGATTGGGATCTTTAGCTCATCAGGCCCATCTCATACCATCCAATTAACTTTGATTGATTAAATATAGGTCATTAATCCTATGAACAAGAACAATGTTTAATTTAGGACTTGGATATATATGTAAATTATGATAAATTCTTAAGGCTAAGGTCTCATTTATATTAAATTGTAAAATTTAGACATAACACATTCAAGAAGGGCTTCATCAAACCTAAAACTTGAAATATGAAGAATGAATGTTAGTAAATTTAGACAAGTTCAAACTAGAGCCATGAAAAAATAAGCCAACCAAGTGAAGGATTGGATGATCTTCAAATATAGATAATGTGCAAACATATTAATGACACTCTAATCAAGTGAATCTTCAAATTCAAGCTACAAATTTACACAATTTGACACATGGGTCCCCATTTTTCACAAATGGGGGTATATTAACCTCAAAATCTCCTAGGAGATACCTTGAAGGGGACATAAACTCTTGTGAATTTTTTAAAGGTTTCTCCTAGGAGATACCTTTAAGGTATTACAAGGGCCTTCAAAATATCATCCAATAGTGTCTTTCATGTAAAGGAAAATTCCACTTGTTCCTTGAAGGAGAAATCCACTCTTGTGCATGTTTGAAAGGTATCGCTTAGGAGATACCTTGAAGGGGAAATCCACTCTTGTTCATGTTTAAAAGGTATCTCCTAGGACACACCTTGAAGGTATTACAAGTTCTTTCAAAATATCACCCAATAGTCCCTTCCATGTAAAGGAAAATTGCACTTGTTCCTTGAAGGAAAAATCCACTCTTGTCCCTTTTGAAATGTATCTATTAGGAGATACCTTGAAGGGGAAATCCATTCTTGTGCATATTTTAAAGGTATCTCCTATGAGATACATTGAAGTTATTATAGGGACCTTTAAAATATCACCCAGTAGTGCCTTCTGTGTAAAGGAAATTCCACTTGTTCCTTGAAGGAGAAATCCACTCTTGTGCCTATTTGAAAGGTATCTCATAGGATATACCTTAAAGGGGAAATACACTCTTGTGCCTATTGTAAAGGTATATCCTATGAGACACCTTGAAGGTATTACAAAGGCCTTCAAAATATCAACCTGTAATGCCTTCCATGTAAAGGAAAATTCCACTTGTTCCTTGAAGGAGAAATCCACTCTTGTGCCTGTTTGAAAGGTATCTCCTAGGAGATATATTGAAGGAGAAATCCACTCTTGTGTATTTTTTAAAGGTATATCCTAGGAGATAACTTGAAGGTATTACAAGGGCCTTTAAAATATCACCCAGTAGTGCCTTCCATGTAAATGAAAATTGCACGTGTTCTTTGAAGGAAAAATTCACTCTTGTCCCTATTTGAAATGTATCTCCTAGTAGATACCTTGAATGGTAAATACTCTCTTGTCCATGTTTTAAATGTATCTCCTATGAGATAAATTTAAGGTATTATATGGGCCTTAAAAATATCACCCAGTATTTCCTTCTATGTAAAGGAAAATTCTACTCATTCCTTGATGTGAGAAATCCACTCTTATCCCTTTTTGAAAGGTATCTCCTAGGAGATACCTTGAAGGAGAAATCCAATTTTGTGCATGTTTTATAAGTATCTCCTAGGAGATACCTTGACTACATTACAAGGGCCTTAAAAATGTTAGCCAGTAGTGTCTTCCATGTAAAGGAAAATTGCACTTATTCCTTGAAGGAAAAATCTACTTTTGTCCTTGTTTGAAATGTATATCATAGGAGATACCTTGAAGGGTAAATCCAATCTTACCCATGTTTTAAAAGTATATCATAGGAGATACATTTAAGGTAATATAGGGGCCTTCAAAATATCACCCAGTAATGCCTTCTATGGAAAGGAAAATTCCACTTGTTCCTTGAAGGAGAAATCCACTCTTTTCCCTATTTGAAATGTATATCCTAGGACATACCTTGAAGGGAAAATGCACTCTTGTGCATGTTTTAAAGGTATATCCTAGGAGATACCTTGAAGTTATTAAAAGTTCCTTCAAAATATCACCCATTAGTGCCTTCCATGTAAATGAAAATTATACTTTTACCTTGAAGGAGAAATACACTTTTGTCCCTATTTGAAATGTATCTCCTAGGAGATACATTGAAGGGAAAATCCACTCTTATGCATGTTTGAAAGGTATATCCTAGGAGATAAATTGAAGGTATTATAGGGGTCTTCAAAATATTTCCCATTAATGCCTTCTATGTTACTAAAAATTACACTTGTTCCTTGAAGGATAAATCCACTCTTGTGCCTATTTGAAATGTATCTCCTAGGAGATACCTTGAAGGGAAAATCCACTATTGTTCATGTTTTAAAGGTATCTCTTAGGAGACATATTGAAGGTATTATAGGGACCTTCAAAATATCACCCAATAGTGACTTCTATATAAAGGAAAATTCCACTTGTTCCTTGAAGGATAAATCCACTCTTTTACATGTTTGCAAGGTATTTTCTAAGAGATACCTTGAAAGGGAAATACACTCTTTTTCATATTTTAAAGGAATCTCCTAGGAGATACCTTGAAGGTATTACAAGGGCATTTAAAATATCACCTAGTAGTGCCTTCCATGTAAAGGAAAATTACACTAGTTCCTAGAAGGATCAATCCACTCTTGTCCCTATTTGAAATGTATCTCCTAGGAGATACCTTGAAGGGGAAATACACTCTTGTCAATTTTTGAAAGGTATCTCCTAGGAGATACATTTATGGTATTACAAGGGCCTTCAAAATATCACCCATTATTGCCTTCCATGTAAAGGAAAATTTCACTTGTTTCTTGAAGGAAAAATACACTCTTGTCCCTATTTGAAATGTATCTCCTAGGAGATACCTTGAAGGTATTACAAGGGCCTTCAAAATATCACCTAGTAGTGCCTTCCATGTAAAGGAAAATTTCACTAGTTCCTTGAAGGATAAATCCACTCTTGTCCTTATTTGAAATGTATCTCCTAGGAGATACCTTGAAGGGGAAATCCACTCTTGTGAATTTTTGAAAGGTATCTCCTAGGAAATACCTTGAAGATATTATAAGGGCCTTCAAAATATCACCTAGTAGTGCCTTCCATGTAAAGTAAAATTTCACTTGTTTCTTGAAGGAAAAATACACTCTTGTCCCTATTTGAAATGTATCTCTTAGTAGATACCTTGAAGGGGAAATCCACTCTTGTGAATGTTTAAAAGGTATCTCCTAGGAGAAACATTGAATGTATTATATGGGCCTTCAAAATATCACCCAGTAGTGCATTCTGTGTAAAGCAAATTCCACTTGTTCCTTGAAGGAGAAATCCATTCTTGTGCATGTTTGAAAGGTATTTCTTAGGAGATAACTTGAAGGTTAAATTCACTCTTTTGCATGTTTGAAAGGTATCTCATAGGAGGTAAATTTAATGTATTATAGTGTCCTTAAAAATATCACCTAGTAGTGCCTTATATGTAAATAAAAATTCCACTTTTTCCTTGAAGGAGAAATCCACTCTTGTGCATGTTTGAATGGTATCCTAAAAGATACATTGAAGGGGAAGTCCACTCTTTTTCATGTTTGAAAGGTATCTACTAAGAGATACCTTGAAGGTATTTCAAGGGCCTTCAAAATATCACCCAGTAGTTCTAAAATAGTAGATTCCACTTGTTGACCACTTGTTTATACAACTACCAACAGTGCCTTTTGTCGAAAAGAAAATTGCACTTGTTCTTTGAAGGAGAAATCCACTTGTGTGCCTGTTTGAAGGGTGTTTCCTAAGAGATACATTGAAGGGTAAATCCACTTTTATTCATGTTTGAAAGGTGTCTCTTAGGGGATATATTGAAGGTATTCCTACTTTCATCGGCCCTTTAGTCTTTTAAAGAATTATTTTAGATATTTTTTTTGAAATAATTTCCCCAAAGAAATTGAACTTGGCATTTTATCTGAAGAAAAGAATTTTTGTGTGGGAAAAATTCTTGAAAGGCAAGTGCCCTTAGGACATTTTTCCATAGATAAAATTTCTAAAATAAATAAGGACTTTACATTTTTTTCAAAAGAATTTGGACTTTTCTTTTAGGCTTTTTTACCATGGGTAAAAGTCCCAAAGGGTAAGTGCCCTTCAGACTTTTTACAGTGGATAAAAAGTCCAAAATAAATAGACCTTACACTTTTCTTTAAATAATTAGACTTAGATATTTTTTTGAAGAGATCAGACCTTTATACTTTTTCCAAATGGTAAGTGACCTTCAGACCTTTTACAGCAGGCAAAAAGTCTAAAATAAACAAAAAGACCTTACATCTTTTTGATAATATGTGATTCTTTCATACATTTTTCCCTTGGTAAAATTACTAAAGGCCAAGTGCCCTTTGAAATTTTTGAAGCAGATAAAATGTTTGAAAGAAATGACCCTTCAATTTTTTTTTGAAACACTTATCTCAATGTAAGTAAGATTTGGATAAGTTATTGAATTATTTCAAAAATTTTGTAGTGGAAAAAATGTCTAATGGAAATAAGTATTCTAAATTCTTGACCAATACCAAAATATCAAAGACCTATTTTCATCAGACATTGTGTTTATGTAAAAAGCCTAAAAAATCTAAGGGAAATACACATTCACCAAGCAAAGACCAGATTAGGACTTAGCCAATTTTCACATGAACTTGACCTTTAAAAGGAGCACTTAAAGATGGAAGTTGGAATAAGGACTTATGAATTTACACTTGACAAGGTCATGGTATAATTTTGGGCACTAACACTAGTTCTCGCTCAGGGATGCATACCCCCTTGGGTGCACAAAGAACCCCAAAATGTAAAACCAAGTACCAATCCATTGGAAAATGAACACATGACAAAAAATGAAAGAAACTATAAAAATAAGGCCCAAAGTAGAATGGTAACAAGGCAAAACAAACAAAGTGATGGTTTTTAAGGATGTTATATGACTAAAAGGATCATAGTTCCACTAGTCATTGATTTGGTCAAGGTCGAGCTCTACTAGCTTGTCCTTATGAATGATCTATTCTCTCATATTATAGCTTATAATTTCACCTAGGGTGCCATGAAAATCTACACTACCATCATAAACTTATTGATTGGAGTGGGATTCTTTCCTTTGTATGTCATGGTTTTCTTGGGGAGAAGCCATGAATTTAACACCTTTTCCATAGTATTATCCTAATTCTATAAAACTACTCTATGTTTGTCAAAATAAGCATTTGGTGATGGTTTCCTAGGAGATACTTTCAATATTCCCTTTAATGTATGAAAAAACCCTTTGAGTTATCTCTTAAGAGATTCCTTTCAAGGACCTTGTATTTATTTGTAGGTATGTCAAATCTCTTGAGTGTAATTATTGTTCAATACAAAATGATGTAATCATGGATTTTACTTATTCAACTATCTCTTGATGATCTTATGAGGTTTGAAATTTTTATCAGTTTCACATTGAATTATGGAATAAAGACACCTTTACCCCTTGATAGGATCTGAAGAAAACCTTATACAAAACAATCAATGTATTGTTAATTACCTTTTTTAATTGAAACACCTATTTACTCATTGAATCCTTTCTACACCATAATAATGATGGGTAATTTCCACCTCAAGGTATCTACTATGAGACTCCTTCAATAACCTTATAATACCTTAATGGGTGACCTAAAATTATATCCTTGAGGGTAACATGAAGGTATCTTAATGGGTGACTTGAAATTATCTATAAAGTTTCACTCTGGGAAGCTTCCAAAATAGGGGGAAGGGTATAGTAGAAAAAAAAGTCCCTATGGTCTCAAGATTTACCTTTGAAGATGCATTCTCTATGGACAAGTGTTTTTAGAACCAATGTTTGATGCAAGTAGGTGTTGCACACACATAGACAAACATAATTAATAATTTTGGGAAAGTTTGATATAGGAAAACTTAGAGATTTGGGCCAAAGGTTGCTCATAGAAGATACCTTGAAGGATAAATCCATTTTCATGATTTTTTGAAATGTATCTCATTTAATCCCTTATACACATCAATAACATTAGGCAAGTTCAACATCAAGGTATCTATAGATCGTAATCCACATTTTGAAGTTTTGAGGTAGTTAGCCTTTTCATGGGAAGTGGGCCCCATTTTTAACAAGAATTCCAAAGTTAGTTTGGAGGGATAAATATGTCACCACAACAATTTTTCTAAGCATCATTGGAATCCTATAGGTTGCTTCATAGATCATAATTTCATCCCACATCTATAAATCTTTCCATAGGAAACTATTCTCTAAGAGTGAGAGTTTTAGGCATCAGTAGTATCCACTAGGATATTTATTCATGGGTAACTTAAAGGTATCTCTTAGAAGATGCCTTAAATATATTACAAACCTCAATAACATTGGGTAAGTTAAATTTTGAGGTATCCAATAGGAGATTATTTTGAGGGCCTTGTAATACCTTCATGGGTAACTTGAAGGTATCTCATAAGAGATACCTTAAAGATATTAATCAAGGTAAAGGAAAATTTTAGAGGTACAACAAGGTAATTATTTAGATTTTAAACTATTAATGTAACAAGGAAAATTATTAAACTAAATTGAGGTGGAAAAAGCATGTGCACAAGAGGACCTAGAATGTGCACTCTCTCAAGTATTAGAAGGGCCTTTAAGTTATCAATTTATCAATGAGTAGTGATTTCAAGGTGAAGGAAAGTTATATTGAGAGATACATTTAACATCCCTTTGAATGTATGACAACACCCTTTGAGGTGTCCACTAGGAGATTCCTTCTAGGGCCTTAAAGTACACTTGTAATACCATCATGGTTGACTTGAAGGTATCTCCTATGAGATGTCTTGTAAGAAAAATTCACTCTTGTACATGATTTAAAGGTATGTCCTAGGAGATACCTTCAAGGTACCTATTGATGGGCATTTTGACACATATTAGAAACATACTTCCCCTCATCTTTCTCCTTTGAATCAAATGTTTGTGTATTCCTTTTCCCATTAAATTCTATTGGCTAGTGCACATAATTTATTTTTATTTTGGTCATACCTTATTAGTGTAAGTGAGAGTTAATGTATATATTACAAAGATTTAATATTTATTTTGTATTGTAGCTTAGAATTAATATTTGTTGATATATATTTAATCATTGCTTAATCACAAAATAATTTCATGAATTGATGCAATATGTAACTTGTATTTTACAAAATACCAATATTTTAATCATTTCAATTGCTTTTTAGAATGTCTTCGGGTGAAAAAAGAATTCCCACACCTAAAATCAGAAGAAGGCCTCACTCAAAGAGAATTTGGATAAAAGGTAGAAGAAGGCCTCACTCTAAGAGAATTTAGATAGAGTAAAATTTAAACTATCAAAACTAAAATTAAATCCACATCAACATCTTCCATTTTATGGTGGTGAAAAAATTCCTCTTGTTGATTGGCATTTTGAATTGTTTAGTCTACCAAATAAGCATGCAAATATATACTTGTTTAGCACTACATTGGGAAAAGAATATTCTCCAATTGGAATAATCCTTCCCTGTGATAAGGATGAAATTGAAGATTCCCTTCAATTCTAATTGGAATTATGGAATGGAAAAGAGAGAATTATCCATCGAGTTATAGCTAATTTCAATAAAACTATACCCAGTAAAATGGAATTGACAAAAAATAATTTTTCTCCTTGTGAAACATTTGGGTTTCATTTGAATAACTATGACAACCTCCAAATGTCTGGGTTGATAGACAGAGATAATTTGGTCATTATAATACAAAATATGTTGAAATAAAAATATGAATAAGGGTAAACAACTTATTTTACTTACAATAATGCAAACATGTATCTAAAATACCCTACAGTCATGACAAAAAATATTGAAAAAAATAAGACAAGCAAGGGCAACATATTTATATGCAGATTTGAAAGAGGCCATACAAGTACTCACACTAGTGGAGAAAAATAAGATTAAACAAAAGGTTGGAACACTTTTTTTGACACAAACTTCTGATCAGACACATAGTGAGTTCTCTACATGATATATTTCCTATAACAATTATGCTTTGAACATTCCTATAGAGCTCTATGAATTGGTGAATGCTAATATCAAAACAAGAAATCTAAGTGAAAGAGGGGTGAATGATATAATTCATTAATTTGCAAAACATAATGAGGTTCCAATGAAGGATGATTTGTTAATTACTTTTGATCCAAGTAACCTTAAATGTTTTATTGAATCAAAGGAATTCCTAGAAAATATGATGGAGAAAAAAATTGTAAGGTTCAAAATTGAAGATGGCCAACACAAAATTATAATACAACAAAGAATTATTTCAGAGAAGGAATATAATTTATTATCATTGAGAAATAAAAGTTTTGTTAGAAGGTCAATATTTCTAAAAACTTGTACTCAATTCCATATTGTGCACAAAATATGTAACCAATATAATGAAGCCAATGAAACAATTTATAAGGCTTCATTTGTAGAAAGAGTTCAATCTACACGTGACCTTATCAAAATGAGAGGCTGGAAGAATTTTGAAATAGGGGAAAAAATATGGAATAAATACATGAACAAGATAGAAACTCGTTCACACAAATTAATTGTTCAGCACAACAACTATAGGAGAGAAAATGCCTTCTTTTCATGAAATAACCCATTTGGGATTGTTTTGATAAGGTATCTGATTTTTTCAAAAATGGTAATTTACCTAGTTTAGATAAACAATATTTAAATCTGATTGGTATAATATTACTTAAAAGTATTCAAGGGCTTTTAGACAAACAAAAAAGAAAACTAGCAGATTTATTGGAAAAAAGGTCTATTTCCTTCTTGAAAACCCCTAGGTACAACAACATGGATACTTGATGCAAAAGGGTGAAACTAAAAAGTAACATATTATAAAAAATTATAGATTATTTTAACAACCATGATATGACACTATCACCAAACAAAACAATCACACCTAAAGAGGTAATGGAGCATTATACAACTTCTACAAAAATGTTTGATGATTTGTGTGTCCTAAATGAAGGTATTTCAAAAAATAAAAAAGGATAGGAATCATTATCTCAATATTCATTAAGAATATTGAAAAATTATCTATATAATGATGGTGTCCAACTTCATGGGATAGATACAGAAAGACTCAACTACCATCACAGGTCCCCATGTCTTTGGCCATCTATTTTAGAAGATTTTAGTGAAATGTTCATTCTTGGTCTAAATACCAATTTGATAATTATTGATCTTTTTAATCTCACTTAATTTCTTAAGGAAGAACATATTTGTCTATTTCTTCAGGAATTGATTGATAAAGTTATTGTTGGGGCCTTTAATCTATTCATCATCCATAAACTAGAATTTTTTTTTGTCATTGACAACTCTCTCAAGAATCTACATGCTGGTGATTTCCATTCTATGAGAGATATCGGTGTCATAATATGGGGTCCAGATAGTAATGGATTTGATTAGACACATATTATATACGTATAAATTTTTATCAAGTTCTCGCTCATTTTCAACTGTAAGTTTTCAATCTCCATTCACAACAAAGTAGATTAGAGGAAGGTTTTGACATCTACAAATACATACCAACATTTCAAATTATTGGTTCACAAAAAGTAGGAAGGCCATTAAAAAATGAAGTAGATAACATATTTTTGGAGAAATTTATCTCTACTTTCAATGATATGGATGCATGTGATGTGTTAGGGGTATATACGGGAGATGATTAGTGCATGCTTGTATAAAATTGAAAAGTAATTTATCTTGCATTATAAAAATTGAAGAACAAACAATTTTTTATGTTCAATTTCGAAATTGTTTGACAAATTTAGATAAAACAATACAAGAAAAACTACTTTGATCAGTACCAGGTGCGTAACATTTTTAATTTATTTTATAATCATGCTTCATTTTCAAAATATAACATCTTAAAAATCTTTTGATGTGTATGCTTTATTTTTCAAACCTAACATCATAGCAATCTTTCAGTGTGTAGCACTAATGGCATTGTATGTAATTAAAGAAACAATAATAATGGAAGATCATATCAACAAACATGACACATTATAAGTTAAAGAAGGTAAGATAAGATCATGCATATTTTTTAAATTATATAATTTTTTATTTATCAATGATTCATAATATTGATAGAATATTTATTCATCTATTTATGTCTAAATTAAAATAGTTCACAACATAGCTCTAGAACTTTGTGTCTCCAACACAACAACCCATGACACAACTCTCAAGGTTAGTGACTCCATGAAAACAACACAATGTAAAACTCTACAACAAGACGCATTTTTAAAATATAAATATCAAATCAATTGATGATGAGAATTTTTAGTTACTACATTATATAATACCTTACAGGGAATAAAGAACCAAAGTTTCAACAAAATAATGCACCCATACAAACTATAAAAAGGCAAAAAAATGTTAAAAGCCCTTTTAATAAATGTGTAATTATATAATTTCATACAAGTCTAGAATATATTAATTAGCTTTATTTATTTAAACACATTACAATGGAACTTTTCTTCATGGATAGGAGATTGTAGAAGATAATAAAATATAGACTTGCATCATCTTGGGATTTAGAAGTGTGGGTTCATTTGATTGTTGTGTAGAATTGAATGTGGTTGTATTTACCCATTCAAATGTTGTTTACATGTTTAATTTACCCATTACAATATTTTTTAAATGTTTAATTTATACCCAGCTTAAAATAACACAATATGTGATATACTATGCTTTTAATACAATAAATTTTGATGCAGAGTATCCATTTGTTTTTTATCAGTAAAAATTAATAAAGTATATTATGCTAGAAATAATTATATTACTATTGATTTACAGAAAAATTAATTTTATATCTTATTAGAAGTATATGAAGGGTGTTCAACTATTAAGGTGTATATTCATTTGAATTTAATGATAGTGAACTACGAATTAGAAGAGTAAATCCTTTTTTTTTTTTGTGATGGACTGTATAAACATATAAATATGTATTGGTATGCATAAGAATAGTTGATACGTTCATTACTCTAAGAATATATATGTCAGTTGATTAGTGTTAAATTACTATCAACATATATGAGAAATGAGTTATGGAAAAATAGGATGATCAAGTTATAAGGATTCAATAGGAATATTTGTATGTTGGTTATGTAATCTAAACTTCCTATGTATGCAAGTTGTGTCCTAGTTGTCTATCAGCATTTAATTCACTCTATTTTCTTTTAATTTTTGAGATCCTATTATCTATGAAAAATATATCTTTGGACTGATATAATTTAATTCATTAATAGCTCTTCTTGTATCCTCCATCAACTTATATTTGCATCTAGACTCTTCTAACAAGTGTTATATATATATATATATATATATATATATATATATATATATATATATATATATATATATATATATATATATATATATATATATATAAAATGTTATCTACATGACTAGGAGCATCCTAACTAAAGCTTGTAGACTGTGAGAGAAGTATGCCACCAATGGTAGCCAATAGAAATGTAGTTTTAGTAGGAATGAGTGAGTATTTATGAAGGATATTTATTTGGCATGGGCCTTAGAATGGCCATGGAATTTATGTTGTCTGATTGAGCACAACAGCTCATCACTGTTCATTTGAAATTTGTTTAATGAATGTTGACTATAATTCCTAAATGAGTTAATATGAATGTTAATATAAGTTACCAGTTCTTGTCTTTATTATTTAATATGAGTTTGAATGGATCTCTATATGTTTCAATAGTAAATGGTTTGATAGTTCTATCTATATGTTTTTAATCTATTGTCACTAGTTATTTTCCCAACTATTTCAATACTACAAGTGGTTCTATCATTTGACATTGTAAGTGGTTGCCACTCTAAGTGGTATGTCAGTTCCTACATTATATGCATATGTATGTTACAAAACTGGCAATAAAAATGGTACATCCGTTTATAATTAGTATAGTTACAATGTGTCTGAGCATGTATTTATTTTTATATATGTTTGTAGGAATCTTTATAAGATTTAAGGAAATACAAACAAAAATGAATCAAATAAAATGCATTATGTTTTTATGTTATAATAATAAATGCAAATCAAAAGCACATCAATGACCAATCTAGTAACATGTAATTTTTTTTTAAATTTCCATGTTATATTTAATATAATATAATATCATTAATAAATAATTCATTTCTTTTTTAATAAATTGTAGACATTTCAAAATAAGATCTAAAACTGACTTCTAAAAAACTATTGATTTTGGGGTTGGATAAATTAATATTTGTAATGCATAAAACAAAATATATATAAATGCATGATACAAGAAAAAAAGAAGATTATAAAATAGAAAATATGTCATACTACATTCGAGATCATTCTAAAAAAAATTGAAGGTTGCACTATAGTCTTTCTCTCATGTTTACATTTGGTCAATGATAGAGGACAATCATTTGAGGATACTCATTCAATCCATGGGTTACACAAGTTAAAATTTCATGTTTGTTTAGGGGAAAAGATATTCTAAGTTTTTCAATATAAACATAAAAAAATTAGATGAATTTATTTTTAAAGGGACCTTTGGAGATAATTTTTCAATTGCCAACATGTTGTTCATTGATTATAATTCTCAAAATTGTGTTATAAATCAAAAATAAAAAATGATTTATGTTACATCAAGTAGATATACTAGAAATGGAAGTTGGAAAGATGAAAAGGATAGGAGAATCAAAATGATGTCTATCATCACATTCTTGGGAGAAAGCAAAAAAATCCATGCCAGTAACTATGAACCAATGTTTAGAAAGATGTAAATTCATCATATTATGATTCTTTCAAGTGTATTTATTTATTATAAACTATAATTCTAGTAATAAACATTATCATCAATTTTATACAAGTCAATTCTAAATTATTTCAAATATAGTTCAATTAATTTTAATTTAATCAATTATAATTTAGAATTACTTTGATCTGGTTAAGTACAAGTGGATACTCCATTGGTTTATCTTGAAATTTCCCAACTTGATCCATTAGTATATTGACACTTGCTCATGAAGATCTTCCCAATGAACAACAAACAATTATCAAGATATTTTATTATGTAGATGAGCTAGATTACTTAATATGTTTTCATCCATAATTTGGCCAGTCAAATGGTACCATGTGTCTTAGAAATATAAGGTACTTCAAAGGATCAATGATCAGTATGAAGGCCCAGAAGGGTGCCATGAGTTTTAAATAGTCTAATCTATTCAAAATGATTTGCTC
Source organism: Torreya grandis (assembly GCA_037957365.1). Taxonomy (NCBI): domain Eukaryota; kingdom Viridiplantae; phylum Streptophyta; class Pinopsida; order Cupressales; family Taxaceae; genus Torreya; species Torreya grandis. The sequence goes on along the minus strand of JARHVA010000328.1, from coordinate 5,418,420 downwards.
CCAAATGGTTTAAAATAATTCAATTTATTTGGAATAGAGAAAACATATTTATGGAGAAAATATTATCCATTCTACTTTAGTGGGTAGAATTTCAATTTTTTTAAAATAGCCTAATTTAATTGAAATGATCTATGCTCAAATGGTTTGAAACAATCTAATTTATTTGGAATAAAAAAAATATATTTTTGGAGAAAATCTTCTTCACTCCATTTTATAGGTATAAGTATAAAATATTCAAAATAGTCCTAAATGTTCAAAATTATCTATGCCTAAATGCTTTGAAATAGTCCAATTTAGGAGATACCTTGAAGGGGAAATCCACTCTTGTACTTGTTTGAAATGTAGCTCCTAGGAAATACATTTAAGGTGTTCTTTCTTTCATCAACCCTTTAGTCTTCAGGAGAATTGTTTCAAACATTTTGTCTAAAATAATTTCTCTAAAGAAATTGAACTTGGCTCTGAATAAATTAAGCTTACACTTTTTCCAAAGAAAGTATTTTTTAGCAACCTTTTTGTGTAGGTAAAATGCTCAAAAGGCAAGTGCCCTTGGGACTTTTGCCATAAACAAAATGTCTAAAACAAATAATAACTTTACATTTTTTAGAAAGAATTTGGACTTTTACTTTCAGGATTTTTTTCCATGGTCAAAATTATTGAAGGTAAGTGCCCTTTAGACATTTTTCTATAGATAAAAATTTTAAAACAAATGGACCTTACACTTTTCTTGAAGGAATTGGACTTAGCTCTTTTATCTAATAAATCTGACCTTTACACTTTCACCGAAGGTTAAGTGCCCTTTGAGCATTTTGTGGTAGGTAAAAATTTGGAAACAAATAAGGACTCTGCATCTTCCTAACAATATGTAATTCTTTTGAAAATTTTGCTCACGGTAAAATTCCTGAAGGGAAAGTGCCCTTTAGACTTTTTGTCATGGATAAAATGTCTAAAAGAAATGACCCTTCAAATTTTTGTGAAACATTTATCCTAATGCAAGTAGGATTTGGACAAGACATTGAATTCCTTAGGAATTTTTATAGTGGACAAAATGTCTAATGGAAATAAGTGTTTATAATTTTTGATTGAGACAAAAAACTTGAATACCTATTTCTATCAAACATTGTGCTCATTCAAAAAGCCTAAAAATATCTAAGGGAAAGACACATTCACCAAGAAAAAAAATATTAGGATTTAGTCAAATTTTACATGAATTTGACCTTTCAAAGGAGCACTTATAGATGGAATTTGGGCTAAAGACTTAGGCATTTACACTTGATAAGGGCCCAATTGCTTTACTGAAATTTTGGGCATTAACACTATCTCTTGTTTGAAGATGCATACCCCCTATGGGTATATAAATAATGATAGAATGTAATACTAGGTTCCAATCCATTAGTCTATAGATTCAATATTTAATAATTTTATAAAACATTCATGAAGGCCCAATAAAATATGGCAGATTGACAAAAAATAGATCAGGAGAATCTGAAAATGAACACACGATAAAAAATATGAAGGGAAACTATACAAACAAGGCCCAAAGTAGATGGAAAACAAATAAATAAAGAGATAAATCTATGGTTTTCAAGGAGGCTATGTGACCAACCAGATCATAGTTCCACAGGTTGTTGATTTGGTTAAGGTTGATCCTTACTAGTTTGTCCTTGTGAATTATCTATTCTCTCAACTTTTAGCTGATAATTTCACCCAGGATGCCATGCCAATCCACACTCCCATCCTAAAATTATTGATTGGAGTGGGATTATTACCTTTGTATGTCATGGTTTCTTTTGGGAGAAGCCATGAATTCAACACCTTTTTGATAGTATTATCCTAATTCCATAAAACTAGCATGTATTTGTCAAAATAAGCATCTAGTGTTGGTAATGACAAATACCTCTAAAAATATACTCTAGATATGCACACCAAAACCATTTGGTTATGCATGTGGTTTAGAAAAGCATCATACATAATCTTTCCTGTAAAAATAAGTCTTGGAGGAGGTCGATGCATGGCTCAGAAGGGTGCAACAAGTTTGAAATAGTCTAATCTATTCAAAATGATCTACTCCCAAATGGTTTGAAATAATTCAATTTAATTTGGAATAGAGAAAACATATTTATGGAAAAATTATTCTCCACTCCACTTTGGTGGGTATAATTTCAAATTATTTAAAATAGCTGAATTTAATCTAAATGATCTATGCTCAAATGGTTTAAAACAGTCCAATTTATTTAAAATAAACAAAATTTATTTTTAGAGAAAATATTCTTCACTCCATTTTAAGGTATAAGTCTAAATTATTCAAACTAGCCCTATTTATTCAAAATAATCTATGCCCAAATGCTTTGAAACAATCCAATTTATTTTGATTATAACAAATTTATTTTTGAAGAAAATTCTCTTCACTCCACTTTAGTGGGTGTAACTCCATATTATTTAAAATAGCCTAATTTATTCGAAATGGTATATGCCCAAATGGTTTGAAACACTCCAATTTATTTGGAATATATGAAATTTATTTTTTCGAGAAAATTTTCTCCACTCCACTTTAGTGGGTATAAGTCCAAATTATTAAAAATAGACCAATTCATTCAAAATGATCTATGCCCAAATGGTTTGAAATAGTCATTTTATTTGGAACATACAAAATTTATTTTTGGAGAAAATTTTCTCCACTCCACTTTAGTGGGTATAAGTCCAATTTATTCAAAATAGTCCTTCATAACCTATAATAATAAAAATTATGGAATAAGATGCCCCCAATATTGGCTTATCTAATTTTTAGAAGAAATTCAAAGTTATCTATATGTCCATGTGTAACCTATAAGTCTTGAATCACACTCATATACCATGAAATACATGTGTATGAAAATAATATTCCAACTACCAAACATGTTAAAAATAATAGACATAAATAGTGTACTCTAGTAGTCACGCCATGTTCAGGTCCTCAATTTTAATTTTTTTAATATTTGTGATTTTTATTTCTATTTTTTTACTTGATTATTATTTATTTTTGGAATATTTGATGTTTTTTCTCATATATTTTTAATTAAGTCATCCTCATGAGGTTTAAAGTTGGCATATTATGTCTTGTCTTTGAGATTATGTAATTGCATTTCTTCTTCATTATCATCTATTTTTTATTGTGTTATTTTTGTGCATCCTTGAATATTATGATTTTTAACTGTAAGATCACTATCATGTTGGATTTTTATCATTCATGTGATAAATTCAATGTTTTACCCTACTTTTATATTTAATAGTGTTTAATAGGTATTAAATATAGAAAGATTATTTAGATTATAATATATGAATTTTAAGCATAAAGTTGAAAGTAAATCAGAATTGATTAAATGTTATTAACAAGTAACATATGCTAAAATTTTTAATTAAAACCAAAGAGTGGGATACCTAGCGTTTTCTAGTTTCCATTTGAATGTAACAAGTATATGATAGTTAGAAATAAAATAAAATAGGATTGTGAGAACTTGGTTAAGAAACAAAGTCTATGCCTATGTTTGGATAGGTCCACACTCCTTTGATAGTGGTGCAGACCACCTTGTCCATTGACTATGGAATCACATTCTTTGAATATGATGAAACTATGATTTCTCTACCACCTACAACTTTGCCTGCTAATAGGGCTGAGATATTTAATTTTTTAGTGCCACATAGAAACCTCAAATTTTCTTCTCCTTATTTTAGAAACCATGGGTGTACTTGTGAGGGATATAAATATACAAAACATAAGGGTAAGTGTAACTCTCTAAGATAATATAAATCATCTCCATTGATTATTGATTATTTCTTACATATCTATATAATTTGATGAGGGAATTGATACACACGTACTTGTCCCACCTAATGCAATTGTGTAGTTGTGTTTCTTCACCATATGTATGTTGATTGTAATTTAGATTTAAAACTTGAAAATATTGGATATTGATTTGATTTTAAATGATTCATAATTAGCTTATGACTACTCCTAATGAATAATCTTGAATTTGGGAAAAATAGGGAATATTTTCTCAATATGTAGTAGTGTATAAATGCTTAATAGATAGTGCTAAACTAAGTATTATTAATGGCATTTTATTTATATTTATTTGAGTGAAATTTAATAATTTCCTTTAGCTAACTTTTGGAATGTGTGGGATAATCTATATGTATATTTAAAATTTTAGAAACTAGTTGTTAGATTGCATGAGGATGAGGTTATGCTAAATGGGTAGGTTCATGGTAGTAGACTTGTATAAATAGTGTATAACTATCCTAGAAAGTATGAACAACATGCCTAAGTTCAAAAGTAGTGTAAGAGTGATATAAGTTGGTATAAACATTGAATTATAAATTCCTGTGTAGTTGTGATGGTGAATAGAATGGTCAATCCCACATATAGATAATTTAATAGAGGAAAGGAAAAAAAGATTCATGAATTTGAGCATGAATCAAGTGGTTCAATATGTGTCAAGAATTAAAATGTTCAAGTACTTATGACCAGATTTAGTTATCTACATATGTCTCCCACTTTTAATTCTGATAATGAAATTGCTAGATTAAATAAAAAATATAAATCTGAGTGCGTATGACACACTTTGAATTTTTATAGCAAACTAAAATTATGCAAGTGACTCATTTTATAAAAATATTCAATACCACATGAAGTAATCAATGTCTATATTTTAAATTTGAAATTTTTGAATTTTGAAAATGAAAAGAGAACAAGTAAGGATTACACCTATAAGGAGATAACACTAAGTTACCCTATAATTTTTAAATCATGATAAAGTATTAGATAAATGTTCCCCTTGTAGAATATTTTTGAGAGATGATTTATAATGTTTAACCATTACCAAATTGAAAGTGATCAATTCCCACTTTTGAATAACTATTCAAGACCTTGAGTTGAAAATATGCATGCTCTAACTCTCTTAAATGGGGAGTAGTACCCAATGCATTAAATGATAAATAAAATGGAACCAAGATGGGTTAAATATAATTTATTCAAATTCCATTGAGTGTCATTTTAATTTGACATACATCACTCATAACAGAAGGTGGAAGCACATAATGGGTTTGATAGAAATAATGCCAATGTTGTTGAGTGTCTAGATGTTGAGAATAATGCCAATGTCAACACTTGATTTTAGATGTTAGAATAGGTTTTATTAGTTTTTTTTAATCATTTTAAGAGGATTATTTATTTTATTTTTATTTATTAATTTTTTGGTTAATTTTGAACACTTTTTAGGAACTTCTAAAAAAAATAGTTAGAAGTGTATGTTAGAGTGTAGTTCATTGAATGCGTACTTAACTAAGATTTAATAGTTATACATACATATCCAAGAGGGGGGGGATATATTTTAGATTAGAGCTAATTTATATTAAATTTATTTTGGTTAATTTTCTATTTTATATGAATTTGGGACATCTAGCTTGTCTAGTGTGCATGAGTTACTTGCTAAGAAAGACTTCTTGCATCTTAAGCTTATCTTGCCAATAAGTCAAACTATTTTTTTAAATCTAATTTTAGTTATATTAGAGTATATTTGTAGGATTATATTTTTTTTAAACTTATTTCATAATTAAGGTCTTAATTTATAATTAACTTGTCATGTAAGCTAGTTGTAATTGATTAATTTTAGCTTTTCTTGTTAATAAAAGATGGTGCAATAGTGTGGCACCATATATATATATATATATATATATATATATATATATATATATATATATATATATATACATATATATATATATATATACATATATATATATATATATACATATATATATATATACATATATATATATATACATATATATATATATACATATATATATATATATATATATATATATATATATATATATATATATATATATATATATATATAAGGAACTCTCAAAATATTTTGTATTCTAATTTGAAGTTATTTAGTTTATATTTTGTCATCAATCAGACTTATGACACTACTAGATTAACAATAATAATTCTTGGATAGATTAGATGATATATAGATTCAATTTTGTATTAAACTCAAATATGATTTTCATTTCATACATAAATTAACAAATTTCATTTGGTATTATATCCTCATTCACTAAATTTTCAAAATGGTTTCAAACCATTATCAGGAGAATCATTGCTTCAATGAATTCTACTTATATGAATATTATTATTTTCAAAGGTGACAACTTTGAATATATCAAAGTTGTTGCCAAAATTCAGATAATTTTAATGCAATGGAGATTTGATCACATGAGATGAAGCAAGTGCACACCACATAGATGCTAAAGCAATTTAAAATTATACAAGAAGATAAATTACACAAGACAAAATGGAGAAAACCAAAATATGATTAACTTGAGATGGCCAAAGTGAGGAATACATATATGAGAGCATGTAACTCCTCCACAAAAGGTGGTCAAGGCACCCCAAGAATAGACTATAACTCTTCCATGAAAGGTGGTGACAAAGTGCTAAGAATAGAGAAATAACTCCCATCAAGGGAGTTACTTATGACATTCTTATGACACATCTATGACATGCATCTCCACATAAGCTAGCATATCCCACAAATGTAATAAAACTCCATGTATGCACAAATATAATTTCCTTAATTAAATAATAGAGAAAAATAAAAACCTACACTAATACCCCCCCATAAGCACAGCTTAGGTGGGCAGTGTGGAAATATAAAATGGGTCCTGATAACTAGGCCTGATGAGGTACCCATGTACAAATGCAATCTCTCCTAAGATAGAGAAAAGGAGAAAACCCATAGGAAAAGACTCCACCCCCCAAAAAAAAAAAAGAGACATAAAAGAAATGAAGAGGCTAGAAGGCCCCCCTGAAGATGATGTTACTGCAGATGTAGACCACACCCCAAGAAGAGCTCATAGATGAATGAACTTGCTCTTAGTGAAAGGTTTGGTGAAGATGTCTACAACCTGCTCTAAAGACTGGAAAAATATCAAGTCAATGACCTGACTATGAATAAGCTCCTGAATGAAATGCATGTGAATCTCTATGTGCTTGGTCCATTGGTGTTGAATTGGATTCCTAAAAATCTGAATGGTACTCTAGTTGTCACAATAAATGATGGTAGGCTACTTGATAGGAATGCCAAAATCAAAAAGAATCCCCTAAAGCCAAATAGCCTCAGTAGCTACATTAACAACTTCCCTGTACTCTACCTCTATGGATGATATAGCAATAGTATTTTTCTTCTTGCTAGACCAACTGATAGGACCAGAATCTAGAGAGAAACTATAACCAGAAGTGGACTTGCGAGTCTGTGAATCACTAGCCCAGTCTAAATTTGTATATCCAACCAAGTCAACCTCTATGCCAAATCTGTAATGAATCTCGTATCTATGTGAACCCTATATGTAATGCAAGATCCTCTTAGCTGATTTCCAATGCAGATCATGAGGTTCCCACATGAATGTGGAGACAAGTCCCACTATATATGATATGTCAAGCCTGGTGTGAGTCAAGTAGATGAGAATACCAACAAGTTGTTGATACCGAGTGGCATCAACCAATGGTGAAGAAAAATCAGCCTCAAGCTTGACTCTTAATAGAAAGGGAGTCAGAGATGGCTTGAAATTAGCCATGTGAAACTGAGCCAATAAGTCAAGAGCATACTTAGGCTGTGCAAGAGAAATCCCTGAATTTGATTGTGAGATCTTGATGCCAAGGAAGTAGTGCAACAAACCCAAGTCTATCATGTCAAATCTATCCTGGAGGGAGGCCTTCACTGCTGCAATAGCTGATAAAGAAATCCTGAAGATCAAAAGGTCATCAACATATAGAACCAAAATTAGGAGTGAATCATCTTGCCATAAGAAATGGACATTGGGATTAGAATGACACCTAGTGAAACTCGTTGTGAGAAGGAAGGAATCCATCTTGGCATACCAAGCCCAAGGAGCTTGTTTGAGGCCATAGATATATTTCCTAAGTTTGCATACTAAGGAAGAATCCTGAACAAATCCTGGCAGCTGCTCCATGTAGATCTCCTCCTCTAGGTCTCCATGAAGAAAGGCACTCTTCACATCCATCTGGTACACATCCCAACCATGTGCTACAGTAATAGCTAAGGTGAGTCAGATAGAAGTCATCTTTACAATAGGTACAAAGGTCTCTGATTAGTCAATGCCTACCACCTGTGAGAAACCCTTGGTGACCAATCATGCCTTGTACTTATCAACTGACCCATCTGTTGCAAACTTGGTCTGATATATCCACCTACATCAAACCATTTTTCTTCCCTTAGGAAGTGAAGTCAAGTCCCAAGTGTGATTTTTGATTAAGGAAGAATATTCTTCCTCCGTAGCATTATCCCACTCAGTTACCTCTGATGCCTCTCTCAAAAAGTGTGTGGATCCAAAACTGAAGCAAAGAAGGCATGTGGATCTCTTTGAAAATCCCCCTAGTACGTCTGTCATCTATGGGATCTCCTGCCCAAGTGCTAGCACTCTCAAGTGTCTGTCTAGCCCAAAGTGGCCCGAAAGTGGGTGAGTCAAGTGCTAACTCCTCATCCTCTAACTGACTAGAGGTGGATGACTCTGTGTCACTATCATTACTATCTGAACTCAAAGAAGAAGATGTCTTTGGGTTAAGAACCTAATGTGGTTGATCTAAATCTGATGAGGAATCATTATGAAGAAGTAGATCTGATGAGAGAGAAGTGTCAAGTGTTGAGTCTTTAGGACTGTCCTAAAAATGGACACTTCTCTCGATGAACAACTCATGAGTGACTGGATCTAGAAGGTGATACCCCTTAATACCATCTAGATATCCTACAAAGATGTAAGGCTTGGACTGACGTTCCATAGCTTTGCATTTCTTCTTCGGTATGCAAGCCATGGCTAGGGATCTAAAAACCCTAAGGTGCTCAACATCAGGTTTCCTTTCATGCCAAGCTTCAAAGGGTGTTATCCCTTTCAAAGCTTTGTGAGGAACCCTATTTTGATGTAGCAAGCACAATTGATGGCTTCGGCCTAGTACTGTGGTGCTAAGGATTTGGAGTGAATCATAGAGCTACCCATCTCTTTTAAGAACCTATTTTTGCATTCTTCAACCCCATTCTGTGAAGGACTATAAGTGACTATGCACTGCAAATCAATCCCCTCTGTGGTGCAAAACTTCTCAAACCTGTTGCTGACATACTCTCCTCCATTATCAGTTCGAAGAACCTTGATGGATTTCTCACTCTATTCTCAACAAGAGCCTTGAAGTCTAGGAAATTTTGAAACACTTCAGACTTTTGTTTGAGAATATATATCCAAGTGTACCTAGAGAAATCATCAATGAAAGTGAAGATGTACTTGGTCCTTGTGAAAGATGGTTTGGGAAAGGGTCCTAATACATCACTATTGACTAACTCCAAAGGTTGTGAAACCCTCCAAGCTTTTCCTTTGTCAAATTTTTCTTCGAGATGCTTCCCAAGAGAGCACCCCTCACAAAGTCCTTTTGATAATTAGACACAAGGCAAACCAATGACCATGTCATGTTTGCAAAGTTGCTCAAGGTAGTAGTAGTTAAGGTGGCCAAACGTCTCATGCCATAATTTTATAACTCCATCTGAATGAGTCAGCAATGCTATTGGAGAAGAATCTGGTGCAAAATGTGAGAAGGTGTATAACCTTGTTTGGTGATCTGCACTACCCACCGCCACTATAGTATCATTATGCAACTCCCTAATAGCCACTAAATCTGGTGAAAACTCAACTCTCATGCCCTGACCAATGTGAGTGATTTGGTACACTGATAGGAGATTGGTTGAAAGAGAAGGAACACTTAGAACATTATTGAATGTTCTTCCTTCCATTTTAACTGACCCTCTCCCTACAATAGAAATTGATGTGTCATCACCCAAACTAATTAAAGTCATGCTACAAGGCTCTAAAGATGAAAACTCAACTAATGAAGAGCCCATGTGATGAGAAGAACCCAAATCAATGACCCATGATGTTGTAGAAGCTGAAGTTGCTACAAGGGCCTTGCCCTTTTCTTTCTCCTTATCTTTGCCTTTTGCCTTGGTAGAATCTTGGGTTGATGAATTCTTCTTGATGGACTCAGGAATACCTATGTTGTGCTTCTCTAGAAGATGAGTTAGGTGATCTATTTTTTTCTTCATGCATTCGTGTTCATCATGCCCTTTATTTTTACAATAGGCACACTTAACCTTCTCCTTTTTAGGTTTAGCATTGGAGGAGGAAGACTTAGTGTTTTTTTTGGCAAGATTGTTATTTTCTTTCTTCTTCTCTTGGTCCTTGTTCTTTTTCTTCTTCTCCTTTGTTGAAGTCTTATCCTTACCATTTCCAACTATCAAAGCTTGGGGTTGAGTAGAATTCATTGTGCCCATTTGAATTAGCTTATCTTGCTCCCTAGTCAAGTTGGTAATGAATAAATCCAAAGAAGGCATTTTCCATGTAGTGTTAAGGGCACTTTTGTGGCATGGAAAGTGGAGACTAAGACTAAATAGCTTGGACCTAACTTTGAGAGAATAGAAAGGATGATTTGATCATCTTTCTTCTCTATCCCATATTATTTCAATTGCAATCTAAGGGCCTTAAACTTAGTGAAGAATTCCTGTAGGGTGTCAAAGTTGCTAGGACTTAGACTTATGAGTTCGTTTTTGAGCTCATGACCTCTCATCTCATCAAGCTTCCCAAATAAGTTTTCTAGGGTGTCTCATATGTCTTTGGGAGTCTTACAGGTTTCTAAATGGAAGAGAAGTTCTAGAGACATGGAAAAGCTTAGTAATCCATAGGCTTCATCACTACAGTTGTACCACGTGACCTTTTCAGCATCAATGTTGGGTTCTACTTCAGTACCCATGGTGATCCTATACAACCCTTTGCTTCTAAGAATAATTGACATTTTAACCTTCCATTCATGATAGTTGAAGGGTGTTAGGGTTTTAAGTTGAAAAGAATCCATTTAAGCTGAATTTAGGTGAAGTTGTGTTGATTGTAAGTTGTGAAATTATGCATAAAGGAGAATGAAAGCAAAGATTTGCAAGTTGTGAAAATCAATCACACCTCCCCAAAATGTTGAGACCCCCGCTAAATATGAAAATTCATGCTCAAAATATGTTGGGTTCAGCCGAGAATGCGTCTTAGATCAATTAGTGCAAGAATTTAAGCAAACAGGATGTCGGACTCAGTCGAAAATGCGTCTCGGAAGACCCAAATTTTAGGCACTTTATAAATTAGTGCATTTTTAACAAATAACAAGCCTACATTGTGGAGAATTAAATTACAAACACTTTTACAAAAAATGGCACCCAAATCTGAGCTACCATTTGCAAGATATTAAAGGTTTAATTTCTCATAAACTAGTGTTTTTGTAAAAAAATAGCACTAAAACATTAAAAAATGCCTGTTTTGAGAGAGAAAATGGCCTTCCAACCACTCATTGGATTCAGCACGGAGTGAGGAATCCAAATGAGGTCTTTATGAGGGGTAATTGGCCTCTTGCCAACCCAAGCCTCACCCTTCATCTTTGATAGGCGAAGATACAAGTTTAAATTAAAACCCCAAAAATTTTAAATTGTCTAAAATACTTAATATTCAGTCAAATTGACTGATTTTTTTCTTAACAAGTCAATTTTTAACTGAAAAAAATAAAGCAAAAGATAATTTGATGGATGCCAAGTGTCAAAGGGCCCACATGGGACACCAATTAAGGAAGGGGCACCTTTTTTAAAAAAATAGTTCTAATTTGCTGGGCAGAAAAAAAGAAAATGAATTTGCAAACCTCTCAACGCACAACCGCAGAGAAGAGAAGAGACAAGTTGAAGTTTCAACGCATAGCAGGGAGTGTTAATCACTACCTCACTACGCACTTGCACGCTGGATGCCGTACAACTACGTTTTGCCTTCCTGGAGTCTTGCTCCACGCATATCTCACCCTACCAGATGCCTCACATGGACCTCCACATGCAGAAGCGCTTCTTGGAGAGTTACCCTAGGCTGAAAGTGGCGTCCAAGAGCAAAAATTAGATGTGCAAATTTTTTTTTCAGAGTGGCTCTAATACCATATCAGAGTTGTTTCTAGAATTCAGATAATGCGAATGTAATGGAGACATGATCACACGAGATGAAGCAAGTGCACACCACATAGATGCTAAAGCAATTTGAAATTATACAAGAAGATAAATTGCACAAGACAAAATGGAGAAAACCAAAATTTGATTAACTTGAGATGGCCAAAGTGAGGAATACATATAGGAGAGCACGTAAGTAACTCCTCCAAAAAAGGTGGTCAAGGCACCCCAAGAATAGACTAAAACTCCTCCATGAAAAGTGGTGACAAGGTGCTAAGGATAGAGAAGTAACTCCCATCAAGGGAGTTACTTATGACATTATTATGACACCTATGACACATCTATGACACACATCTCCACATAAGCTAGCCTATCTCATAAATGTAGGAAAACTCCATGTATGCACAAATATAATTTCCCTAATTAAATAATAGGGAAAAATAAAAACCTACACTAATAGAATATTGGAGAGATAAATTTAAGATTATTATTATATGAAAAGGATTTTTTGATAATATTATCTATGCATACAATTAAAAAAAAAATGATTAATAAAATGTAGATGTGCAATCTTGTTTCTATCTTCATAATGCCATGCACCCAAGCATCTATCCAAGAATTGTAAGATGTGAAAATGCCCATGAGGCATGGAATACCTTGAAAAATTCACATCAAATATCCAATAAGGTAAGGGAATAAAAAAATAAAAACATTTAAAATAAATTGTAAAAATTTGAGAATGTGAGATAATGAGAGAGTTGTAGAATATTACATAAGAATAATGATAGTGCATAGAATGAGGGTTTATGGATAAACTGTACGAGATAGTGTTATAGTAAAAAAATTGAGATATTTATCTCAAATAAGGTTGTATATTATGATCACTCTTGATGAGTTTAATTACAGTAAAACTATAATTTTTTATGATTTATTGGGTTATCTATTGTCCTATGAAGATTAAATGAGACTATATGCAACAAATAAATAACAAGCACTTGAAACCAAGGCAAAGGTTTCAAAGACTAAAGAAAAAAATAAAAATAAAAATCAAGGGAGTTAAAAAAATAAAATATGAATCTAAATTCAAAATTAAAATAATTATATACTTTACTTTTCATTATTTCAAAAAATCAAGACACTTTATAAAAGATTGCATGATATTGGCAATTAAGAATCAAGATAATCAAGAGAGTGAAAGAAGGAATTTCAAGATGAAAAAAGTGAATAGTAAGTGAAATAATATTATTGCATCACATGTATTGTGGGAATATATAATGGAAATAATTTTTTTTCTTGATTTAATTTGTTAAAATCACATGACAAGTCACAAATATAGTTTCAACAAGTTAGACAATTCCTTCAAAACCCAATTGCAATTGGGAGATGGGAAGTCCATCCAATTTGAAGGAAATAACAACATGAAACTCAAAAAAATTTAAGATAAATAGGTCATAATTTAATTTTATAATCTATTGAATTATATTTTGAGTGATTATAAAGTCGTACACATTTTTCTAGTTTGATGGAAAATATTACTAGCTCTTTCCAAGAGACTAGTCATCCATCTTCATCAAATCCAAGAAAGAATATGTTTTTATTGAATCTACATCCAACCAATAAAATATTATATCATGAATATTATATTAATATAAAAATTCTTAAACATTATGAATTTAATTTATTTTATGGTGTTTATGAGGAAAATACTATGTTTTCATTATCATCTATGGCTAGTCAACCTAGAAGTTAAAATAAAAAACATGTTGATATTATCAAAATTGAAATGAATTAATTGAGATTAATGATATATGGATTATTTTTAAACATTCATATGATAAATATGTCAATGAAACTAATTGGGTATACAAGATCAACTTTAAGAGTGATGGTACAATTGACAAACTAAAAGATTGACTACTTATAAAAGGGTTTGCACAAACATATGGGGTTGACTATGAGGATACTTATGCACCTGTGACACATTAATGTATTATAAGATTAATTATTTTTGTATTTACTCATTAATAATTATAAATACATCAAATAGATACCAAAATTGTATTCCTTCTGGATTTATTGAAGAAAAAGTACATGTGTGATAACCACAAGATTTTGAGGTAAAAGATAAAGACTTTTAGGTATATAAGTTGAAGAAGGATATTTATGGGCTGAAAAAAGATCCAATATATTGGTATTAACTTTTTTATATCTATTAATTAGATAAAATCTTTATAAAAAGTTAAAAATAACCAACTTTTGACATATAAGCATTAAGTTCTAATGTTTTATATATTTCTCTCTATGTAGATGACTTGATTTTTATAGCTAGCTCTTTGGAGATATTGATTAGCTTCAAAGAATCTAAAAAATATTTTTTTTTAGATGATAGATATTAAAATTATTAATTAATTTATTGGCATATAAGTCCATTAAATTAAAAAGGAAGTATTCATTTGTAAATCCAAATATGTCCAAGACATGTTAAATAAGTGCAAGATTCATTATTTTAAACCAATGGACCCTCTAATTACAAGTGGATAAATGCTAATGAGAGAGAAAATAAGTACTTAAACTATTAAAAAAATTTAAGAGAATGGTGGGAGGTTTGATGTGTCTCACTATGATAAGACTTGATATCAGTTATGAGGTTTCACTAGTTTCTCAATTTATAGGCAAACCATCACTCAAGTATTTTTAATAAGTGAAGATAATTTTAAGATATGTAAGAGGTACTTATAATTATGATAAAAAAATTTATATAATTTTAATTATTTATAATTGGATACATACATTCATATTGGGGATGATCTTTTGATGATAGGAAGACAAATTTAGATTATTGATTCACATTGGGAAGTGGGTTGGTTTCATTATCTTCAAAAAAATAAGATATATTTGCATTATCCTCTACTAAATCTCAAAATATAATTCTCGCATTAATTTTCACAAAATAAATATGGTTGAAAAGACTCTTATTTAATTTCAGAGAGGCTCAATTTTAGACAACATATATTTTTTGTGATAACAATGGGGCAATCAATTGTCCAAGAATTTAGTTTTCCATGCTAGAACCATATTAAACTCAAACATTATTTTTTAAATAATTGGTCCATGATTTTTATATTTTTTGTAATTTATTATGTGAAAATTTAATATTAATTTTATTATACTTTCACTAAGGGATTGTTAAATAATATTCATGGAAGACTTAAGAAGATGATAGGAATTTCTAATCTTTGAAACAAAGGGGAGAATGTTGAGTATAATGTTGATATTGACATTTGATTATTGATTGTTGATGTTATAATAGATTTTATTATTTTATAATAGTTAATTATTTTCATAGGTTAATTATTTGGTCAATTTTGATAACTTTTATGAACTTCCTAAAAAATAACTAGAAGTGCCAGTTGGAGTGTATTTCATTGAATTTGTACTTAACAGAGTTCAGATCCTTATCCATTCATCCCCAAGAGATGGGTGAAAATATTATAGATGAATTAACTTAAATTAAATTTATTTTATTCAATTTATTATTTTATATGGATTTGAGGCACTTAACTTGTTTAATGTGCATGACTTGTTTATTTGCTAAGAAAGACTTTTTGCATGTTGACCTTATCTTGTCTATAAGTCAACCTTTTTTTTTTTTGAGTCTAATTTTAATTATATTAGAGTTTATTTTTATGAATATATGCTTGGTTAACTTATATGTTAAGTAAGGTATTATTATATTATTAACTTATCATGCAAGTTACTTAAAATTGACTACTTTTAACCTTGTTAATAAAATATGGTGAAATAGTGTGGCACCATAGATATTCTTGGCAAATATTTTTGCATATTTTTAAATATAATTTTATTTTTAGGTATTAATAAATGAAAACCATAAATATTTTGGTTATAATTTTAATTTATTTAGTGCATATTTTGTCATTAGTCACACTTACAACACTACTAGATTAACATGTAATAATTGTGGGATAAATTGGATGATATATAGCTTCAATTTTAGATTAAATCAAAGATAATTTTCACTCCATCCATAAATTAAAAAAAATTGTTTGGTATCATATCCTCATTAAAGAAAGGTTTATAAGGTTTTTAAGTCATTGTTAGGAGAATCATAGATTCATTGAATTTTGCTTCTATGAATAATCTCATCTTCAAAGTTGAATTCTTTTAAAATTTGAGAAATTAGTTGAAGAGAAAAAAAGGAGTTTGTGAGAATTTTATCCATGGGTAAATATTGCCTAAATATTGGAATAACTTGACTCAAGATCATAAAAAATAAAAAGAGATGAAGAAAAGGTAGATGCACAAGATTTATTCTATCTTTAGAGTGCTACACACCTAAAAATATATCTAAGAAGTGCAGGATCCAAAAAAATTTATGAATCATGGAATACCTTGTAAAATTAATATAAATGATATGATAAGGTAACAGTAGAAAAAATCCAAACTATTAAAATGAATTTTGAAAATTTGAGAATATCAAATAATGAGGGAGATGGAGAATATTATATAATAATAAATGACTTAGTGCAGAAAATGAGGGTTTTTGAAGAAACTCTATAAGATAGTGTTATAGTACATAAAATTTTGATATTTTTATCTCAATTATGGCCACATATTTTGATCACTCTTGAGTGTTAAGACATGAACACTATAGGTGTTGATGAGTTAGTGTGTTATATATTATCTGATAAGGATAAGATGGGACTATATGCATCAAATCAATAACAAACACTTGAAACCAAAGAAAAGGTTACAAAGGCCAACGAGAACAAATCACATTGCTACAAATGACCTTAACATGTTACAATAAAAAAAGGCTAAGAGACACACACAAAATGTTAATAATTTATGAAATAAGGGACATAAATATGTCCTATAATATGGCCAAGGAGCCATACACAGTAATCAAGAAATGTCTAGCCTATTGTGCAAGTAAGTAATAGCATCGAAGGAGCATAGAACAAGTGAAAAATAGTCTACACCATCCTCATGTATCGATTTTGCATCATAAAAAAGTAGTATCTCTATGTAAAATAATGTAAGATTTAATTAACTAGAAAGAAAATTGTAGTATTTGTATTTAAACATGGTATATAGGTCATAGATAGATATAAATTATAGAATAATATTCCCCCAACATAAGCATGGCCACTAGATAGAATGGAATCGAAAATCTAAGAATCCATGTATAATATGTATGTATTGTATCACACTCTTATACTTCATGAAATGCATGTTTGTATGAAAAATATTGTGTTATCTACCAAACATGTGATAAATAACATATGTAAATAAGTAAAATAATAATTTATGTCATTCTTGATCCCTAGTTTTTTATTTTTGAGTCCTTTTTGAATGTTTTTTTTTTTTTGTATTTCTAAATATTTTAATCTTTATGTATTTTTGAGATATGTGAAAAAATTAAACAAAACTATCTAATGATATGATCAATGGGAGGACCATAACATGTGCCTGTATCATAGAATGGGAGGGTGAATATCCATGAAAAAGTGTTACATGTAGATTAATATGAATTTGAAAAGGAATCGGGTGTTGTAATGTAACTGACTTGATCACTGCTCATAGAATCTTGTGTATGGTGTGTAAATATAAAAGGAACATGGCTTGGTTAATTCCATTGTATATTAGGATAATGTCCCACTTCTTATGTTCATTGTATAACTTGCTAAATTTTCTAAGGTACTACCTTATGATGCATTGTAAAACATGAATATCTCCTTGAACCTGAATAAATTTTTGATGTGAAGGTTATTTTATAGTAGGGTGTACTACTCTACTTTTAATTGATTGTATATAAATATCCTACATAGGTGTAATAAATGTCTCTACACCATGCTCTTGATTAGGTGTAATAAGCAATATTGGTGGTGGTGGTGGAGGAGGATAGGATTAAACTAACTATAGATGGTATTTATATAAAATGCCTTAAATTTTTATCACCTAATTAAAATATATATATATATTTGAGACATCGATGTACTTTGGATGACACTATGTGGATATTTTTCATCCAAGGGCATCCCAATAACATTTCAAATATCTTTGTGTTTTTTAAGACTAAAATGAAGTAGCATTATCACTTAACCAACTTGAAGAGGTAACACTATATTCCCAAGGGTATTATGTATGTGTCCATCTAATTCTTTGACTATGTTTGAAGTTTATTTTAAATCCTTCTCATTATACCAAAGAGTTTGAATAAGTGTCATTTTACATGGGATTTCACTTGACCCATTTTTCATAATGACATCGTGCATGGGTTGTTTGTTGATATAAACATAAATAAAGAGTGCATGTCTTTGTAAATCATCATCATAAATATCACCATCATCAAATGTGATCATAACATTTAGTTTTGATGCACATTTAAGTATACTAATAATACCATATATTGGTTTTCCATATGTAAAATTATGAGGATGTGCGTCGTATATAAGGTTTACCTTTGAATTATCTATTTTTTTTATTATACCATGGTTTGGAAATATAGTACTGAATATTTTCAACTTTACATTTACATTTTATGTGGTCTAGACTCTTCTATGCCTATTAATAACTCAATATTATTGTCATCAATCAAATATTGTATCTTATGTTTTATTCTATAACATTTATTTATATAATTTACAATACATCTATGATAGTAAAAATATGTACTATTGTTGAATCCCTTATGTTGAGACTTATTTGTATCAACCTCTAACATGGAAGAAGAGATTTGAGATTACATTCAAGTAACTTTGGTAATGATACATTAGGAGGTGATGGTAACCATTAAAATTACCTCCTTGGTGGAGCCGTACATTGAAGCTTATTCATTGGTTGTGATATTACATTTATTATTACTTTTGAATCATTTTTTCTCTCATTAGACCTGATCTTGTAGCTTGGTTTGATTTGAAACTTAGTATCATAGTAATTGATAATTTGGTATATACTTATTTTTTTCAAAGATATTATCTTGACTTCTCATTATTTGATGACATGGAATAAATCATAAAAATATTTTAATTTTTAGAACATGATAGACTCATAAAGTCATGATAGAAAACTTTGTGTGAATATTTTTTCTTAACTCATTACCTACCATAGAATTGGTCATCTTATCTATCATATTTTTGTATCAAATAATAAATCAACTAATTGGCTCATCACATCCTTGCATGAGTTTAACCTTTTATGAATAAGATAGTTTTTCACCAATGTTAATATATAAGTTTTCTATAAACTAGTATTCCAATGGGCTAAATTATTTAATTAGTTGGAGTGGAATATCATAGATCCATCACACATAATAATCTTTGGGGCTTCATGGAAATAACTTTGTTAATAATTTTTTATTGTATGCATGATCCAAACATGTTGGATGAAATGATCAAAGATGTTGTTTGTTATCACCTTTACCTTTATAGAGTGGAAGCTTAAGAGAAACAAAGCCTAATCATAATGGTTAATATGTTATCTCAAGTGCCTAAGGATTATGAATACAAATATGGGAGTTCATTAAATTAATATCTCTAAAAAATCATTGCTCTAATTTCAACACCTTAGCATACAAGTATATAACAATATTGTTAAGGGAATTCTCACATTAGACAAGGCTAGTGGTGGACCCTGAATAGTAATGAAAGGAGGTTTGTATAGTTACTATATATAAATAGGCATATGAATCTTTTATAAATATTATGATGCTCCAATAACTAAGGATGTCACATATGGAACTTGAGATATTGGATTATAAACTATATTGTAAATTTGCACACTTGAAAAAGGTTGGTTAAGATCATAAAAAGGATCATATTGTTCTCTTAATATAGGGACTTGAGAAAATTTAATTTTTTTCATGTCTTCCACTATGTATTAATGTGTCAATCCTATGTGGATTAACATTAATATATTGAGTGAATTATTTGTCATTTGTTTCATCACATCTTTTTATATAAGCTTTATCAATTTCAATAGTCATGATAATCCATCAATAAGGTGCGTAGTTTACATCACAAAACCCATAGATAGAGTAGAAGGAATAAGGGAAGTCATGCACACTCTTTAGCATATGGTGGTAATAAGTAGTTAATTGGATTAGATATTGACATAATATGAATTAAGGAAGGATTGAGATTCTAAATTATTGATTTTAGCCTTGATTTGATTTTGAAACTCTAAATTTGGGGTTTAACTAGGTAGGATGTGTTTTATTTATACGCTCTTGGATATATTGATCTCAGTTGTAAATAATGAATAAGGATCAAAGGGGAACTAACTATGTAGGGTTGTTGATTGATCATTATTCACTATATGATTATTGATTGACCACTGTCTACATATCCAGATAATTCAAGGAAATTAATATACATGGAGTTCTCCCATGTAGTGTTATTGTGTAATTATGTTCCTTCATTATATGTATGTTTTTAATAATTTGGTTTTGATAAGTTACTTGAAATTTTTATCTCTTGATTTGATTAGAAATTCCTTAGGCTCAGCTTATGACTGCCCCAATTGAATGATATCTACTTTTGGAATTATATGTTAGTTTTATTAATGTGCACTACTATATAAGTGCTTAATAAATAATTCCAATATAAATTATAATGAATGGCCTTTTATTTGTAATTTTAGGATCATAATTAAATAATATCCATTATCTAGCTTGTGAAACATGCAGAATAACCTATATGAATATTTTTAATTTTTGAAACTAATCAGTAAATGGTGTGGGGATGCAGTTGTGCTAAGTGGAAAAGTTTTTGTAAATGAACCTATCTACATATTGAAAACCTACCCCAAGAAATCATGAACAACTAGCTTAAGGATGGGAGCAAATCTCAAGTTTGAGAATTTACGTGGATATACCTACATAGTAGTGATGACAAATATATGGGTCAAAATTTCATATATATAAATAACTAGAGGAATGGTGAATAAAATTCATGTATTTGATCATAAGTCAAATGGTTTATTATGTGTGAATAATTAACATTTCTATGTACCTATGACTAGATTTATGCATCTATAATGATATATTAATTTGTTGGATTTATTTTAGCCTACATCTATTACAAACATTGATTTTAAAATGTGAAAGGTACCCAATAAGTAGGAGGAATGACAATTATGTGTGTATAAAAAACTCTTTTTACTAGAAGCTATTGTTGAAATTATGTACCCAAGGGGTTCTTTCAAAAGTGTGTTATAATGTAGTTCCTTGATGTCATGTGTCAAATTTTGTAAACCTCTAACACTTCATATGCATTCCTCATTTTTTCCATAAACATGAATGTTTTCATAATAGGCACCTTCCATGTATAGTATAATGGTCAATGGATCATGTCAATAATATTATTTTTTATTGTCATTACACATGGTGTCTTTGCAGAGCTTGATACAAGTGGTTCTTGTTGACAATGTATTACCTTGATAATACTTTGATTTTTTTATCTTTGAACCTATTTTTTTAATGCATAAAAATAATATATGTCATGTCATGTGATTACAAAATATTATTTTCCTCCTTGATGTGAAAGGCATCCCATCGGTTGATGTCTAGTATATGGTAATGTGATAAGAATATGATCAAGTAATATTTACAATAATATTATTGGTTTATCTTGAATTATGGTTAATTTAAATTTTTTTGGAGCCTTGGCATTTACCATTTCCACATTGTTTGCTAAAATTTATGATTTATTTTTCTTCCAAGTCATTCAATTCTAGTGTTTCCTATGCTTGGTTTGAGATAGTATTATAATTATTATTTGAATTTAGAATGTAATGATTACCTATCATTTTTTACTTTCATTTTATCCTAAAATATTATCCATGAAAGGAATTTATAGTTTGTCCATTTTCCTTATATGAATCATATCAATATTCTCTAACTCCAACATATGTGAATATAGTGTGAGATAAAAGTTCATTTAAAAGACTGAAAAATAACTTGTGTAATTGATCATATTTAATTTCTTCTATGTCATTATATTCATCATCACTTTTGACAAAAAAATCTTGATATTTTGAATCTACTAATAAAATGAAGTTATAGAATTTGTTTTAGCTATTTTGTACAAACTGAAGATTTGTGTTGTACAACTACTTTGTATGTTATGATTGCTTATTCATAACTTTATGTACTTGATTCACCCACCTTATATGTATGATTCTAAGATATTTTAATATATTTCAATGGAGAAACAATAGTATGATATTCCAACTATGATTGTGATTGGTCTTCATTAGTATATTGGATCATTTTACAATACTTGAAAGGGACATCATTTATTGGTTTTGAATAATAGTATCCTTCATACATATTTTTGATACATATGTGTAATGTAAATTACTTATTCCATATCATGCATCCATGGTAACCATAGAATTATAATGTAATATAACTAATTAGGCATCACATGAAACTTAGTAGGTAGCATCTTGGGACCTAGTCTCACAGCCAATGATATGGTATAAAATATTTGATACAAAGTGTTATCAAATTAATTTATAATTTAATTTAACTTTTTAATGGTATCCATGTTGATCCATAATACTTATAATAAGTTAGTGTTACAAATTTTCAATCTAGAGTAATTAACCACCAATACATAGAAGACCAAATTATTTTGCACTTGAACTTGATTAATAATGCTAGCTTTTTCTCTATTATGTGTTTTGAAGGTAATTATTCTTTGTTTAAAGTGATGAATTTGTTATTATCCTTGAATTCATATATAATGGATGAAAATGATGTAGGTTTTGTATCAATGGGTAGATTTTTTTCATAAAATTCCTTGTATAAGATGTCTTTATATACCCTCAATCTCTTGAGTAACTCCAAGATATAAATATTAGCATGGGTGTTATTTAGTTGATCAAGGATGTCATGTGATGTATTTTTTTTAGATTTACTCACTATATGTGGATGGTTTTAATGATTAAAATGTTGACTACCTTCATTCTAGCAGGCATGATGGGGCATCCTACCTTGTCTAGTGTTGACAACATAGAATTCATAATTAAAAATAAGGTGTGGGTAGATAATGGTAGTTGGATGGTAGCTCGTAAAAAATTTAGGTCTTGGGGGAGGATGAAGAAAAGGATTCATGTATTCCATTTGGTGTCTTGTGGTTAAAAAAGACAATTCATATTAGATGTTACAATAATAAAATTGAAGGAAGGCTTAGGATTATTCATTGGTAATTTTATCTTTATTAGTAATATTATATTTGATTATTTTGATTTCATAATTGATCCAAATAATATACACTTTGCATATAGATCAATATGAAAAAATTACCTTCATTATTTGTGTTAACCAAAAATGGCCACTCATTATGGCCATAATTATTATAGAATGATAATAAATTAGGTCTAAAAATAAAACTATAGGGTTTAAATTTGAAACTCTAAGGCCAAAGGTGAGAAGATGTTTTTGTGTATGGAAATCAAAAATCAGATCTTAGAACCCTAGGACATAAAATATGAAACCTTGGAGAGAAGAAAATATTATTTGTGTATGGAAACAAAAAAAATTGAAACCATAGGATAAAAAAATGAAACGTTGGAAGGATGAAACCCTAAGGGAAACCTAGGGTTTGGAATAATTTGATATGCGTAAAGGTTCACCATAAATGTTTACCTAAAATATTTTACAACCTTAATAGGATATAAAATAGTAGAATATTTAGATTAATTGATATGGCATTTAAACAAACATATAAATGTAAGATACAAAAATTGATTGTAATGATTTGAAAAGGGGTACATGATAAATATATTATGTGAAACAAAGGGATGATTAATTCTATTTTCTATATGAATGTATAATTGTGACTTTATTCTAGAAATAGAAATCAAATAAAAGTAGTATTATGATTCATCTGATTCAAGAATTGTGTTTCTATCCATGTAGGGTTAGTTCCATTAGATTTAGTTTAGTATCATTAGTCGATATTGACACATGTTTTTTGGTAATAACCTATCTATAAATGAGGGAATATTACTATATGTTATCCTTTATCTATCTTTATGTTTTTTTTATATGCAATCCCAAAACTTGATGAAGCGTGTAACTCCAAAAATCATCGTCCTTTTGATCAAAACCCTAGGTGTACCTGTAATGGCTATAAACATGAAAAAATATGGAAATTTTAGTGGGATGAGTTAACCCCAACCACCCACATTTGATTAATGACCACTTCCTACATATTTGATACTATGAGGATGGAAATCAATCCACACATAATACTTCCACTAAGTATAATTATGCAATTGTGTTCCCTCCCTATATGTATACAATTATTTATTTGGCTTTAGTAATTTATAATGCTTGATTTTATTTGGATTTAGTATGTTTCATAGTTGAATTGAGACTTATCTTAGTGATAGATTCACAATTTGTGAAGATAATGGTAGATTTGTTTAATGTGTAATAATGTATAGATGTATACCAAATAAGTTCCAAATCCATTTTGAATGAGACATGGATTTATTTATTATGATTGCTATTGGTAAATTTATCATGTCATTGACATTCTATGAAAATGTGTTGATCCTAAGGAAAGGTTATATTTTGAAAAGTATTTATTTGAGAGAGTGTCAGTTTATAACAAAGCTTGTTAGTATTGACTATAAATACTAACCAAAACTCACACAATGGACCTATGTATAGGTGGACTAGACTAATGATATAAATTTGTTTATGCATGACATTTAGAAAATTTGAAACAAATAGTGAGGTCCATATAGGTGTTTTAAAAATAACAAAAAGGTCAAATCATAAGATAACATGCAAGTGTAAGAAAATAGAAGATTAGGACCATGTGTGTGCTTAAGTCATGCATGACAAATGTGTGTCAAGATTGTAATTTTAAAGTGCTTATCCAAGTTTTAGTATCTACATCAACATGTTATCGAATATATGGTAATTATAAAAATCATATAGTAATTTTGGCTTAGATTTAAATGTGTTTTGTTACATATTGAATGAGAAATAATCTCAGTTTGTTGTAACATTTGATTAAGCGTGACATTTAGTTGAGGTAGTTTTGATTTATGTTAATGTTATTTATTATGTTTTTTAACCAAAGATTCAAAAAATATTTTACGATAAAAAAAAATCAAGTCATTTTTGGTGTTGTATGTAGGCTATAAGGAAACCTTTGTCCTTCACCAGAGCATGTATTGTTGACTATATCAACAAAGTGAACAACCTATCTCAATTTTTACTAGTGTCCAATATTTTTTGTACATCATCACAAGACTTCAAAACATTATTGAGGAATTTTATTTATTTTTTACTTTTTTTTTTTGGTCAACTTCCTATCACTTATAAGCATGCATTTTCATGGTGACATATTCATGACTATCACTATATCATGGAATAAATTAAAGTTTGAACCCTATGTGTTTTCCCTACTTATAGAACTAGTATTAATCAATATTTTTATTCTTTTAAACATGTTATTTATAATAAATTATAAATAGGTATGTGTTATTCTATTTAAATTAAATTCTATTTATTCATCTTACAATTACCCCATTGGCAAAGCTAGTACTAGTGGTGCCTTATAGATTGCCACATGATTCAAATTTTGATTTATGTGGGATTATAATTATAATACAAAATTTTAGATATAAATTATTATAGTCGAATGAAATAATTAAATTATGTGGCATATTTAACTTTTTATATAAATAATAATAATGATTAAATACTTAAATAACATCATAAGATATCAGCCACATGTAAGATAATGTCCACAAGGTATGACTTTGAAACCCATGGAGATTTTATCTACTTAAGGGGGATTCATAGTGAGTATAACCCATTACTTTAATTATTTTCACCATCTCTCTGACCTCATTGACAAGTATTTTAGTACTAGTGTTTTCATCATCTAGACTCTTACACTATTGATAAGGATTTTGGAACACACCTCTTTACCAAAATAGTTATACACATGGAATAACTATTAACAAAACATTTTATAGGATTGCCTTAAAAATGATGATGATGTTGATAGGGGGAGTCATAATGAGCATAAACAAATTATTTTTGGGATTGTGTTACCCTATTGGAAAATATTTTCCTACTTATAGACGTTTAAATTTGGTTTTAGACACTTTTGTAGCATCAATTTTGACACACTTTGAAATTTGTGGATATTACTTAAACTTTTGAATATTTTTTACACTTTGCCATTTTTTATAATGTATCACAAATCCATATTAAATGTCACCCTAGTATATTCAATAACTTCCTTAATCGTAAGTAGACTATTTCCAAATCTTAAATCACTAGTTTTCACTCTTAAGATAGTCTTGGCAAGAGTCATATAGATACAGTTAATCAAAAGTGTTTTCATCTATTGGTAGTATCTAAGAGAACTCAATGACCATTTTTGAAAATTGGTAAATATACATTAGAATAACTTAGACTTTTTTCATGGGTCTATCACAACAAAAAATATCAAAGATTCAACTATAAATAAAAATCAATCTTAAAGTTAAACCCTTCTTGGAAAATCCTAAAAAACTTAAGAAATCAATTAACACTCACTTGGTACATTATCAGAAAGGAATGCATATCCAAATATACATCAAAATATCATTCCAATATACAAGTCTAAATATACGTAGACCTTCAAATTTTCATGTCCCAAATGTCAAAATCAAAACATGGAATTACCTTCTAGATTGATAATGATGGTGTATACACACACCTAGTTGGGAGAAATACATGTAGTTTGAGTCCTATTTAGATTATTATATAATATGTTAAACATAAATTCACTCAATTGGGAGTGGTTTGGGTTATACATACTAACATACTAACCCCTTTTCAAGGGTCATCCTTTGGTCAAAAGTGAGATTAGGGTCTCAAATAAAAATGAAGGAAAATAGAGATCATTGCATAGGAACAAAGGTGAGAATACACTTAAGATGTAGCTATCATCACATGTGCAGCGACCTAAGGTGGCACATAACTACTTAAAAAATAGGGACACTTTTAGTAGAGCTTGGATAGTACTAATCGCTGTAAGGGTCTCATTTTCACCAATAGAATTTGCATAAGGTTTGAGCTCCTATTTCCTAATTTGAGTAATTATAGGTTAGATATAAATAATTTTTATAAATGATGATGAACACAATGAGAAAAAAAATATTATAATAATTTAAGTACCTCTCTTCTCCATAGCTTTTTAAATCTTAAATTATCTAAATGTAATATTAATTTACTCTTGTACATTCAAATTTGTATGATTGTTCGCCTAGTTTACATAATCTGAATATTTCTATATTTACACTATTTTAGGATGCATTAGTCCAAAATAGGTAAATTTTTTTGGTGAAACCAATCATTTCCTTGACCACAATAAAACATTAAGAATATCATACCTTAGGGTTTCATATTTATCATCTATTTGGGTTTGACATTTAGATTTGATTTTTTTTTTTTTTTTAATTTACCCTTATAAACATAAGTGAAAACCTAACATGATTGTGATGGATGCTAATAGTTTATATTTTGTGATCCAATATATGTTTTTCATGGTTCCATGTGTCTTTCCTAAAATGTACAACATGTTTATAATTCATACAATGAAAAATATTTAATTTATATATAATAAAATCAAGGAGGATATGTTACATGATCTAAAATCTTAGCTCTCATAAGTAACACATTAAAATAATGTTTAATATGAGAGACTTATAGTTACTAATATAAGGGAAAGAACATGAATGACTCATTTCATTCCTCCTCCCTCAATAAATCATGGTAGTTTGACCTAACATCCCTCCTCTTTTGGTACCCATAGGGTTATATTGGATACAAAGGTCCATGTTATCACAACACAAAGAGGTAGGGTACATAATCTTATAGAAAAATTTGGAGGTAATCAAAATATCCATCCTAGTATTCCTCCACACCTAATATACCATAAAATTAAACTAGATATCATGATGTCATAGATCAAATAAATAAAATATATCGCATGGTTATTGAATTTTAAATGTCTAAGGTGTATGATTATAAATCATATATTTTCACATCATGAGTAATAATTTATTTATTTCTACTATCAATGCTAACTATAAATTAAAATATTCATAGCACTACCATTCCTACAAATTAGATGCTTAATACGATTATTTATATATATAAGTTATAAAAAAAAGTCCAAACATTATCTCTAAAGGTCAAGTCACTTTAATATAAGATTTCACATTCCCCAAATATAGTGCAAAGTAATTCAAATTGAATCTCTATCTCCCAAATAAAAACCTACATGTCTTAAAATATTTCATTTCCAACATGGGTTAATAAACAAAAAACATCTATGACTAATGAATCACAAAGTTGGCATAATCTTAAAACTTATCCAAGTTAAATTATTATAATCATGATTTGAAAAAAAAATGAACATATTACCTCCCACTCATCCTATGAAAAATTTTAGGTACTATTTTGATTATCATATATTCCATGAGTATTTTAAGGATAGATGTCATGAATTCAACCATAAATTATATTATCTTGTTGATAGTGGTGATTGTACATTAGATAAATTTATGAAGACACCATAAGACACAAGCACACATTCTAATATTGATAAACCCACGTAAATTATGGTTCCATATCTCAAGGTCAAATTAACAAAACAAGAGTTGCCTAAAGGAGACTTACATAATGAGTAAGTCCATTAATAATACACACCTAAGAATACCAATGTTACAAATGTGGTTTTCAAGGTGGAAATCAATACTTCAAATTCTTCTATAGATCCTTTGTTAATTATTGTTTACATAAATAAAAATCTATACAAGAACACCATGAATGATGAAAATGCTTTGATTTAATACATAGTCATGTTCTTCTCAAATATTTTGGATATGATATTGAACAGTTGACTAAGATTAATTTACTTGGAAGTAACAATAGGATCCATATATTTTCCTATGTCTCTTGATCCTAATATTATTCTTTCTATATTTCATTTTGAGCCCATGTTGCTTAATTATGACATTTTATTAGGAACCCCTTGGTTAAATTTGATGCATGAAACACTTGATGCATCTCAAGATTACATTACATTTGAGTTCCAAGGTAAAATTTTTACCAACCAAGGTAGAATAAATTAAAATGCATGAGAACATACCACAAGGGATGCATATACATCTCTACAAGTAATAATAAAGAATATGATACTGATGATGATGAAAATATTTATGAGTAAGGAAAATCTCAATAACCAATTCCAAGATATTGTGTGGTTGGTTACACATACCCTACAAAAAATACAAAATATGATTCGAATGATGTAAAAAATAGTGGATATTGAAAATTATGACATAGTATATACATGTGAGCATTATACTAACTGGGTAATAGGTTAGATGGAATATAATTCAATTAAAATTTTAAAAATACAAAAAATAATTAAAATTTAAAAAATTTAAAAAAAAAATCAAATATTCAAAAAATGCAAAACCAAGACCTATACATGGCATGCTTTGTGTGGTACAAATAGATTGATCAATTTTATTCATCATATACATGATGAATTACATATCTATTTTGTATGCATGTGATTTTCACAATATGCACATGTGGGAGGCAAGACATACAAGTTACACATATGATACATGAACATTAATATGCATGGCATTATTTACACCCATGAGCAACCTTTCTACATTGGGAGCATGCATACACACGGGGTGTCTTTGTATGCTTATTAGTTTATATTTTTATAAATTTCTCCATTAATTATAATTGGTTTTTATACATGACTTGATCTTGTTTATACTTTTTAGAATGTTATTTATTATGTATATTGTGCTTTGTTATACTAGATTGTGACATTGATTGATTATTTAGACTAACATTTCTTTCTCTATACATGCTTGATGTTTATTATTATTACATTATGTGATTATTAATATCTATTATATTACACATTTTATGAGTGTAGTTTTAGTGTCTTGTCACCTTTCATGTTAGTTAGAGGATCATTGAGTATGAGACATGGCCATGTTATTTTCATATCAGTTCAAATTTGAGTCATGTCTTAAGTGCATTTGTGCTTCATGATCATGATATTGTGTGTGTGTGTGTGCGTGCATGGTTACATAGATGAGTATTGTTAAGTTTTGTGTCATGATTTATATCACACATAATTTATTGTGTACAATGCCATGATTTATCTTATGCATCTATTATGATGCTTAATTTTGATGCAAAAAAATAGGCCAACCTTTTGGAGGCCATAACTTTTGACCTGTAACTCTATTTGAGATCTTCCACATGCCAAAATGACCATATCAAAAAAATTGATTCTTCCCTAAGCTAATCTATTCACTTAAAGTTGATTTAGATATTTTTCAGATGCTAAACATGATCATATGATGGTCTAAAATTAAAATTTAATAATTTTTTTAAGAATTTTCTATTTTTAGAAATTATATATTTTTAGAACCAAATGTCAACTTAAGCTGAATTTCATCCCATAGGATAATTTAATTATTTATGTTATTCCAAGAAAATTTTAGAGCCACGCACGCTTGTATGCAAAACTTAATATAAATAGTGGCTGCTAAAAATAGACATTTTTTTTAGATTTTAGATTTTTCAAAGTTTTGCATGTCAAATCTAAATTATGAGTTGAGGATTATTTAAGCATGGTTTAAATTTTTAATTATTTTAAGTCATTCGATACGAATCAATTTTGAGTTATTGTTTCAGATCTTGGCCTATTAGTAATTTTATTGTCTTGATAGTTTTTGGGTTCATTAATTTCTGTGTCTAGTTGATATATCTATTTGAATTGACACTTCTAATACCATTTATTTGGATTAAATATTTTATATGTGGTTGAATGATCAGATATTTATATGATGACATATATTATCATGTTTTTATATATAATTTACATTATTACAATGATATATCTCATGCAAGGTGTGCATAACTTTTTTTTTTGAGATGAGAAAATCATAAGTTTTATCCCTCATAGTAAAACGGGGCATGTAGCACACTTGTCTTACATATTTAGGCCATGACAGACAAATAGTTAAAATTTTGGATTAGATTATGTGATTTAGATGGGACATATTGAGTAGATTGGCTTCGATTATGTGATTCATATGGGTCAAAATGAGAAAATTGAGGCATATATGGGGCATTTTATAGGATTTTGAGGAATAAATATGGAATTTTATGATGGTATTATAGATATATGATCAAATTCTCTATCAATTTGAGGTACAAGTGGATCAAATTTGGGGCATGAATATAGTTCATCCAAAAACTTTTCTATTTATATATTTTGGATCGATGAGGAATGATGGTATTAAGTAGGCACTTTGGATCTATATTCGATCCGCATAGGTTGATCCTTTTATATAAAATCTTATTTTGGGACTTCATTTTGAAATATGAACTTGTTTTAGGGTTTCACCTTTACATATGAACCTTTTCTAGGGTTTCCAAAAGTAACTATTATATTTAGAGTATTGTAATTGAGGTTTATGTGGTTCTCAACTTCGAGCACTCCTCCTTATCCAATGGTGGTTGAGGCATTAACACTCCTCAACTCATATTTTAATGAGTTTCATATCCTTGGGGGATAATACCCTATGACATTCTCCAAACAAGTTCAACATGTGATAGCTTGGTTCATGTACCCTTGGTGTAATTGTTCATTCAATTTTCAATTTCATGTGTTTTAATGATATAGACTATTTAAAATTGCTTAGATTGAGATGGCATTGATCTATGCATGCTTCCTTGTAGGCTTTGAAAAATTAAAGTAGAACATTTGGGGCATAGGCATCAACAAGTGTAGTTAATCATAGGTAACAATTTTTTTCTTAGACATATAAATATGGTATTGGACACTTTCGCGACATGAAATTTGTTATACTTTAATAAACTTATACTTTAACCATGTACACATTTGAATCATATGCACACTTTCATTTTATCTATCTATCCACCTATTATCTTAACCAACCTAATTTACCAGATACACATATTCATGATCACCGTAGTCTATGCAATAATGTTCTAAAGTCCTAAATAGACTATCTCAATAACTTAGATCACTATTTGTCACTCCCAAGATTTTTTAAGAAATAATCAAATAGTTGTAGTTTCATGCAAGTGTCTGGATCTACTAGTAGTGTCAAAGAACAGTTAACAACTACTTTTCAAATTAGAAAATCTTTAATATGTTTACTTAGACACATTTCATGGTTTGATCATAACATGGATATCGAATAGCTATCTATAAATTAAAATCAATCATAAAATTTTACTCATCTTTACAAGTCCTAACAAACTAAAGAAATCAATTGGCACTCTCTTGAGCATTTTCACAAAGATATACATACAAGAATATCCATCACAATAGTAGTCTGAGAGTCAAGTCTGACACTTGGATCAAAGTTATGTGTTGTCAAGTAGCGAAAGCCAAATGTTTCATTACATACAAGATTGAATGTGATGGTGCATACACACCTAGGTGGGAGAACTACATGAAGTTTGAGCCCTCTTCAGATTATTGGAACATAAGAAATTCTCAATCACTTAGTGGGGTGTGTGTGGGGCTTCTGACCCAACATACTAACCTCATTTTCATGGGCCATCTTGGGGTTTAAATTGAGATTAGGGTTGTAATGGAAGGACAAGGAAAACAAATATTAACACATATTACTAAAGGTGAGTGCACACACAAGAGATAGTTACATGGATAAGCACAACAATCGAAGGTATCATATAACTAAATGAACAATAGTGACAATGATGATAGATCTTGGGATGCATCAATCACTACAAGGGCCTCAATTTCATGATAACACCCACATAGGGTTTGAGCTATTATTTCTTGATCTAAGCGGTTATAAAATATATAGAGAGCTCTTTTAAAAATAGTGATGAACATGATGAGCAATAGAATATTAAAATAAGTTAAGTAACTCTCTTCCATATAACTTTTTCAATTTCTAATTGTCTAAGTGTAATATGAATCTACCCTTTTACATTTAGATTTGTATAATTAGTGCCCTATTTTACATATTCTGAATATTTCCAATTTTACATTATTTTAAGATACATAAATCCAAAATAAATAAAATATTAATAAAAATGTCTTATAAACCAACTATCTCCCAATTAAATAAACGTGGGATTATTATTAACACAAACAAACACACTTTTAGATAGTATCACAATGAAATGAAATACTTAATTAATATGAGATATGCCACTTTATTTTTAAATAATAACATTGAAAGACTTGCAAAACATGAAGATCACAAGGCATGACAATGAAAGCATTGGTTATATTAATAATGTAGAATCAAAATGAGTCTAACCGATCATTTCGATATTTTCATCTTATATCCTTTTACTCCATCAATAAATTTTTTACGACCATTATTATTTACATCTTGCTCACAATTTTTATACCTATAATATTATTATTAACACAAATTTTATAAAAAATTATAATAAAATAGAATCTGTAATGTTTGTAAACAACACTAAGGAAAGGCTGGAAAGCATTACATGTGGACAACTGTAGGCAAGCGAAAGTGCATACGAAACCACTAATGATGTTAGTACTTTGGGAGTCACAATGAGTATAACCTAGTGCTTTAGTTTTTTCGCTCGAATGAAGTGGCAAAGCTCATATTATCTCTCTTTAGACAGACATTCCGTATTTTTCACTATGCAAACCATAAATAAACATCCATTAAAAATAATGTCTGATATTGTTGGTCAAGACAAGCGTTAATTTTCCTCTTCCCCCATTTTTGAAGAAATGTGCGAACAGTGTGGACATTACCTAAAGGAGTAAAGATAAATATTAATAAACGAGAGAATATTTGTTTAATTACAAGAATGAAATGAGTTAACGCATACCGAGGTTTTTCAGGATTAAGAAAGAAAACTGAACATTGTTTTTCAACTTTTTAACATGAAGTCTAATTATTTTCCCTTCTAAGTTACAAGGTAATCCACCTAAAGATTACTTGGCTTCCACAGCAAGAATTCCTTATTGCTTAAAACTGAAAAGAAAGGAATAACTATACTATACTATGCTATTTTTGTTTACATACTTGGCATATTGATTCAGATACATGTTTTCATTAAGATTAACATTATTAAAAAGACTATGATCAAATAATCTAATTCATATTGATTGGAATAATTTGTGGTGTTTATGATCATTTTTTCTTGGTGGAGAAGGTGAACTGTCCTTAAGCCATGTATCTCCATCTATATAGCCGATTCTCAGAGACTGATTGAGCTCCTGTGAGTAGTGTTCTCTCAAAGTCTGGTTGGCACCAGGGCCACTGCATCTATATTGCGCATAGAATACAGTCCTAAGTATATAATCACAAAAACAATAAAGACAAACAATTAGAACACGGAAGGAGAAAAGGAATTAATAATAACAATAAGAAAACAAGCATGGGTAGACGAAATCATACTGATCTCTTTTTTGGGTCATTCCAGTCATTCCATCCTTCTGGAGCAATGATGTCTGACACGTAAGTGTTGGAGAAAACCACTAGGGAATTAGGACCCCATGCTCTACCTAGCCAAATTCTTCCCGTTCCTCCAATAGTGCAGCTTAAAAAGGAGAACTAGCCTGTGTTTTCTTTTGCAGATTTCCTTCCATGGGCTGTGATGGCCCCAGTTATGGTTGTAGACCCACTTGGCTCCGGGTTTGCAATAGAATTCAGTTGGCAATCGTGCAAAATAAGTAGAAATGTTACAAATAGGTGTTTTAATTTCTCTATTACTGTTTGTTCCACTTCAAATCCCATCAATCCCCTCTGTGGGCCTAATCAGACTACATTAAGTACCACCAATACCATACATGTCTCTATATGATAACCGCTTAACACATAAACATGGGATATTCCCCAAAATAATATTTATAGATTGGTCTGCTTTTAATTGACTTATTAATCAAACTTGTTTCACAATAAGATTATTAATTTGTATCTGTGATGGCCTGCATGAATATTTAATAATTCTGGAAAGCATCCAATCAGATATGTCAATAAATATATTTATTTAAAAATATTTTGATGAATTAATTTTGAAGTTTTATTTTAGATTTATTATATAATTTTCTATATTTTAACGTTTCATATTAATCAACAGGGTGACCATCATCTTTAAAAATACTCATTCATTATAAATGGTCTCATTGCTCACTCTTAAATAAAAAAGGGTTACATAAAATTTAATTAAATTACTATTATTCTTTTAAGATTTTACCTGTTTATTTCAATCATATTAAAATAACCTCTCTAATCACCTAAATGATTTAAAACATGAGTTTAGTAAAAATAAAAATAAAATAAAATAAAATAAAAATAAAAAATTAATTATAATGCAATTATAAGATCACCTTCATAACGACCTACATTAGAGAAAATTTAAGTTTTTGAGATAATCTTTATGGCTATTAGAAGCCTACGTCACCCCTAGCTAGCAGACATTGTTTTCTCATATTTATATATTAAAAAGAGTTTAGACTACCTAATCTTTGTTAGCGTACATTAGCTCAGCTCATAGAGAAATCTTGCATTGTCAATTAAAAAATCGATGGAGCCTTGTATAAAGCATTCTTTGAAGTAGTGTCTTCCTTTGTCATCATGAAGGGTATCTTGAGAACCATAGAATCCACTTCCATAGAAAGCTCCTTGATCACCTGAAATTCTTATAGTGAGTGCTTGGCCCCCAACAT
This sequence comes from Torreya grandis, assembly GCA_037957365.1. NCBI lineage: Eukaryota > Viridiplantae > Streptophyta > Pinopsida > Cupressales > Taxaceae > Torreya > Torreya grandis. The sequence continues at coordinate 5,382,545 of JARHVA010000328.1, read as the reverse complement.
CACTTGGATTTGCCAAAGGAGCAATGTTTTGTTTATAAGAAACATCATTGTTAATAAGAGACAGATAACAAGCGTAAATATAGAAATAATGTAGCTCTCGTATACATTTTAATTTTTTGACTTGGAAGCTTATGTTCCTATTATAGTGTGGAATTGCACCCTTGTGGAAGAGTTTTTCAGGCTCTTCCACTTCCATCCATAAGCATGGGAACAACCTCAGGATGTGGGTGTCCTATGGTGAGGTTGAGCCTCTAGGATTTTTAATAAGGCTAGTTCCTCTCGGTGGATCACCTAAACTACTGTTGAAATAAAATTTTCCAAGGGAAAAGGGTTAAAAGGGGGAAAATAGCTCTTAAGAAGGCTAACCTGGGAATCCACCAATTTAAAATGGGAAACTTCCATAAACTTGAACCCACACTAATTCTGTAGAGGACAATACTAGATTTACACAACCTCAAGATCAAGCTGGTTGCATAAATATTTCATGGAGGAGGTTCAGAAAAGCGATGAATGCAAATGGAGAGGAGTTCTAAGAATCACTGGAAGTTCACATTAATGGCAGAAAGAAAACTCAACCAGACCTGCAAACAACATCAAAAAATCCTTAAACAATGTCAGAAAGGAGGACCATGGACGAGGAAGACTCTCCTTCACACATTGCCATAGTACGTAGCTCAATAAACACAAGTCCAAGGCAAGAGACAAGGAAAAAAATCATTTATTGCATAAGAGGTGCTTCTTACAAATGCTTGGTAGGGTCGAGCCTAACCAGTTGAGCATATCTTGTGATATCTTTAAGAGCATCCCGTCCCCCAAGAAGATAAAAAAATATCTAAAAACTAGTTTTTAGTATTATAATGGCAAGTAACATGATATTTATAGAGAATAGGGAGAGAGAGAGAGAGAGATATATATATATATATATATATATATATATATATATATAGAGAGAGAGAGAGGGGGGGGGGAATTCGTTAAACTAAGACTGCTATTGTCGCCACTACCTTGACCATGAAATACACCACCCAGGATCATCCCAATCTCCTCGAGCCATTCCTGCATTCAAGTCTGCCTTTGGCATATTTGAGGAGCCAGGTACAAGCAGCTGAGATGTCTCTTTTTTGTGCAGTTGAATTGATCTTTGCATGTAAACAATGACATGGTGATTTTCCCCTTCACGTGTCTTATTGAAAAGGACATGGGTCTCCATGTCTGGGAACTCAAGCTGGCCCATGCTACATTTAAGCTGGATGGTCATTTGTCAAGAGTGAACCATATTGAAGGACAAGAACCTTCATAAATTCCTGGCTACTAGTCGTTTGGACTTCCCTTTATGCTAATTATTCATCCTTTTGCCACTTGTCCTTTACTGATTGGCATTTTCTTCTCTAGCTTACATCACATGGCATTCATTGCATCATGACTCTCATATTTTTGGACCAAGCTTAAGTCAAGTGCTTGAAGAGCCCTGATTTACTCTATGTAGAGTAATTCACGTTCTTTGATCTCTCCAACTTTGAACTTTCCCATATCCTTTACTTATCAAGATTTTTAAGTAAAGTACCTGGAGAAACTCAATTTACTTTATGCAGATTAATTTGGCTTTTCCAAGTTTACTTACTTCAGACTTTTGAGGTCCTCTTACTTATTTTGGGTTTCTGACTACTCACTACTTATGAAGTAATTAAGTAGTGCACCCCCAGAAACCTGAAATACACTACCCAGACCACAACGGGCTTTCCAAACCTTCTTACTTGCTTTGGGATTTTGACTATTGATTACTTGTAAGGTTTTTTAAGTAGTGCTCCTCTGGAAACCCAAAGTTGTTTGAACTTGCCACTTTTGATTGAAAGTCTACCTTCTCACACTTGGGCAAAATAAGGTATGTGGGCCAAAAATGGCCAAAAGTTCCTTGCTATGAAATTTGGTGCAAAAATTGTGACGAATACACTGAAGATTGTCCCATTAGAAGAGTTGGATGTATCATTCCATGATATGGAGGTATTGAGTTAGCCTTGCCCTTGGAATGTGATGCTAGATTTAGAGTGCGCAACTGAAACTTTTTCTCTGCATCAACAATTTGATATAAGGTCATGCTATACATTCTCTTGGGGAATATCATAAGTTCATCGAGATTACATAACATATTTTAGGCATCCTGACAAGTTACATGTGATCTGCATACACTTATTTTTATTCCTACCTTATTGACAAAGATTTAATTATTTCCATTCAGAATCAAAAGTTAAACTATTGGGCCTGATTTATCCAAGCAAGGAAATCAACTTGCTTACTTGTATACACCAGGATTGATGACAATGATAGTTCTGCTGAGACTTTGCTCTGGAACTGCATCTACAACGTTCTGCACACTTGTGTAATTCCCACATCCATCCTGATCCACTATCACAACTTGCCTGTTATCCTCATCCAACACAAAATAGGGTGGAAGTTTGTCATCACATTTATTCTTATGTTTCTTCTTCCTATGGTGTCTTCTAGCTATACTCTCTGCAAAATCTAAAGGCATAAAACTTATAATGGATTCTGAAGCTTCTATTACTTCATTTCTATATAACTAATTTGAGCGACTTGAACTGTACTACCCACATTGGTGTGAGGGACAAATTGTGTTGGGATCAAAACAATAGTAATAACACAAGCCAAAATCAGTAGATTTCTCATGAAGCTATCCATAATTTCCCATACAAATAATATTCTAGTCTCTATAGTTGATATAATTTTGATATATACAACAGATAATAAATGTTTTAAAAAAAATCGGAGATTAGTATTCATCATAAAGTGTGATTGAACTTGTTTGTGACCAGTGATCAAATTTGAAGAGTTAACCTTAATTTCAAATTGAAGGGTATTTATTCATCCAACATTTTGATGATGTAAAGTTGTAAGAAATAGTTACAAGTTTCAACTGACATGAGTAAATTAGGTACGTGTACCACCAAAAGTAGGAACTCCGAAACTACATGTATAATTCCAAAATTATTTTGGTATGAATAAACTGAAACTTGTGATCAAAGATTGACATCAAGAAATCTTTACCATCTTCAGTTAATCCTTGTCCTGCACTTAATTAACAAACAAGTCACATCAACACACGGCTAGGAGTGGTTTCTCCTTAACAGTAATTTCTAACATATACATTTATACACAAAAAGAAACTATCATTTCTTTAATTTAATGCATACACATTATAAGTAAAGGATGATCACAAGGTATTAATAATTCAGGTCAATCCACAAGAATGATATTTTATATTCTACATATCTGAAAAACAAAGGTATTGTGAATGAATTTCAGTTTAACCATAAACACATATTTCATGAGTCAGTCAACGTGAAAGAGTTTAAAATATTTCACGTGAGATTCCGCCAGCCTATCCACAAAAAAGCCAAAGCGAAAGAGTTTAAGAAGACAAAATTTCAAAATTAAAAATTAAGCCACGTCCATTAATAATAAGAGCATGCAAAGGAGTTTGTTTTATTAATTTTGCATTCGCAATATAAAATGTTATAATATTATTTAATTATTATAATATATATATATATATATATATATATATATATATATATATATATATATATATAAAATACTATACTATTATATTTAAAATAGATTATTCTATTTAATGTATTATAATATATTAATATATAAAATATTTTAAAATATTATATTAAATATTATAGATTTTAATATTTGATATAATAATAAATTAATGTTGTTAGTGTTTTATAAGACATTATATTTAACAAGTAATTATCAATCCCAAAATGTGTGGGGTAGTTCAAATGATATCGTACACTAGAGGGTCCATACTCTTTTAGAATTATATAATATATTATATAACCTTGTCCTTCCCTACCACTTTGTCATTGCTCAAACTTCATATGAAATAAAACATCTTCTCCTCACACAATGCATTGTTGTATGAAGGAACATACAACCTCATTCTCTACCATCATCTCCATCATAAATATTAAATTATTGTTACATAACGCTTCATGCACAAAACATAAGATTAGGTCAGTGATCATGGGTTTTGAGAAATTATAGCAAGGCCATACAAAACTTACAAGTGGTGAAATATTTCAAAGTGAGTTAGGCATTGATGATGAGGGGTAATGACATCATATTTCATGTGATATCGTACACCAGAAGGCCCATATCATATACATTCTACAATGACACTAATGTAGGCGAATACATTGAGGTTATGGAGTTTATCTTGTTCATTTTATTGTGGTTGAAGTGAGTACTGAAGCTTTTACAAAGTGCATGCCACATGAGTTCATAAGGGGGCATCGTTTTTGATACAATGTGAATACCATGGTAGAGGAGTCACTAGTTGAGAGAAAAGGTAGTCCATTGGCAATCGGTCCCAGGTGGTAGGAGGAGTTGGTAGGTTTAATTAAGAAAAAATTATCAAAAAGTGTGTGTGTGTGTGTGTGTGTGTGTGTGTGTGTGTGTGTGTGTGTGTGTGTGTACCAGGATTGTAGAAAAAGGAAGGTGAACCATACATCTTTGTAATAAGAAGCATAATGGTCCCACATAAATATGTTAATCCCTAAATGCCACCCCATAAACATTTGTTGAACTACACTTAAAAGGGGAATTGACTCTAGAAATGAAAATAAGACACTTACCCAAACAAATCTTGAAAATTAAACACACACACACACACACACACACACACACACACACACACACACACACACACACACACACACACACACACGTAATGGCCCTATAGAACTACATTAATCCCTAAATGCCACATCCTAAACATCTATTGAGTTCCTCACATAACACCTATGGAGTTACCTACCTTGACAAGTATTGCAATCTATGGTGGACACCAGGTGTCGTGGACAACTTGGACTCTAAAGAGACTCCTAGTGACCACAATGTTCTAAATGTTTAAGACACATTAAATGTAGAGGTGCCACATGCCTTTCAATCAACAATAACCCAATCCTATGGGGGAGCAAGCAGTTATCACCAAAGCCTATGAGACCCAAAGGCCCAAATATTGCTATGTGGTGACATTTTGTGTATTTAGAGCTCAGAGGAAAGAATAGATAATCTAAGCAATTGTGAGGCCCAGATTCAATGTAATCATTCCATGTCATAAAGTGCAGAGAAGGTTATAAGAAAGTAACGATGCTACCAAGTTATAGAATTTTCAAGGACCTATCTGGGATGTTGTTAGGGATCACCTCTATAGAGACCTCCGAGGGCCCACAATGCTACATCAAATTCTTTCCCATCCATTTGTGGGTGCCTTCATGATTAACTATGGATGGAATTCTATGGTGGAAAATGAGACTCTAGTTATTTCAGTGATGACATGGCTTATGTGCACATATTAGAATTACATTCTATGTATTTCTAAAATGATGTTGGTAGAAGAGGAGGACTCATTGCTTCATTAGATGATGTCACCTCCTCTCCTCCAAATAAATTAACCTCTTCCATATGCGAGGCAATAAGTGGTAGAGAAATCACTTCCTCCTCTTTTACAGAAAATGTCAGAGCATCCTCATTCTCTCCATTAAGTCCACATAGGTAGGACACCTTCCCAAATATTTCCTCCACCACGAGGGCAAATGAATCACCTTCATTAATCTATCTTCTACCATAAGTGAAGAAGTCAAAACTTCAACAATTCTTTCCTCTCTCATAGGTGGTAAAGGTAGGGCCTCCACAAATATTTCCTCTACCATAGATATCAAAGGAAACTCCCTCTCTATTTCTATAGACTATGTGTCATGTCTACAGGTTCCTCACATGTTAAGCTCCTGGGGCATGCAATGTCTACAACTTATACTTCCTCAGATGTTTCACGCATGGGGCATGAAATATTGAAGAGAAATGGAAGAGACAAATTATTCTTTTTGACATCTTATTCTAGGACAATAATCCTGAAACCTTAGTACTACAAGATATTACATCTACTTGACATATTTAATTCAAAATCCTTAAATCCTAGTCAAAAAAACCATTTAATGCATATATTAAGACCATATCATTCCATTTATTATCCTTCCCTTAGTCATGGATTGAATGAGAGATTTTTATCAGGTCACCTAAAATCCTAAGAGTGAGAGGGTAGCCCAAATAGATGAGCACCTGTTGCAAAGATGGCTACATATTCATGATGGGATAGTTGCAACAATAAAAAATGAAAAATATAATCATCAACATGTCTAGTGTGTGGTTTTCCTTGGTTGTTTCATCTAATTTTCCATTTTAATGTTTAATACACTTGGATATCTCAATGCAAAAAAGGATCTAGTTATGGAAGATGATGCGTTGAGATCCATGTTGCCTCCCAATGAGAGTGGAAAGGGTTTGAACAATAACCATGAGTATTACATGATAACTAGGTCTTTGACATACCATCATATGGATGGGGATAGGGAAGAGGAGGATGAGATTAAAACTTCTCCCATGAGCAGGAGGAGTAGAAGGGAGCCTAAATAACCTCAAAAATTATTGCCTTTGTGGAGTGTTTGAGGTCTATTAGTTTTATATGAATTGCATCCTCAACCCTTAAATGTGATTCAACGATAGTCTTTTTCACTAGGCACTAGGTTGTCTCACCAAATCATATCCTACTAAAAAATTCCTTCTAGCATTACTTGGACCTTTAAGCCAACTACTAGTCATAACAATGATATTTAGATTTCTAAAATAAAATTAAGCAGAGTATGAGGATAAACTACTTGCCTATTTAATAATAATTTATTGATCAAACCATTAACAACCAAGACATACTCCTCCTTGTGGGTGCCTCTTCTTCTATCTCTTTTTTCACAATTTCTCCACTTCTTTGGGCTATGTTTTTGTTGGTTTGGTGTCCCATGGACTATTTTTGGTCCCATGGATGTTGTATATATATCTATCTATCTATCTATTTGTTTTCTATACTACATCATGGCCTTCCAATATAACTTTGGAACTACATATAATATTTAATATAAACATAAATATTCATATCAATGCCATGATGTTTGGTTTTCTATCAAGGATTGAGTCATAAATGTTGGTAGGCAAGATTACATGGTTGGATTTGGACACGTACAAATTTGGTGATAAATAGATAATCTATAGGATGTGAATTTACTAGAGTTAGTAGATTATGGTTAGTGGTACATGAAATATCTTAAGGATTGTGAATTGATTCATGTAAAAAAATAGAAGTTGTCAAACATCTATGGGTTACCCAGTGCTAAAACTGCTACCTACACTTGTCAACTTTATCAGAGAATTATTTCATAAAGTAACCCTTCTAATGTAATTTATTAATAAATTTAACACTTCAATAATATCATTTAAAATCTAACATTTGCTTTTTTTGATGGCATATTTTCCAATTATACTTATTATATGAGTCAAAACCCCTTAGATAGGCTCTGATGTGTTCAATTTTGATCCCTGAGATTCCTATCTATACATTAAAAAAAAGCTGACTCTTTATAAGTTGTGACATTTCACCGCCAATAAAAAAAATCTAATGACATCTAAAAATAGTTTATTATATTTGAATAATTTTTTTTGATAAGGTTACTTTATTTTGAGGATAGCTTTTTACGTTCTATGCAACTAGGGGGAACATATTTATGAATAGTGATAGGATTTTCCCATGTGTACATTTCAAATTTAAATTAGTTGTTAATGTCTTCTATATTAAGATTAATAAATATATACAAATTGTTAAAAAAAAAGTAAATTACACTTCCAACTTCCATGTAAAATATAAAAATATAAAACAAATAAATAAATAAAAATGACATGTAAGTTTGGTAATCTAATCCAACATGAATTACATATATAATGTATATTTCCAACCCTTCCATCTTTTATTATGTGCTAAAGAGGTAGGGAAATAATTTACTCTCAAACTCCATGAATACCAAATGAAGAGAAGGGAGAGGGAGTGATGTGGGAATTAATATTTATAAAATTGAGTTGTTTCCATAGAGTATTAAGTGCACAATATTGATCATGAAGAAGATTCTTGAGGGTAAGTGCATGGAGTTGGGGAACAACTCCATGGACATTTTAGGTAATGTGATCTTGTTAATGTTAAGTATAAGTTTACATTTATATTGTTACATTTATTTTCTTATACTTTAAATTTATTTTAGTAAATATAATAAATTAGGGTCACTCAACATCTAATAGAGTTGGTCTCATAACTACATGCCTTATGATGTAAAAAATAGTTTTCTAAAATCTAATCTTGTTAGTACTTAAGCATTTTTAGGGTCTAAGTATTAAACCTATGGATTTTATGACATAATTTTTGCAATTGGTGTCCATTTTTGGTAAACTTATAGTCATTTTTTAGGTTTGTGTGCCATCTAAATTGATTCTTGGCAATTCTAGGAGTCTTAGATTTGTAAAAATTTAAATTTTCAAACCACTTTGAAATTGATGCAAATTGGTGTGATTAAGGTAGAACAGGTCACATTTATGACCTAAACACATCAAATTACCACTTTGTTTTAATTTCACTTGTTCATTGTCCCTTCCTCATCCCTAATCACTTATTACTCATGCCTCATCACCCCTAATCATTATTTCATCATTATTCATTATCTCTAATCACTCCCTCATTGATCCTCACTATCCCTTGTCATATCTAATCACTCTGTCATCATCCATTATTACTCCCTCATTGACCCTCACTATCCCTCATCATCCCTGATCACTCACTCCTCATCCTTCATCATCCCTCATCACTCCCTCATTGACTCTCAGCATTCCTCATCATCTTTAATCAATCCCTCATCATCCCTAATCACTCCTTAATTAGCTCTCACCATCCCTCATCATCCCTAATCACACCCTCATTGGTTCTCACCATCCCTAATCACTCCCTCCTCATCCCTCATCATCCCTAATCACTCCATTATTGACCCTCACCATTACTCAACATTTATAATCATTCTATCATCTTCCCTAATCATTCTCTCATTGACCCTCATCATTCCTCATCATCCCTAATCATTGCTTTATCATACCTCATCATCTCTAATCACTTATTCCTCATCCCTCATCACCCCTAATCACTCCCTCATTAATCCTCACCATCACTCAACATTCCTAATCACTCCCTCATTGACCCTCACCATCCCTCATCATCCCTTTTAACTCCCTCATCATCTCTACTCAATTCCTCATCATCCCTCCTCATCCTTAATCACTCCATGTAATAACTTGATGGTGGTATTTTGTTGGGGTTTAACAATGTTAGGAGTTATAAGTCGAAAGTTGAGTGCTAGCATAAAATATAAGATATAGTGATCAAAATGATGTGGAGGTAAATTTGAAACATAAATATTTAACACCTATAAAAAAATATGGGCCTATTATAAATGATTAAATTCATAATTTAAAATTCATCAAAAAAGGAGAAGCAAGTAAAACCACCATATCACCAAAATGGGTAGTAATTACATGAGGATCGCCAAGCTATGTGAATTCCTGAAACCAATCAATTGCTTTCCATATGAGGACATTTTATGATATGAATAATTACATTGAAGGTATTCTATTTGTATTTATATTGATTGAGTCATCACACTAGAGAGTGGAAAATAAATTTTTAATGATTAGAACAAGTAGTTCAAGATTTAAAAGTGGTTCTTAATTCATAACTTCAATATTCATTCCAATGAAGAGTGTCACACTATGAGCTCTCTACTTGCACATCTCAAGAAGTGGGTACAATATATCTAGTACTATAAAAAGGTAATTATATAATAGATTATGAACTCAATGATATGGTGGGTAATAAAAATATATGTACTTCCCTCAACAAGAAATTATATGAATTAAAAATATTTTTTCATTAACAAATGTAGATCAATGGTGAGCCAATACACTTCATCATTTCCAATGGAAGTTAGAAGAATTTAATTTATAATAAATCATATTTTAAAAAATTGAATTTGAAAATTATACATCATCTATAACTATACGCTAGTGTATGATCTAGTGCAGGTCTTGAGAAATGGATCGCCTAGTAGTGTCACTTGTTCAAATTCAAACTTTTTGAAGATGCAATCCTTTTTTCCATTTCACCATTAGAGGTGTGTGATGTTTTACATGTGATCAACCATTTATTTACCATTGACATGTTGTCTATGAATTAAATCCTTGAAATTTTGTGATAGATTGTCATGATTTGAAATACCATATATCATAGTTAGTTCAGAAGATTTTAGTCATTAGTGCCAGGAAGTGCAAGAATATTTTCAGTTATAGTAGTAATTATACTCTTGATGGTAAGAAGTAAATGTAAAAACATCATTATGTCACCATATCATAGTGTGGTTTATCCAACAATAACAAAGACAAAATAATTGAATCATAAACTAGATGAATATAAGGATATCTTTCAGTCACTTAACTAAGTTCTTATATAATGTACACTAAAAAATAATATTGATTTGATCCCTTAATTACCTCTACCTAAAACCTATTTATACAACATATCATTTCTAGATAATGAATAGATCAAGTGGTACATCCATGAAATCATAGATAATGCAAACATCATGCCCAAATAATTGCCTTGCAATCCCAATTGTGTTTGTACCAAAGTTGTAAATCAATTAAAAAAATATTAAGAAGATTAAAATGAATAAATATTATAATAGTTTAAATATTAAGGCATTTTTATGCCATATCCATGGTGTAGAAGTATTTTCCAAAATTGATCTTTAGTTTGGGTATAATTATATTCATGTTAAAACTCTAGACTTTTGGAACATAGTCTTAAAAACAAAGGAAGGATTGATTGAATAGTTGCTTATGACTTTTAGGTTAACTCATGTAACTAATTCATTTATTTCAAGATGTTTAACGACATCCTCAGGACTTTTACTTATTTCAACTTTTTAATCTACCTTGATGATATATTAATCATTAAAAAACATGGGATGAACATGTACACCATGCTAAAATAGTGTTTCACATTTTTCAGAAACATATTTTTATGATAACATGAATAAATGTTCATTTTTCATGCAAGAGATAAAATATTTGGGACACATTACACACACAAGTAGTGCATGTATGACCTAACAAAGATTCAAGTCATACATGAATGGGAAACACTAAATAACTTTGCATTTGATTTAAATCTTCTCAGAATTAGAAAATTACAGAAAAGATTTATGTTTAATTTTTATCTTTTAAACCAAACTACCAAAGGTGTAACTGAATAAAGTTTCATCTATTCAACTGCACAACAAAGATAATTCAATGAACTAAAATTATAATTATAATTTATGTTAATACTTATGATACTTGACTATAAATTTATAAGATCATCTAATTCATTCAGTAATAAAATTGACTATCACAAATGGGAATTGATAACACAAGTCTTAGAAAATATTTCATTTCTATTATAATGAAATCAAAGATATATTTAGACTATATACTTACGTTAGAGGATGAGGGAGCGATTAGGGATGGTGAGGGTCAACAATGGAGTGATGAGGGATGGTGAGGGTCAATGAGGGAGTGATTAGTGATGATGAGGGATGAATAAATATTGAGTATGGACTATGAGGGATGAGGAGGGAGTGATTAGGGATGATGAGGATGGTGATAATCAATGAAGGAGTTATTAGAGATGATATTCCCAAGTGATTAGAGATGATGATAGATAATGAAGGTCAATAAGGGAGTGATTAGGGATGAAGAAGGATGAGGAAGGAGTGAATAGAGATGAGTAAGTTATTATAGATGATTAGGGATGAGTAAATAGTTATTAGGGATCATGAAGGATAGGAGGGAGTGATTAGGGATCGTGAGGGATAGTGAGGTTCAATGGAAGAGTGATTAGAGATGATCAGGGATAGTGAGGGTCAATGAGGGAGTGATTAGGGACAATTAGGAATGATGAGAGATTGATTATGGGTAATGAGGGATGAGTAATAAGTGATCAAGGATGAGGGAGGGATGATGAGAAAGTGAAATTAACATAAAGTGTTCATTTGATGTGTGTAAGTCATCAATATGACCTACACTACCCTAATCACACCACTTTGGATCAAGTTCAAAGTGATTAGTTTTCAAACTTCAATTTTGACAAACCTAGGACTCCTATAAATTCCAAGAATCAATTTAAAAGGCATAAAAACCTTTAAAATGACTATATGTTTACCAAAAATTTATATCAATTACAAAATTTATATACTGAAACCCATAGGTTTAATATCTAGACCCTGAAAATGCCTAAGTACTGACCAAATTGGATTTTGAAAAATTATTTTCCATGTGATAAGGCATACAGCTATGAAACCAACTCTATCAAATGGTGCTTGACCCTAATTTCTTATATTTACTAAAATAAATTTAAAAAATAAGTCTACATTTATAAATGTAAAGTTATAATTAACATTTAGAGTAGTAAATATAAGCTTCTAGCCAAAGAAACCTTCATGTGTAACTCCCACATGATTTTATGTATAAAATAATAGGAACATGATAGTATTATCAATAACGTGATCATGTTATCAATAACATGATCATGTTATTTGTTAACCAACATTCACTCCATCTACAAGTTCATTGATTTAATGTGCAAAATAATGGTAACATGATCATGTTATTGTTTTTACAATAACACGATCACGTTGTCTATTAATGTGATTATGTTGTTTGAATTTTAATTTAATTCCTACACCCTTTGGCTCAGAAATGGATTGGATTCTTGAGCCAAAGACTTGTACTATCAATGTACAACCAAGTTTTGAGAGTTATGATAAAAAATAACAAAATTCAACTTTGATTACCAAATACACTAAGAAGTTGAATGTGAAAATTTAAAAAACTTGATACCATCACGATGAAAACACTCTACTCTTTCCAAAAATATGATTTTTATAATTATTGGACTAATTTAAGATTTTAAACTATGTTGATTTATAACTATACCTTTTTTAGGCCACTATATGCCACAAACGTACATGCCTATATATGTTCATTTAATTTGTCTTTCATTGATCCAAGTGAAAAAATAGTTATATATTCACAAAATAGGCATAAATCTACACACATTAGAAAAAATTATTTTCATTTTTTTGAGGTAGTTAGGTGCACTGCATGGATAGCTATCCATTTTTTTGTTAGGATCTATTTACTTGTAAAATTCATTAAAAAAATTATTCATTGAAAAAATATAAAAAACATATAGGTCACAAACTATAATATATTATCTAAATTTTAACCAAAAGGTTTCAAATAATATTAAATGTTTCTCAAAAAATGGTGCACCTCACAATTGTCTATCTACTATGTTTTTTGAAAAATAGGAGTTCCTCTTCAAATTTTAGATGTTTGACCTAGTTATACTTAGCCATTTTTAAAAAATATTAGTGTTTTGGAAACTAAACTCAAAATTCTACATTTCATGTTCTTACACTATCTTCAAATTTGGAGTGCAGATATCTCAAATTATTTACAAAAATTTAGATTTTTGAAATATTAGGAAAATCATGTCCATGGGTAGGCCAATTTTTATCCCCCAACTTTATGTACATACCCTTGATATAATATTCACTATAACAATCATATCAAAGGAGAAACACAAAAGTTACAAAATTTGAAGACAAATTATTACCTAGGTAAGAGTGACCCTTACAATAGATAAATCCATCAAGGATTTTTGAAGACTTGACATTGAAGAGAAAAGTGTTGAGGATTAGATGCATAGTGTGAGGGACTTCAAGTAAATTGAGACCAATTGTACTTCATTAATGTTAAATATAATACATGTGCCAATTAAATATTAAAGTATTTAACCAATTTTTTGATGTTTATTTTAAATATAGATGTCAAAATTGGAGGATTTGGACGGTAAAAAATGTGGAAATGGACATTAAAAATCTTGGGTAAAAATTTCATTGTTGGAGTTGACACCAAAATATTAACTTAGATGCATTAAAATTTTTTGTTTATTTCTCAATTTGGTTTTGATTTCCACATGGACTTATTATTTTCAAAATCACATGCATACATCAAAATTTAGACATAGTAATAAATGTACATTAAAATTTCAATGTCAATGGCATATTAAAAAAGAATGAAAAATAAGCATACCCTACAAGTCCATGGTATAGTATTAGTTTTCATCATTGTTATAACCATTCCTTTAATATACTATAATCATTGGATTTAGTTCATCAACATATTTTCATGTTTTATTTTTAAAAATAATTCATGTCCCTTCTCTAGGGTAACTGCAAAGAGGTATGAGACAATTTTGTGGATTTTTACTATAATGCATATGTGTTAAATACATTATGCATATGTGTAAAGTCTATAATGAGTACACCTTATTTCAAATTAGGGTTGGGAATATTGAACATAAATGTGTACATGTTATAATATGTGTGCACTATAATTCATATGGATTTGATTTAATGAACATAACACATATGTGTTATAGTGCATATGTTTTACCTTCACATTTCACAAAAAAGGTATGAAATATATATTGGAAGGGGTAGATGGTTTATTGAAATAAATGTTAAGTATAAGAATATATAATTATACTTTAATTTTAATTTTATTAAATATAAGAAATTAGGGTCACTCTACATCTAATAGAGTTGGTCTCACATCTGCATGCCTTATAATGTGAGAGAATTTTAAAAAACTAATTTGGTCAGTACTTAGGGATTTTTAGGGTCTTAGTATTGAATCTAAGGATTTTAGGGCATAAAATTTTTAATTGATGCCCATATTTCATAAATATTTAGTCTTTTTTAGGTTTCTCTACCTTTTAGATTACTTGATGGCATTTTTAGGAGTCCTAAGTTTATCAAGATTAAATTTTATAGACCACTCACTTTGAGTTCAAGCCAAAGTGGTGTGATTTGGACAACATAGGTCACATTGATGACTTGTGCACACCAAACTACCACTTTATATTAATTTCACTTTTCATCATCCCTCCCTCATCTCTAATCACTTTCTCCTCATCCTTTATCATCCCTAATCACTCCCTCTTTATCTCTCATCATCCCTAAACACTCTATCATTGACCCTCACTATATATTATCATATCTAATCACTCGCACATCATCGATAATCACTCCCTCAATGACCTTCATCATCCCTAATCACTACTTCATCATCCCTCATCATCCCTAATTACTCCCTCCTTATCCCTCATCATCCCTAATCACTCCCCCATTGACCCTCACCATACTTAATCATTATTTCATCATTCCTAGTAACTCCCTCCTCATCCCTCATTATCCCTAATCAGTCCCTCATTGACCCTCACCATCCCTCATTATCCCTAATCACTCCATCATTGACCCTCACCATCCCTCACCATACCTAATGACTCTCATATTATCCCTCATCATCTCTACTCATTCCCTCCTTATCACTCCTCATCCTCAATCACTCCATCTAATACCTTGATGGTGGGTGTTGTAGCTTTCCACTATTTACCTGTTGTCTTATTTTCCAATTCCAAATTATATTCACTCAAATAAGTCCCAAATAAGTGATTCCTTCACTCATCCTCTTTCACTCAAATAATTAAATAAGGTATATTATCTAATTTTCTAGTGGGATTCAAATATATATATGGTGATCCATTCCTAGTCCATGGAGAGAGTGTGTATCCATAGCCCTATACTAGAATAAATTTGTATAAAATTGAGAAAAATATGGGAAAAAATTGTATTACATACATATATATTAGGATTTGGGCATATAATAATCCTAATCATAGAGTTGTGAATATAAATTTATTTCTATATAGATAAGGGTGATTAGAGACTAGTTAAGAATCATAATCTTGACTATAATAACCCCACTATGTTTTACCAGAATATAGTATTTTTTTTTTAAAAACTACACATATTCATCATATAGATTTCACTATGAGAAATATAATTAGTTATATTTAACTAACTGCATTAATTTAGTTAATAAATAGGTCTATAACTAATCTATTTAACTAAGGATCACCATGAATAGATATAAAAATCATGAACAATACTAAATAAACAATAAATATTACATCTAATCATAAATGAAATCATAAAATTTTAGCCATGGCTGATACAATATTACAACCACTACTCTAAAAGTATAATGTATAAATGTTATATTTTTCATTAATACATAATAATAGCTCAAATATTAAGACATGATATAAAGCTCCATAGAGCAAAGTCTCCACGACTCAAGTATCAATCTGTAATCTCAAGTGTAGTCCTTAGTATAATCTTATAGCTGGGAGGAAGAGCATCATTTAAGCACTTTTCCACACTAACCATAGACCATGGATCCCCTGCACTATCTCCTAAACAAGGGGATGGCCCTCCCTTAATGTATGGGTAGATAATGATGGTGTGGGAATCCAGACTAACAAACTAGAACTCGTGTGATGAAGATATCCAATAAATAATGTGTACCATAAAGATATCTACTCTAATATGATATTTCATAAATATGAAAACTATATCAATATATGAAATGACAATGTTTAATTAAAACATTAATTTATCCAAAGTTTTCAATAATAAATGATCTCTAGGATCAGTCAATTTCATACACACCACTCAATCAGATTACACCTCATCTTGCATTGATGGCACTAATTAAGCCTATAGAATCCATCCACTACTTAATTAGGGTCATAAATGCAATATTTGGTAAAAATATATAACAATATAAAAACTAATATATTCATTTAAAATATTTCCCTTTAGCTAATAAAAATGATTTTAAGTACAAAAATATCACGTACATTCATTTCATCCATCAAATGAATGCAATGAATCTAATAACATCTAGTTTATTGCCAATAATAAATAGAATCAAAAAAATCATTAATATAACATACCATATAGGTATTTATTATATCTAAACTATTGGTTACTCATATCACAAGTAACTTAAAATGCTCTTTTATCTCCAAAATAATCATTATAACACAAAACTATATATTTGTTCATATTCCACATATATTACATAATCTAGTCCAAACATATTATTATGTTTTGTATTTAAACTCATAAATAAATTATTTTAATGCTTTATATATAAACAATGAAATATATGACAAGCATCCATTTACACACTGTATGTTAATAATGTTTTCAAGATCAAAACTGTTGAGTGTGTGTGTGTCATCAGTTTAATGAATATATACATAAATATATATCTATGTTTATATACATAATCAATTCCATATTAAGAGCTCATACATCTAAATCCCATAATATAAATAATTGTATACATAGCCAAGACTAAATTCCAAATCAAGTTCAATAAATACCTTAATGAATATATATCTTAACTAGTTTGACACAAACTATCTCAAGCCATTATATATATATATATATATATATATATATATATATATATATATATACACACACACACACACACACACACACACACACCCATCATGAAATATTCATCCAAAAAGTATAACAAAGATTTTTTAAATGGAAGAGGAGATTAAAATAGAGCTTGTGTAAAGTGAAACAACAATGGAAATTATTACATCCCTACCCCAATTCCTTCAAGTTATATATATATATATATATATATATATATATATATATATATATATATATATATATATATACATACATACCCATCATGAAATATTCATCCAAAAAGTATAACAAAGATTTTTGAAATGGAAGAGGAGATTAAAATAGAGCTTGTGTAAAGTAAAACAACAATGGAAATTATTACATCCCTACCCCAATTCCTTCAGGTTACCCTAGGTTAGATGTAGAGTTTTATGGAGTCTGAACCTTCCAAAATGCCCTACATACATCCCTCTTTAAATTTTCATAACGTTTCAAACAAAAGAAAACCCAATAACCATTTCCATTCAAAATTGTTACAAATTACACACAAGAATTTTAAATATAAAACCAACCTGGTAATTATGCCAAGAAGATGAATATTTTCCTTATTTCACTCAAAATTTCTCCTTCTCTTTTCTTTGCTATCTGCTATATGTTATGTGTCGGGTCATCCCCACAGCCCACCTTTCCCTTTCTTTTTATCCTTCTCCATTAACTTACTCACCACCACCTTCTCCTTAATTAATGACTGATTGAATTGATTGAACATAATGCGTGTAAAAATATATCAACCAAACTTTACTGTCTACCATCATGTAGTCCACAGTAAAACTCTATGATTTTTACAAAATGGTGGTTAACTCAAACTCAACAGGTGATTATAAACCCTAATCATTTCAAGGCTTCCAAAATAATAATTTTATAATATTTATAATATTTTCATGATATTGACTTCACAAACTAACCAAATAAATAAAATAAACCACCAGTCAAATAATCCCAATTTTTATTCCATAAAATGACTATCAACTTAGTCTATATTAACCTTCCATGAAAAGTCAACTATATATTAACTATATAGTATGGGCAATACTAATATGTATTCAAAGTCTATAGGTAATAGTTACTATGTTATTTAGAAACAACCTTTATGTTATGACAATGATTTTCCTTAAATCATTTAACAATAATAATCAATGTCTAATGCATTAGAAATATGAAACCTTTTATCAACATTTAATCAAATACAAAGATAGTTTAAAATGATTTTATTTGTATTGTTTCACACACACACACACACACACACACACACACACACATAATTACCTAAATCTTATAGATTAATAAAAATAATGGAATCCTTCATAACATCATATCGTTATACTATATAGCCATACCTAATAAGGTAGTAAGGTAAGTAAAACATAAATGAATTCACTCATTTAACTAAATAATTACATCATATAAGATAAGCTACATACAATTACAAAAAAAGTAGTGAAATCACTCAAAAAAATCAAAATGATCATTAACTACAACTATCTATCAAACAATTAATCATACAATATGAAATACTAATGTGTTGTGTGTAAGGGTTTTTGGATTCGCTCTTTGTCATCCCCCAATGTCTTTATCTAAACCACCCTATGTGATGATGCTCTCCCTCCATCACACTCTAAGAGAAAAAGATTTCCTACATCCACCTCACAATAATGAAGATAGTTGACCCAAAACATCATTATATCCATAAAATAATGCTATATAATTAACAAGCATGATCACAATGTACATAATTTATAAGTATTACTAACTCATAGAAACTAATCATGTAAATTAAACATCACATAAATATCTCATAATTAGCATATGACATAAAGCTTAATCAAATATTAATTAATCAACTAATCAACCTTAATAATCCATAGATCAAATAGGTTATTCAGCTTAGAGTGAAATCAAGATGTGACATCCTTCCCCCTAGAGATAGTCATTATCCTGATGATATTAATTCAAACACAAGTTATGAATTTAAACATTATTTAGTATAAACTAATATAATATCCAACAACAAATCAAGAAAAAAAATGTAGAAATAGCCTGAAAAACTCATCATAGTCCTCTTAGGTGGCACTTTATTTAGAATATTGGTCCCACTGGACCTTATATTGTGACACTTCTCTATTATGTAAATAGAGTTTGTGAGTGTCAATTACTTTGATTTGTTCTACCATAACCAACTCAGGGTCTAAAACCTACAAAGAATTCTAATCCAACACATGTGAAGGATACACAACATACTTTTTAAGATAAAATACATGGAATATATTACACAAAAGAGCTAGAGCTGATGGTAATACAAGCCTATACGCTATAGAATTGACCACTTACAAAACCTCTAAGGGTCCCACATAAATTGGTAAAAGTTTCACTGAATCCCTAAATTTAATTGAGTTTTTCTAAGGTTTAACCTACAAAAACACTTTATCACATATAAAAAATTCCTAGTTATTCTAACTTCATATCAACATAAATTTTATATCTTTCATTGGCCTTGGCCAACCCCTACCTGATTGTCATGACTTGATATTTAATTTATTAAATAATCTCAAGTCCAAAAACTACCCTATCTTCTAACTTGTCCCAATTGATTGATGTTCTACACCTCCTTTCATATAATGCCTCAAATGGATCCAACTTCAATCTTGTTGGTATGAATTATTGTAAGCAAACTTAGTCAATGGAAGGTAATCCTCCCACTTGTAATTTTGATCCATGAAATACATACAAAGGAGATCTTCTAGAACCTGATTAACACATTTTTTTGTCCATCATTTTGTAGGTGATAAGTAGTGTTGAAGTTCAACTACGTACCTAGAGATGAATTTAGAGTCAACCAAAACCTAGAAGTCATCATCAGATCTCAATACAAAATGATCTTATCTATAAAATCATTTAATTGATACACTTCTTTCACAAATATCTTCACAAGAATAAGTGAATCAATTGTCAAGTTACTTGATATGAAGTGGGATACCTTGGTTAGTTTATCAACTATAACCAAGATCATGTCATATTAGTTCTATGATAATGGAAAACCGTGGACAAATTCCATACTAATCACCCACCACTTCCATTCTAGTATGTCATGTGGATATAACGATCCACAAAGATAGACGTGTTCAAATTTGACATGCTGACATTATATAAAATGAGACACAAAATATGTTACATCTATATTGATTCCTTTCCAGAAATAGAGTGGTCTAAGATTAGCCATGAGCTTGGTTACTCCTTGATATCTTGAATATGGGGCATTCTATAGTTCTTTTAGCACTATGCTCCTCATATTATCTCTATCAGGAATATACATAATTTTATTGTACCCTAAAATACCATCACTTTCTATCTTGAATCCCATATATATATATATATATATATATATATATATATATATATATATATATATATATATATATATATATATATATATATGATTCATAGAATTCTCAAATAACAATTTCCTAACCTGATCCTAGAATTCATCTCCTGGCAAGAATTTGATCATTTGATCTCTAAAAGTACTCTTGATAGTAGCCATGGTTGTTATGTACCTCCTATGAATTAGAGCATTAGCTACTCTATTCTCCTTGACTTTGATTTTATTAATATAAAAAACATAATTAGATAACAAATTTGACCATCATCTTTGATGAGCATTCAATTTTGGTTGGATGAAGATGTAATTGAGTCCCTGCTACACCCCTAACCTATCACATGTATGAGGATAGGTTTAGCTGACTTGTGGCTTACTTATCCCTCTTTGATGTTATATCAAATTTATCTATGCTTTATTTTGGTTAGTTGGTCTGCCTATGGAGTAACCATGGCCTAGATAGACTATATATAGGAGGTAGTGGGTCATTGTTTATCATCATATATTGTGAATTTTGCTCTTATTGAATCTTGTGGAGGTTGCCCCCTCGAAGTGGATTATCTATTAGCATATATTTGGATATATTTCAGTCATATTTGTATCTAATTCTATTATTATACTTTATTCTTGATTTAATTTCATTACAAGTGGTATCAGAGCTGCAATTTGGGCAATCTTGTGGGCGAAACACTAAATTTTTAAATTTTGTGATATATAAAAAATGGTTAAGAATTTATCTTAAAATTTATTAATTTAGGTGATAAATAATCAAATTAAGCTTCCATTAAAATTTCAGCTCATTTGGATCTATTTTACAAAAGTTATCACTATTTTATAGTTTTTCATAAAATTGCTCTATAATGTGCAATTCAAATATTTTTTCTGATTTATTTACATTTTTGGAAATCTTAGAAAAATTTGGCTATGGTATGTTCTTTGTATATTTTTATTTGAGGTAGACATAATTCCAAAATCACTTGGTCAAAGTTGGGTCAAAAGTGCCAATAAGGGTCGACATCGTAAAACCCTTTTATGGCAGGTCCAAAAACTCAGGGCCGAGGAAAGGGTGATGAAACTCTATGTAAAAATCATAAAAAGGAAGAGATTGAGTTATAAGGGGGATGTACTAGACCCTTTTTACCAGGGTTTTCTGACATAGATCATAAAGTGAGCTAGCTTGACTATAGTGTGCAAGGCATTCAGAGTGAGGTGCAAGGCATACAATCCAATATGCAATCCATACAAGATAGTTTGGGAGATATCATGATGGATTTGAAAATTAATTAGTCAAATCATCAACCTAACTCTATTACACAACCCCACTAGGGTGGTTCTCCTAACCAGTCTACTTCAAATCTAACTCCATGGCCACAGAGGAACCTATTACCAAAGGTGGATATGTGCAAATTTGATGGAAAAGATCCACTCAATTGGATCAACCAAATGGAGAATTTTTTTGACCTACATCATATTTTAGGTGGATAGAAGGTTACCATGGCATCCTTGTATCTTGAACGTAATCAATTCATTTGGTATCAATGGTTCTATGCTCAAAAGAAAAAGATGACTCTTAATGTCACCTAGTCAGTTTTTATAGAGGAGCTGTAATTACACTATGGCAATAGTGTGACAAAGAATTAATTCATCCAGCTAGAAAAATTGTGACAAACTGGATCTGTCAAGGATTATATTCATCATTTTTATAACTTGTCCTTACGTGTGGAGACAATTTTTAAAGCAAACTTGAATGACCTGTTTTTGGGTGAACTCAAGGACCACATTCAAAATGAGCTACACATGTTTAATCCACTTAAGATTTCTGATTCTATTATCATGGCATGCAGAACTGAGGAAAAAATCTTAGCCAATGAGAAGCATCCATTCACTCAATTCAAAGATCATAGCATATCGACACCAACATTTCCTCCATCTACCAGATTGACCCCTCAAAAAATTGAAGAGAAGAGTGCAAAAGGATTATGTTTTGGTTGTGACAGCAAGTGGAGCAAAGGACATAGATGTGTTGATAAGAATTTATTCTACATTGAGTAATATAATGAAGATAAAGAAGAAGATGATGCCTCCAATGATGCTAAAGAAGAGATAGAGGAGGTACCTGAATATTCCAAACCTATAATCTCTTGTCATGCACTTGCAGGTAATAACACTCCAAAAACATTTAAGGTGGTGGGTTTTCTCCAAAAATAGAAGGTGACAGTGTTGATTGATTCGAGGAGCATACATAACTTCATCAACCATAAGTTGGCCACTCGATTGAACTATTTCATCTACCCAGCACCAAAATTTTAGGTCATGATTACAAATGGGGGCATAATTAATTATTCAGGAAAATGCCATAGTATTAAGCTTGTTATGGGTGAGTACAATCTTGATTCTCCTATGTTTTCTATTCCCATGGGTAGCATAGACATTGTTTTTGGAGTCCAATGGCTCACAACCTTAGGTACCATTGAGATGAACTTCCATGAACTATTCATACGATTTCATTCTGAAGGTAGTAAAATTAAACTACATGGATTACAGGCAAAATCTCCACAATTGATTAGTTCACATAAGATGACCATGATGCTAAAAAAAGGGATAGAGGAAAATATTACAAGATTATGTTCCATAGAAGCTCAACCCACATAGGCATCTACACATCTTGATCTACAGATGATTCTTGATGTAGAGGAGCACATTCAGCATCAACAAGAGGTTTTGGCTAGTTTGAGAGATAATTTGGCCTTGGCACAAAATAAGATGAAGCAACAAGTAGATCAACACCATAGTGAGCAAAATTTTGAGTTGGGTGACTGGGTATTTATTCATTTACAACCTTACAAGTAGATGTCCTTGAAGAAACCCAAAAAGGATAAAAAAACTTACTCCTAAGTATTATGGCCCTTATCAGGTTCTGAAAAAAATTGGAAGTGTGGCTTACAAGCTCGAGTTACCTCATTCATCTCACATACACCTAGTATTTCATGTGTCCTATCTGAAGAAGGTCATTAGATAGAAATTTTCAGCCCAGACAGAGCTCCCAAAAGTAGATGAAGAAAGATGAGTCATTTTTGAACCAGAGAAGATCCTCCAAACACGTACTAAGAGGTTAATAATGAGAGAGATTGGGGAATATTTGATCAAGTGGAAGAACTAGATCAGTGAAGAGGTAACTTGGGAAGGTGAAGATTTTTTACAACAACATCCAGAGTTGTTCAACATTAAGGACAATGTTGGTATAAAGGGGAAGGGCATGCTACACCCCTAACCTATCATATGTATGAGGATAGGTTTATCTAACTTATGGCTTACATAACCCTCTTTGATGTTATATCACATTTCTCTATGCTTTCTTTTGGTTAGTAGGTCAGCCTATGGAGTAACCATGGACTAGATAGATTATATATAGGAGGTAGTGGGTAATTGTTTATCATCATATATTGTGAATTCTGCTCTTATTGAAGCTTGTGGAGGTTTCCCCCTCAAAGTGGATTATCTATTATCATATATTTGGATATATTTTAGTCATATTTGGATCTACTTCTGCTATTATACTTTATTCTTGAAGTAATTTCATTACAGTCCCATGTTATTAGTCTTGAGCTCAAATAGTTTTTACAACACATAATGCCTCCAAACTTTCAAATCATGAAAAATTACCATAGATTATAGGTCATGAGGGATGTAATTCACCTCAAATGGTTTTAGTTTCCTAGAATCATAGGTTACCACTAAGCCATCTAGAATAAGAACTCCTCTAAGTCCATCCCTAGATGTATCAGTGATCACTGAGAACTGACTCTTAGGATCAGGAACTCTTAGTACTGGTGTTGAAGTAATCCTCCTTTTCAGTTCTTGAAAGGTGAATTCACACTTATCTAACCAAACAAAACTCTAATTCTTCTGATGAATATAGGTAATGGATTAGCTATCTTAGAAAATTCTGAATGAATTTCCTATAATAGCCTGATAATCCCATGAAACTTCTTATCTCATACACATTATTTGGTGCCAACCACTCCATTATGGATCTTATCATTGTTGGATCTATTGAAATACCATTTTAAAATATAATATGTCCCAAATACTACACTTCTTTTTGGAAAAATTCACACTTGGATAAATTACCATAAAAATTTTGCTTTTACAAACATTGTAAAACCAATTTCAGATGTTGTAGTGCTCTTCCTCATCCTTGGAATAAATGAGGATGTCATATAGAAAGACTAAAATAAAATGATGTAGGTAATATGTAAACACACTATTCATAATATTCATAAATTTTTATGGAGCACTTATCAATCCAAATGGTAACACTGTGAATTTGTAGTCCCAATATCGAGTTCTAAATGTTTTTTTAGAATATCCTCTTCATAGATCCTCAATTGATGATATTTTTCTCTAAGACCAATCTTAGAAAAGACTATTTCCCATCATATTTGATCAAATATATCATCAATACATGGAAATAAATATCTATTATTGATCATTGTATTATTCAACATCATGTAATTTATACATAGGTGAAGATTACCATCCTTATTCTTAATAAAGATAACTAGTGCACCCCATGGTGACACATTTGGTCAAATCAATCCTTTAAAAAACACCTCTTGAATTTGTGCCTTTAACTCAACTAATTCAGTGGTTTTCATTCTATATAGTGTCTTAGACTATAGTTCTAATCTAGGTATGATATCAATTAAGAAATCAAACTCATCTTTAGGTGGCATCTTGGTAATTATTCTAGAAACATGTCATGAAAATTTCTTAGAATAGAATAATCTTAGATAGATGTTTACTTAAATTATTCCACCTCATTTATCTTAATGATAAACTTCTGACATCCCTTCCTTTGAGATTTCTTGAGTGGAATTGCATAAATTTGCCTTAGCTTCAACTCTCTTTTTTCTCCCTAAAGTTGTAATTTCTAAAATCATCTTGACACTCAACCTTCTTCAAAAAATATTCAACCTTAGATTTATGCTTTTCAATCCAATTAACTCCTAATATCACATCATATGATCCCAATGGTGTTGTAAAAAGATCT
Organism: Torreya grandis; assembly: GCA_037957365.1. Taxonomy (NCBI): domain Eukaryota; kingdom Viridiplantae; phylum Streptophyta; class Pinopsida; order Cupressales; family Taxaceae; genus Torreya; species Torreya grandis. Next base: position 5,356,663 of record JARHVA010000328.1, on the reverse strand, counting down.
ACTACTATAGTGAACTCAAGAAACCTAATACTCACTTTGACTAAACACTTATCAACTTTGACCTTAGACTCATTCCCATATTATACTAACCATGCATTTGCCACAACTCCAACTTTTATATACAATTTACTAATAATTCTAGGAGCAATGAAACATTTTTTAGCTCCCATGTCAATCAAAATAGAAACTAGATGGTCAAACAAAATTCATGGCAGTAGTATGGGTGAAGCTTGATACTCAACCTGATGATTACCAATAGTCACATGAATCTATTGTTGTAACATACCTTAATGAGAAGTAGAACCCTTGTTCTTCAATTTTTCGTAAGGGACATTCTTAATAAAAATGCTCACATTCACATATGAAGCAACCTCTAACTATTCATTTCTTATCAGTCTATTACTTTCCCTTAAAACCATTACCAAGTTTCCTATTCTCTAAACCACTATTAAACTTGGTTCTTTGATTCTTGAACTGACACTTGGAGTCTCCACTTCTCTACTTCTATTTCTTCTTCTTGAATGTTGGTTTGGATATTCCAAGCTTATTTTTGAGCTTATCTTTAACTTGAGAAAGAGGTTTTAGTTTTAGTTTCTAGTTGACCACCTTCTTGATTGTCTAATGCATGGTAGATGGACCATGCACATTTACTTCAAATCCATTTTTGATTTTTAATCCCATGATGAACTTTATAATTATGAACCTCTCATCCACATAATAATGAGGTATATTCTTAAGGAGTTTGGTGAATTGCTCTCATTATTCATTCAAAAACAAATCCCCTTGCTTAAGAATTTGAAAATTTATAAGATTTTGATTAAAGTATAGTTTTGTAATCTATCGTGACCTAAAAAATATCACAAACTATTCTCAAGTGGTGGTGGTTGAGTTGAAGTTCATCTCGCGCTTTTTATTTTCCCACCAAGTTATTTCCTCACCAACAAGATGATAAGCTCCCTAGACTACTTTTGTGACTTCAAAATATTTTTGAGTCTCAAAATACTTATCTATTTCTATCATCCATTCTTCATCTCCAACCCCCAAAATAATTCCAACAAACTTAGGTGGATTCACCTTTTTCATATCATATGCCAACTCTGTAACTACTCAACTTCTCACATCCTATGGCACTTCCTCATGCCTCTGTTCTTAAATATGTTAATGGTCATCAAGATGCTCTTCAGGTTCCTCCTAAGCATTTTATTCTTTATGGCCATGCACTTCCTCCTCTAGGGTTATGATTCGGTCCCTAGTCTCTTGCATGGTTTCAAGGATTTGGTCTAGCTTTATAGCTTGCTCAATGGTAACCTAATTTGGATCAAAAGGGGATTTAGTATTTGAATTACACTCACCTCTTAGTCTAGTATGCACTATTATTATGCATGCTTATTAGGAGAATAAGTTTTCATTAGTAGACGCATTAAGTTTTAGAGTTTGAGACTCAACTCTCACACCACAATGTAATAACCCCCTTGGGTTTCACCAGAATATAGTATTTTTAAAAATTAATTTCACATATTCATTATATAGATTTCACAATGAGAAATAAATTAGTGATATTTAACTAACTACATCAATTTAGTTAACCAACATGTTTATATCTAATCAACTTAGATAAGGATCACCATGAACAGATAAAACAATCATGAACAATAATGAATAACGAATAAATAATACATCTAATCATAAATGAAATAGTATAATTTCAGCCATAATTGATACAACATTACAACCACTATTGTAGAAGTATAATGTATAAATTTTACAATTTTTATAAATATATAATAATATTTTAAATATTAAAACATGATACAAAGTTCCATGGAACAGTGTCTTGATTATTCAATTATCAATCTATAATATCAAGTGTACTCCCTAGTATAGTACTCTAGTTGAGAGAGAGCATCATCTGAGCACTTTTTCATACCAACCACATACCATATATTCCTTGCAATATTTACCAAACAAGGGGATGGCCCTCCCTTAATGGATGGGTAGATAATGATGGTTCAGGAATCTAGAGTAATAAACGAGAACCCATGTGTTGAATATATCTAATATATAATTTATACCATAAATAAATCTGTTCTAATATATCTCAAAAATATGAAAACTATATCAACATATGAAATGAAAATGTTTAAATAAAACATTACTTTGGCCAAAAATTTTAATAATAGAGGATCTCTAGGATCAGTCAATTTCATAGACACCACTCAATAGGATTACACCACATCTTGCATTGATAGTACTAATTAAGCCATTGGAATTAGTCCACTACCTAATTAGGGTCATGAATGCAAGATTCGCTAAAAATATATAATAATATAAAAACTAATAGATTCATTTAAAATATTTTCCTTTAGCTAATAAAAATTATGCTAAGTACATAAATATCACATACATTCATTTAGTTCATCAAATGAAATGAATGAATCTAATAACATCTAATTTATTACTAATAATAAATAGAATCAAAATAGTCTTTAATATAACATACCATCTAGGTATTTATTATATCTAAACTATTGGTTACTAATATCATAAGTAACTTATAATGCTATTTCATCCCTAAAATATTTATTATAATACAGGCCTATATATTTGTTCATATTCCACATATAAAAAAATCTAGACCAAACATATTATTATGCTCTGTATTTAAACTCATAAATACATTATTTTAATGATGTATGTATAAACATTAACAAGCATACATTTACACACTGTATGGTAATAATCTTTTCAAGCTTAAAACTGTTGAGTGTGAGTGTGTGTGTGTGTGTGTGTGTGTGTGTGTGTGTGTGTGTGATGTAATCAAACCATATTTATTACATAATCCATTACCATGTATATGTGTGATTAAACCAAGTTTATTACACAGTCCATAGTCATGTATTTATACCATTATATATAAACCCTTCAATTCATTTTTAATACAATACAAATACTTTATTATATACAATATATTATAAGACTACATCTATTGTCTATGACTTAGAGTATTCCATATAAGTAATGTATACATCTAGCCAATAAAATAGCCCCATAGCCCCTTTTATAAACCAAATAAATCCCCACATATACTTGTTTAAATGAAACATACATAATTTCATGTGATTCACACATTGCATATAGCCAACCATTCATTCCACTCATTTAATCAAATATCCTAGTTAAATATATTTAATATTGACATTAAAACTAAATACATATGAGAAAATATAAACACACAATCGACTATACCCAATTCCAATTTTGTTATTATAATAACTACCCATAGCCAACCATACCCAACTTGGGTTTTGATATATAAAAACTCATACTAGGCCAAATAAAATTATGAAAAATATATAATTAAACCCGTATACCTAGTCTTTCTATTGAGTGTGCCAAAAAATTTACATGATTTAAAGACAAATCTAAATAAACAATAATACATAGTCATATCTAAATGTATGTGTAGTTCATATCTATAATGAATATAATTAAAACTTAAATCTATCATGTAAACTTTAACATATTTGGGTATATTTATATAAATAAATCTATGTATGTACAAAATATATAGTCACTCATTTACCTACCCATACTTGGGTTTATGGATTTAACCATCTAACTTCTAAATAAGAACAAATATGCATGTTATGAACTCTATAAAAAGTTGTATTAAAAAACAATGCTCTTAATTGAAAAGTATGAATTCATTTGAATAGTATTTCCATATGAATCCATGCATCAAATTCATCATGGATTCACAAGTACCAAATAACTGGTTAAATTGAACACCTACAATTTCTTTCATAATCCCCAAATTTCTACAACACCAATGTGTGTGTGTGTGTGTGTGTGTGTGTGTGTGTGTGTGTGTGTGTGTGTGTGTGTGTGTGTGTGTGTGTGTGTGTGTGTGTGTGTGTGTGTGTGTGTGTGTGTGTGTGTGTGTGTGTGTGTGATTTGTTCAATCCAAATATATACATAAATATATATCTATGTATATAATGACAATCCATTTCATATTAAGTACTCATACATTTAAAACCCAAAATCCAAATAGGTTTATATAGAGTTGATCCCAAATTCCAAATCAAGTTAACTAAATACCTTAATGAATATATATCTTAACTAGATCGACACAAACTAGCTCAAGCCATTAAATATATACCCGTCAAGAAATATTCATCCACAAATTATAATAATCATTTTTAAATTGGAATAGGAGTTTAAGACAGATCTTTTATAAAGCCAAATAACCATGGCAATTCCTATAGCCCTACCCCAATTCCCTTAGATTACCCTATATTGGATGTAGGGCCTTCCATAGGGCCCTACATATAACCCTCTTAAAATTTACATAACATTTCAAAAAAAAGCAAACCCAGTAACCATTTCCATTCAAAATCCCTACAACATTACACACAATAATTTTAAATTCAAAACCAACCTACTAATTATGCCAATAAACAAAATATTCTTCTTATTTCACTCAAATTTTCTCCTTCTTCTCTTCTATGTTCTATCCAATGTAATCCATATGTCATGATTTCCCCACATCCCATCTTCTCCTTTATTTTTATCCTTCTCCATTAAATTAATCACCACCACCTTTTCTTCCATTAATTACTAATTAAACTAACTGAACATAATACATGCAAAAAAACATCTCAACCAAACTCTATAGTCTACCACCATGCAGCCCATAACAAAACTCCATGATTTTTTTCAAAATGATGGTTAACTCGAATTCAAAGAGTGATTATATTCCCTAATCATCTCGAGGCATCCAAAATAATAATTTTATAATCTTTATAATATTTTCATGATATAGACTTCATAAACTGACCAAACAAATCAAATAAACCACAAGTCACATAACCCCAATGTGTATTCTATGCATCAACTATCAACTTAGTCGATATTGACCTTCCATGCAAAGTTGACTACATATTAACTATATAGTATGGGAAATATTGTTATGTATTTAAAGACTATAGTTAAAATTTACCATGTTATTCACAAACAACCTTTATGCTATCACAATGATTTTCCTTAAATCATTTAACAATAATAATCAATGTCTAATTTAATATGAATATGAAACCTTTGATCAACATTTAATATGATATAAAGATATTTTTAAAATAATTTTATTTATATCTTTAGACATTTGGATATATATATATATATATATATATATATATATATATATATATATAATCTTTAACTATTATTACCTAAATCTTTAGATCAATAAAAATAATGGAATCCATCATAACATCATATAATTATAATATAGAACCATACTTAATAAGGCATAAGGTAAGTAAAACATAAATAAATTCATTCATTCAATAAAAAATTACATCATAAAATATAAGCTATGTAGGACCATAAAAAAATAGTGAAATCACTCAAACAAATCAACATGATCATTAACTACAACTATCTATCAAATAATTAATCACATAAAATGAAATACTAATGTGGTGTGTGCAAGGGTTTTTAGATTCATTCTCTATCATCCCCTAATATTTTCATCTAAACCACCCTATCTAATGATTCTCTCCCTCTGTCAAACTCTAAGGGAAGAATCTGTTCTACATTCACCTCATAATAATGAAGGTAGTTAGCTCAAAACTTTATTATATCAATGAAATAATGTTGTATAATTAACAAACATGATCACAATGTATAGAATATAAAAGTAATGCTAACTCATAAAAAATAATCATATAAATTAAGCATTATATAACTGTCCCATAATCATTATATGACATAAAGATTAATTAAATATTAGTTAATCAACCATAATAATCTATTGATCAAACAAGTTATTTAACTTAGAGAGAAATCAAGATGTGATACCAACCCCATATTTGACTATATATCCATAGTAGATTAAATTTATAAATAGATAGATAGATAGATAAAATGTCACAAATTTGGTAGAGTGCATTCCAATCTAGTAGCTGATAGAGTGTGTTTCCAAACCCAACTTGATATATACCCAATTTGATATATAAAGTGAATAAATGGCATATGACTTAATCTAGTGTATTGAGGAGGAGCCACTTAGAGCTTTCACATGGCTCAGTGGACCCTAAGGACAAAGTGGGGCCTTTTCATATTTTGAGCATTCGTTGGTCCCTAATATAGTATATCAAAGGATAGCATATGAATGGGTTCCCCACCATAGATATATGGGGGGACCATTCTAAAGGCCCTTCCCTTATATCAAACTTTCCCTACCCATTAAGTCAATGAAATATTTCCATAGCTACTTCATCTATGCCAAGGAGTAAGGTAAGGGAAGCTTGCCTTTTTGATATCTAGCTTTACCTCAACTAAAAGCATATCAAAGGAAGATTTTCCTCTCAATCTATAATAATGGATTAAGGAACAACTATAAAGGTAATTTTTCCTTCTTAGTATCTAGCTTTGTTTTTATTCTAGATTAAGGCATGGCTATTAAAGAAAGGTTACTTTATGATAAATAGGTTTGTTCTTACCCTAACTACTTAGATATTCCCTACTTGATAAGGCAAGGGAAACTTCCTTCCTGATATATAGCTTTTTTTATTGTCATACCTACTATCCCTTTCTAGAATATATTATTAACTATCAATAGAATCTTGATTCCCATTATATAGCTCACATAAAAATTTTTCCTATCTTCTTAGTTATGCCATACCTACTTAGATTTTGTTTTTGGTGTTATTAATCTAAAAAGTACCTTGTTTGAAGGTGTGCAAAAAAACCTTATTTTTAGCTGATACAATGGGATCTTCTTAAAGTGTAGGTGACTCTAAAGTGAGAATTACCTCTAGAGAGGCTTTGTTCCCTTGGATCTATCACCTAAAACTAATTTTATGCTCAGAAAAGGGAGAGAAATTGGTATAAAATGCATAAAATCATGTAAATGTAGGTGATTCACCAATGTTTTGAACACTTAAAATTATGCATAGCACACTATCTAACAATTTCAAACCTAAATATATCACTTCACTCAATCTTTGATCAACTTTCACATAAGTATTTCACAAAAAAACATTAACTAGCTATCAATTAAGCATGGAAGGGCATATTTCAAATCTTTTCCACTTCCAAACTAATAAAAAAACTATGGCACTGAGAATGACCTGTGAAAACTCCAAAATACTTCATTAAGGTGAAAAAACTTAGGTAGAGGCAAAGGAAAGCATACATTCACTTAACCACATCAATGAATTCATAGGACACACTTTAATTCAGCTTACAAATGAAAGAATTTAGTTTTTATTGCATCAAATAGGTGTTAGCATACAAAATTGGCATAGCCTGGGAATGCCAAAAGCATAAGTCTCTATATTATTAAAAAATAGAAGTTATATGAAGTGAATGAGGAAGGAGGAGGGGACTAACATGCAAACTAGTCATCAATTCCCTCACTTATAGCTCTAACTACCTCTAAACTAATTTTTTATTGCAAAAATCATGTAAAATTTCAATTCTCACTTGAATCCTCATGAAATAAGGTCTTCAAATCATGAGTGGCATAGGAGTCTTTGGAGGAGTACACTTGGCATGTTGAAGGAGTCAAAAAGGACTATTTTTGTGGAAAAGTCACTAGTTGAAGCTTCAAATCTCTCCAAGATTATCTCTCTAAGGATGAAGGGAAGTTTCATGACTAAGTCTTCTCAAACATGCTTCTTGAATGCTCATGAACAAGTTTGTTGAAGCTGGAGTCAACATCTCTTCTTGAAGGTGCATGAAAATAGGCCTTGTTTAGCATTAGAAACCTTTGAGAGTCTTTAAACTAGTAAGACATCATCATTTCTTCATTTGAAAATATTGGAAAATGCCATTGGAGACCTTCAAAACTCACATGTGTTAGAAATAACCATAATCATACATTTTGTTCTTGGACCCTTCATCTTGCTCATGTTTGTAGGATTATTTAGCATCTTAGGAGAAATTTTCACCATCCTTGTCCACATGAGGACTTTCTCAAACTAAGAATCATCTTAGGATCTCTGAATATTTCCCATATACCTCTGTAAAACATTATCAAGTTCCACATTTCATGAATTTGTTTATTTTTTCCTTCTTTTGGATTTTATACACCACTATGGGAAATTTGTACAAGTGATAATGTAGGAAAAAACTATGAGAAGGAGCTATCATGAGTATAGAATGATTTTCAAGAGGTCTCATGGCCATTTGAGGGTGTTTGAAGGCATTAGAAGAGGTTTTGGGAAAATAGCTCTTTTAGAAGGGTTTTGGAAGGGTTTTAGGCCTGCAAATTCTAAGTGATCATTCATAAAGTACAACCCTTATATATTATCTCTCCACCACTAATATTTATTGTATTTAGGCCTCTTATAACCCATAAGATGATTCATCCCCATGTAGTTTTTCTTGGTTGTAACAAGCACAAGAAGGTGCTAGCTAGTTTGAAAATAGGCCATCTATAGAGGGTTTATTTCTTAGAAATGGTTAATATCTCTTAGGGCCTTAATTGGAAAAATAATTGAACTGATTTAAATATAACTAACCCCTAACTCTTCCTAAAAGTATTTTGGCCCATACATTATCTCATGGAATATCCAAACATGTTTTGAAGCCCCTTTTTTCAGTGTCTATAATTTAGAAGGCCGAGTAGGATTTTTGGTTAAAAATGGAAATTTCACATGCATGTGAACATTTTTTAAGCTCTGATGATGTGTTACAAGTCTCACAACACCTTTCCCAATAGTTAATTATCCTTTATTTATGACTGTACCTTTCTTTTCATGCTAAAACCTATAAAACTAATGTATTTATGGCATCCATATAGCTAATGTTAGCATATGAATACATGATGAGAAGCCTAAAGGAGTCCTTAGTTTCAACAGGTTATAGGGTCCAATTTGAGCATTTGAGTGTATCTAGAGGTTAATTTTGCTTACCAAGCTCATTTGAGGTTTATTTAAGGGTTTAGACCTTCTCTAGGTCTTAAGCTTTGTTCATATAGTTGAGGGCATTAAATGACCTCATTCCAATTTTAATACCTTCATATAAAACATATTCACCTTTTATAATAATCTCATTCCCCCATGTAGCTTCTCATGTATGGTATAAGCAAATGAAATTGCACTTTTAACTATAGACTTGGGTTTTCTTAGGGCTCAAAGAGGCTAATTAGAGTTTTCTTGGTCTTAAAACTTGCTTCCAAGCTTGAGAAGGTCTAAAATCTCTTAAGAACACTTCATACCTAGTCTAATATGCCTTTCAATTGAACATCCACCCTTTGTTTATCTTTAGACCCCTTGAGCAAGGTATGTAGGGTTTTAAGCCTTTAAGGCCAAATTTGAGTTTTGGAACTTTGGCCACCTATAGGTGGTCTTTGTAGACCTAAATGCTTCCTTACATTCATTTAATTATCCTTTTTCTCCTTAAAATTCCTTCAAACCAACTTTGTAACTCTACTTTGCAATGGAAGACATTTTGAGCCTTGAGAGGGGCTTCTAGGCCAAAAAAGGCCAAAAATCTATACTTTTGGTGTGTTTTAGCCACCTTTAGGTCTTCATTGGTCTTTTAGACTCACTTCATCCTCTTTACTTTTCTAAATTTCTTAACTTTTCACTTTTCTTGCTTAAAAGGATTGATTTTGGCTTTAGATCTCACATGAGGGTTTTCGGCCATTTAGGCCAAGATTGAGTTTTGTGTTCTAACCACTTATAGGTGGTCTTTGTTGTAGCTTCTTTTGAGTCCATTTAGGCCTCAAAACTCATACTAACATGACTAATTATCTCATTAATAATTTATACTAGTTTTCTCCTTAAACTTCCTTCAAATACCTATGTTAACCTGAGGTAGCAAAATCCTCATTTGCTTGAGTCCAAATGAGGACCTACATGTACAAACTTGTAGGTTACTCATCCTTTAGGGTTATAGGGTAACTTTTATATGTCCTTGACTATAAATATATAATTATTTCCTCTAAATATCTCACCAATATTTCCTTTGTATGTATTTTCTTTGCTCAAAAATATCTTCATTCATACCATACCCTTTCATCATGAAAAAAATCTCTTATGCTTGAGTATAGGTTAACTTTAGGGGTCTATACAGATTGTCATCTATTGAAAAAATCTTGGTCATGTATCTATAAAACTCAAAATAAACTATTAGGCTCTATTCCCATTTTAGGAAGTCTCTTATCAAGTTCAAAAGCTCCCCTCCTTGAATTTTTGACATGGGATTGTATCTTAATACAAATTTTATTATCATGGATGTAGCTTCTTAAGAAAATGTTGTAGGTTACTATTGAAACTCTATACATTTAACTCACTTAAAACCCTGACTATGGATTTTATAGTTTTAAATACTTGTTTGGATTGACCTTATATCCATCATGCCTTCAAAAATTCCACTAGTTTCCTTCACATCCTAACTAGATCTCTATACAATACACTTATTTACTTGATTGTAGGCTATCAAACTGACTAACTGTATGTCATATTTGTGATGTTTTTAGGACTATTCAAAATCATTAATTTTACTATAATTTTTGTCCTTGAGTCTCCTTAAACTCCTCTTTGACCTTCTCCATCACATCATTTTTATGAAGTGTTTCCCAAACCAAGCTTCATCTTTAGACATCTTTAAACACACTTCTTGCATTCTAGTTCAGTATGGATGAACTATGTAAAATAGTGATTGTAATTTACCCTTTACAAGGTTATGATTATTCTCTTTGACTTAGGCTTCATGTCCTTAAGCTTGAACATCCTTCAAAATTCACTATGCTTTCAACTTCTTGATAGTACAGGGAGAGGTCTAAGTTCTCCTTATTAACTATAGATGCATATGAGATAGTTATTGGACTATTTAATTTAGGCCTATAGAGTCATTAAAACATCAAAACCCATTATATGTCAACCTCTTTGATGTTACATGACTTGGATGGGAACATGCCATGATTGAGAAGCCTCCCATTAATTGTTTAACCTCAATAATACCTTGATGTCATGCCAACTTCATATGGACTATATTTTAAAATTTTAGGTGTAACTTTAGTATCATTGCTATGGATTTAGACTATATATTCCCATAACTAAGGTTTAACACGTAATTTAAACCTTATTTTTATTATTGATTATACGTGATGAAAGTCATTGCATAGACCATATGGAGGAACCTTTCTATCACTTCTTGACTTAAGCTTTCCATGGACTTTGACTATGTTCATTTGCTATAGCTGACAATGTTTATATAGTGTTAATCTTTAGGATCAAGACACCTACTTACTATTCTTTCCTTTCACCCATATATGGATTTCTTGATCTCCTCATATCATGTTTTCTTTGAGATTTCCCTCGCCCTATTACTTCATTTAAATTCATATCCATCCCTTGGTTATTTGGTATTACTATATCACTATGTTATTAGTTGTTCGTGATGCTTTGATTGTCATATCCCCATTTTGACCATTCTTTTGAAGGTGTCTCTTTGTTAACTTGACTCTTTGGAGATGAATATAGGTGATGGAGATGGGTTTGAGGGTGATATGATATGAATGGAGAATGGAAACACAATGGAGGGTGAAAAGGGAACAAGAACATAGTGAAAATGGTTGTGTTTAGATCATGGTATGAGGTGGATGAGGTGAAGGTGAGAAACAAGCCCTTGGAGGCATTCCAAGACCATGGTAAAGATTCAAAGACAAACATAGACAAATTATCATCACACCAACTCAATTTGGAAACCATTGGAGGGATATAGGCCAAACATGAAACCTAATACTTTTCTAAAACCTCAAAATATGGAAAGAAACCTTAAATAATGATAAACTATGCATCTTGAGACACTTTGAGAGTATGTGAATGGTCTTATTAGAAATTAAATATTATGAAACCTTGATAATCTTGAATAAAGCATATGAGAACATGGTGGATACCTTGTAAAGGCTACCTTTTGCTTTTATGACCATACATTTTCCTTTCTTAGGCATGTCATATTGTAGATTGGACTGGATATTTTTCCTTGCTCTATTTGACCTTGAAATGCATGAATAATAGCTAAAGTAAACCATGAAAATAAATTTTAAGTCCCCAATATTATTGAAAAAATTGAATTTTCTTGAAGCTCAGTCAAGGTGAGGAGAAATTGAGAAAAATTAGTTGCCTTTCTAATTACAAGGCTGCATAAGTTGGCCTATCTTCAACTGGATGGTTCATTTCATGGAGAATACATTTCAAAAACCACATAATCCATGATGAATCCTTACGAGTCTAGTTTTTACACCCAAAATTTTAGACATGTCCCTTCCTCCAACAAATTATACTATCCTCAAACCTACAAGTAGGTCACTATGTGAAATTACTATTAGAGCTTCACCATGCCCTTTTCTTCCAATTCCTTATTGATGTTGATGTATAGAATCCATACTTTTAGTCAAAATATGAAGGAAATAGTCTAATTTTGGCCTTTTAAATCCAACTCAAATATTCCACCACTAAAATCAAGCGTGAATCAAATTTCCACAAGGATTTTTTAATGTTTTAACACTAATTTGTACTTTTTTCATGCTTTTAAGCCAATAAAATGGCATGTGTGAGCTAAAGAAGGGCCTTTTGGGGCTTATACTAGCATTTAAACACCTTTTAAAGTTATAAAACCTTGGAATTATGATATAATCATATTTTTTAACATATTTAAAGGCATTTTGAAATGATTTATTCCATTTTAATCTTGAATTTTTACATTTAAGATTAAGAAATTATTCTTTTACACTAAAAATTACCTGTTTGACCAGCTTGGGAAGGATGCTAATAAGATTAGGAAAAGTTTTGAATTATGGGGGTTGGAATTTGTACTTGATAGGCTAAACTTCCAACATTTATGGTGATTTTATTGGATTGATTACTTTCTAATTATCAGTAACCCTCTACTTTTCTCCTTCTTATCCATGAAAACCAATCTAAAAATTTCACAAAATATTAACTATGAATGCCTAAGGCCATAGAAGGTCTAAAAATAGACTAAACACCCTCCACATGCTGAATGCCAACATTAACAATATGTGTAAAATCACTTGGAGGAATAGTCAAAATTGGAAGACTAGCTAACAAGAGGGTAGCTATTTATTGAAAGCAAAATTGAAGGATGTGTTTCAAACACTTAGAGGAAAGCATAAAACTATATAAGGAATTATATTGTGTAAAAACTAATCTCCACCTTACTGATCCTCTTGGATCAAAAGGAAAGTTGTTGATTTCACTTCCATGATGAGACTGAGAACAATATATCACATGTTCCCTTACAAGCCTAGTGGTTGAGGAAGTGAGTCTTTTCTTTGCCAACTCCTTTGGCATACTCATATATGGAATAATAGGAAAAAATTAACCTCAAATGTAAACATAATCACTTAGTGTCTCTTTCTCTTTTTCAATATCTAATTAAAATGGTGCCTCAAAGGACACCCTCTTGTAATGGCAATCCTACTAGTATCTCCTACCTTAGATTCAAGCTCCATTTCTTCACAATCTGGTTGAATAAGCTATGCACAAAATAAGCATGTATTACCTTTTAGAATCATACCCATGTTTGTAGGCTCACCAAGGAGATGATAGCCCATTCTAAAGATCTAAAATAAGTCCATGTCTACAATGAACTCTTGAGGTGGTAGTATTGAAGGACTACCCACTCTATATTTTTTGATTTGCTTGACAAGGTTGCTCTCTTTGGTTGTAATCAAACCATATTCCTCCTAGAGAAAATCATATCCTACTCCCAAAACTTCAAATAAGTCCTCTAATTATATTTTTGGCTAATTGGTAACCTATGCCTCCCCCACAAATTCATCAATTTGATCAGCTATTACATCTATTTCCTCATCCTCTACATAAGATGTTAAGGAGTTGATAGCCTTAACCTCTTCATTCTCAACATAAGATGGTAGCTATGCTTCCTCATCCTTATAGGTATAAATTCCTCTTTCACATCCAAGAGGGGTACCTATAACAATCTACTCTTCATAGACACTTGCATCCTGCTTAACATATTCTTCTTGAAGCTTATTTGAATTATTAATTTCTTATTCTAGTTCCTACATGACATGCTCCTCTTCTTGAGTGTGAATGGTAGAAAGGTAAGATGCCTCAACTTATCATATAAAATTATTTGGGTAAAATCATCATAGAA